>CM045567.1:4460731-4778163 GCA_024721245.1 Mitragyna speciosa | reverse complement strand
CGCTAGTGAATCTAAGCACTTGGTTTAGTCACTTTTCCTCTTCTAACCCTTTTACATATCGCATTTGGATGTTTAGGTTGTATTTTTTTTTCTTTTAGGCCTTTTGCATCTCACACGCGCCTTCATCCCACAATTCCCATGTATGTGATGAATGGATTCTTATTTATATTATTTTTCGTATCGTGCTTTCCATTTGGGAAAGGGGGATGTAATCACCTTATAGCCTTATTGCGTGTTTAATGGTATTAGTCCCTCATCTCCAAGAAGCACTATCATACGTGCATACAATTACTTTTAACCCCTTTTTATTTTTTTTGGTGGTTGTCACCCACCCATCCTTATTAGAACTAGGATTGATCTATCTAGACATGTGACCATTGCATTTCTGCATATAACAGTGTCTAGGGGATCACTTGAGCTATTAACTAAAGGTCTTGGGCATGATGACCCTTTACCCTTTGGTCTGAAGGCTTGGCAAGCTAAAACCTTATTGAGCCTAGATGCATTAGTGAACCAAACCTCATGCATCCATGTCCAATAGCTTAGGATAGAGTCTTCCTAACCCTATTAGGTACACTAGGCACAAGAGGAAGAAGTATCCGCCCTTTTGACATCTTTTGTCTTTGTGTACCAATTGTTGCTCCAACGTGTTATATGGTATTTGTTGAATGAGCTAACCTTATTTTCTTCTCTTGGTCCACATTCATAAGTTATAGAATAAAGAGCCCTAGCACGATATTCTTGTAGAAAATCAACCCACTTTTGACATGTTTAAATTTTCGTCTTACAATTAATTTCTTTGAGAAAGATGAAATAGGATATTTTTAAATTTTTACAAATTTCATTTTTTGCAAACAAAAACACCCATAGATCCAATTAGTGTAATTTATTCTAAATCCCGAAAGTCCGATTTTGACTTGTATATCCCTAAATAGAGATGTAACCTCAAATCTTATTCTAAGTATTTTATTCGTCCGTATTGTATCTAGTAGTTTTGTAGATACCAGATTTTTCTCAGAGTCAATTAATGAACCTCCAAATGAGCAAACCTTTGTATAGCTTATGTTCATCTTTTTTTAAAAAATAAATTACATGTAATTTTTTGCTTTATCCCCACCCTCTCATCCCACCAAAAAAAAAAAAAAGTTTTTAAAACATATTTCAATTTTGATATTTGCATCTTTCTTCAATAATTAGGCATCATTCATATTTTTAGACTTATGTGACCCTGGATAAAGTTGAAATTGCCAATTTTATCTTTTAGCTCCTTAAGTCTCTAATTTTGTTTTAGGCCCTTTAGTTTAAAAGAATTCATATTTTACCGCCATTTTGTTAGAATTTGATATTTTATGATTCGCCCTGTTAAATAGTGGTACCGTTAACTCATTTGTTCATTTTGATAGTTTCTAGTACTGGGTCTTCAAGAAAAGGTATTTTTGTTACCTTTAATCTCTTCTTTATGTGCTCGAATATGCCCCTATGTGATTTATCATGCATTTTCCTCACATGTTGCTTATTTTTCATTCTTTTTGTGTATTTACTTACTTTATGTTATTTAAATTTTGAATTTTATTATTTTTGGCAAAAAATATAATATTTTTGTATTTAGCTAGCCAATGTAATAGTTAGATTACATTTATTGTATTTTTAGCAAAATTTGTATTTAGATAGCAATTGTAATAGATAGGTCATTTTTACTTTTTTCCTAAAAATTATATCTAATCCCCCAATATAATAATTAGAGCTTATGTGCTTTTTGAGTGCTCGCGTGCTTGTATGTTTTACCGTTTTTCTTAGGATTCGCATCTAGATATCATGTTTACGTGTTATGTGCCTTTATGTGCTCATATATGTCTTTATATGTTTATTTGCTTTTGATATTATTTATTACTTTAATTCATATTTTTTTATATTTTGTCACCACACTAGTCCAACGCTGGTTGTAATTTGATCACTTCCTCGCTAGTCTAACGCTAGTGGGGATTTCTAGAAAGGGCTAATCCAATACTAGACTCTTAGGTTATTTTAGTGATGTTTCACTCGTGTGCATTTTACATCATTTCACACACTATTCCCTTTTTAGTTTTATATCATTTTGCATGATTTTTACATATGTATATAATTATCATTATTATCTATTTTTTTAAGTATTTGATAGTGCATGAAATTTAGGATTGCATTTTCACTTAGACTTTTAGGACATTTGTGTGATCCGACTAGAAATAGTTATCTGCTTACGTGAGAAGTGGTGGCATATATGCCGTTCCCCCCTCCATGAGTAGGAACATTCAGTCACGAATTATTAGTCTGCCGTACCCTTTATGTTGCATCCCCACATTCTTTGACATCTACTATCTATAATATTTTTCTTTTCTTTTGCATTTCATTTTGCATATACACTCGTGACTCTCTCGAGATCTCTATTCGGGTTTCAATTAATGCGATAATCCTGATCAAGTCTCGACATAACATTTTGACCCTCTCGATACCACATTTAGTTTTAGGATTTGCATTCATTTAGATATGTCCAGATGCGATAGAAATTAGGGGTTAATTTTGGAAAATTTGATTACACCTCGCAACTAGTTTCGGCTAGGTAGAAAGGATGCCTTAGGCGCAAGCCTTTGCCTTCCCTTTCTTCAAATGTGACTCTCGGACTTTCTTCTCTCGTTTTTTCGTAGACCGAAGTTGAAAAAGAATTTTTTAATATTTTTCCTAAAATTTTTATTTTTGTTTTGTTAAATGATTTTTCGAGTGACTTAGTACACCCTAACTCAATACCAAGTGGCGACTCTATTTCTTTAAAATAAAACCCTTTTTCAAAATTAGTTGGCGAAAACTGTCGCACTTTTAGTATCGGCTTTATTTTCTTTTAAAATACCATTTTTTCAAAATAACACTTTTTTACTAAACACTTGATTTTTTCTCACACACGCACACGGTTGTTCTGAAAACCTATCTATTAGAAAACGATCACCGGATCAGACCATCTCTTCAGGGCACGACAGTCAATGACCCCACCGTGTCATCGATTTGGGATGCGACAACCTTCTTTTATTTGATTTATTTATGAGTTTCTTGTTGACTTGGATTGGGTTGTGTGCACAGGTTCGATCTTTATTGTTGATTTTGATTGGGTAATTTAGAGATTGCTCAATTGAATAAGAACATCTCATAAATATGTTAGTGTATGCCCTAAAACCAAGTTAGGTTTTTGGGATTTTTATTACGCTTATTTCGTGTTATACTTATATATGTGGCATTTTCTTTGTCATTTAATACTTGTTATTAATATTACTTGTTTATTTGATAAAGTCCATAGAATATTAACTGTGTATAAGAGATTGTAAGAGTTACAATGATGAGACTCTTATTACACATTAAGTTATATTCTTAAATATCCCTAGTCGTAGTATTAATGAGATTGGACATCATTAATATGGGAAGACTAGCACATACTTTGCCTCTACTTATGGTAAGTAGTAGTTGATCTCGTCAACTATGGCGTGTGACACCTAAGCTGGTATGTGGATGCTTGTTAGAGAACAAGTTCATTGGATTGATCCGCCGAGAGTTACTATTCATAGTGCTAATGAATTATACTCTTAATGGCAATGGTGTAAGTGATCCTTAGACTTGAGATTACCATGGTATCTTGAGTGTGGATTGCTATGCTTTGACTCTATTGCTCGGTGCTCGTAAAAGAGTAGCCCATACGGTAGAGATTGGGTATAGTATGAAGCATGGAAGGATAGTGAGTAATCGATATAGGATTCACCACTCCTTATTATAGGAGAGTATATCCCGGATTGGCCACTTGTTGAAATATGACTTAAAGAATCTTTTGCGCAAAAGTGAAAGTATGACTTGAAAGAGTTTCAAGGTTATACTTTTATGGAAAGTTATATTTCGGGAACAAGAAATCATTAATTAGTCATTTAAAGAGTGCGCACTACACTCTTAGACTAATTGGGATATAGTGTGGTGAAAGGATATTAATTACACGGTAACATTGTCATTGATAGGTGTAGTCTACCATATGACTTTCCTATTCACTTGGGTGGTCATGATGCATTGCTAGACGCCACTCATGATCTATAAGTGCAAATTAATTAATTAGTGAATTAATGATAAATTAAAGTGTTAATTTATCTGGCTCTTAATTAATTAATTAATGAGTTATAATTTGTACTTATTGCCAACGTGAATGGAACCTAATGGGTCACACACAATAAGAACATGGTCTTTGGGTTAAATTGTTATTAAGATAAGTATAAGATACTTATGGGGTTAATTTATGTGATAAATTAACTTAAAGGACTTAATTATAAATATTCTAAGTCTTGATGGAAATTAGTTTCCTAAAAGGAATTAAGAAGCTATTTGGTTTCCTTTTGGAATTGGTTTCCTAAAGGAATAGGATTAGCTTAAGGTAAGCTTCCTAAACCTTCTTGGTTTCCAATTGCTCTTGTTTCCTTAAAGACTAGGATACTACATCTATAAATAAGTCCATGCCTTGACTCTTGGATGATTGATGAAACATAACACAAAATTAGAGAGAGAAAAATTGAGAGCTGGAGGCGTTTTTCTCTCCAAGAAAAACGCCACACCTCTTCTCCTAATGGTTAGGGTTTCACTTCTTCTTCTTCTTGTGTTCTTCATGAATATTCAAGGGAGCTAGCACTCAAAAGGCAAGGCAAGCAAGCCCAAAGGTTCCTAAAGATCATGTTCGTGTGGATACCTGTTGGAGGCTCGACACTTGGAGGGCTTTTCATGGTAGATCAACACCTTCATCGAATAGGATCTTGCCCTTTGAAGCATAGAAACCTTCTATGCTTGAGGTATTTGTGCTAAACACCCTTTAATCGTATAGATTACATCAAAGAGATCCATGGCTAAGGTAATAAATTTTTAAATTTTCCGCTGCGTTACTCCCCTTATTACCTTACAGTGGTATCAGAGCCTACTTTGATTATATCTATATGATTTGTGTTTATTTAATTGTCATAAATATGGATGGTTTGTTCTTGATGAAATTTGTCTCAAAATTGTTTTAGAAAAATCAAGAGTTTGATTTTTAAGATAAGTTCTTAATTGTTTAAAAGTGTTTTAAATAATTAAGATGAGTTCTTATGGTTGTATTCAAGGTTTCTAAATTATTTTTACGTGCTAAAAGGGTTTTAACATGTTTTGATTCAAAAGAGTTTTGAAAAAGACCAAAGAATTTCAAAGATCGTATTTTCTGGACACAAACCGCGCGAAAACTCGCGCGCGTTTTTACCCACGGTTAAAAACTCGTATGTTCTGTCAACAAACCGCGGATGAAACCGCGCACGGTTTGTCCCACGGTTTGTAAACCGCGGATGAACCCGCGCACGGTTTGTCCCACGGTTTGCTGGCAGAGTTCTAGCGAGATTTTTCCTAATTTTTTGGAAAACGCGAATTTTTGGAATTTTCTCTATAAAAACACTTTCCAATTTTAATTGTTAATATTTGGAAAGTTAAATTTTGGAAACCTACACCTTCTATAACTTTATTTTTGAGACAAATAAATTCAAGAATATTAATCTAATTAAATTAGACCATGTGATTTATGACTAGAATTAAATAAAGTAATTTATTTAATTGTTAAATATTATGATGGCATGGTGGATGATTATGGACTATGACCAATGTGATTGAATGGTTGAATTTTTATCAATTTTGATGGTTGGCTTGTATTGGTTTTTAAAATAGGGCCTGCGTGTCCTGCCTTCTCTATTATTCTCATGTAATTCTCTTCTCACCTAACTCCCCTCGAATGTAACTCGAGGTTTCTTAGTCAATACATGTAATGTACATTGTGTAGGTTAGAGTTAGGTTTTAATTTTCTAAATTGTTTAGAATAGAATTACATGTGTAATGTACAAAGAAGATGGAGATGGAACCAAGGAGCAACCATGGAGGCTCATCAAGAGTTGAAGACCTCCCAAGGAATGCATCAAGGAGTTGATCACATCCCTTAGGAATTTGACCATATATTTTCCTTAAGGCTCGAGGAAAATATCTTAGTAAAGTCCATAATCATCCACGGTTTATTATGCATGTTTTTATTTTATATGTCGATATATTTTAATTACATGCTATGATGAGACTGTATATTGTATAATTAACATAAAATCCCTCAAATAAAATATTAAGTCACTAGCCTTCCATTATTGTAGTAAAAATCATTGTTTTTGTTAAGTGTTGACTTGTTGGCCCACCGTCAAGGTCATCTTACCTAGAGCATGTTTTTTACTATGAGATATGATCTCCAAATAATGGGCCTGACTTAACAAAAATGCTTAACTTGTTGGTCTCCATCAAGGCTATGGTGTTTTTGAGGCGATATTAAGTCAATATATATAAGTTGCCTTCCATTATTATAGCAAAAACGAAGAGTTCCTATTAAGTGTTGACACGTTGGCCTCCGTCAAGGTCACCTTACTCGGAATATGTTCTTGCTATGAGATGTGATCTTTGAATAATGGGTATGACTTAACAAAAATACATAACGAGTTTGGCCTCCGTCAATGTTATGATATTTTTGAGGCAATGTTGGGAAACAAATAAGATGTGAATATCAAGAGTTGATACCCAACTATCTAGGAGTCACAAGAGTTGTGATTGATAAAAGTTATCTACCTAATCGAAGTTACCTTTGGGGCATTGGCCTCCGTCAAACCCAAAGTTAATTAGATGGGATCCTAGCCCACTAGGAATTTCCAATGGATTCCCGAATCAATAGATTGAGGGTTATTGATTTGAAGTAAAATAGTGGGAGCAAACCAAATAAATTCGAAGCCCACATTTTTGGTTTGCAATTATAACATGAAACAAATACTTGTACTATCTTTTCACTTGTTGTAGAATACATGTACACATGAACACACTTATCACCCTATATCTCCATACATATACGATTTTCTTGGACTAGTGTAAGACTTGAGAATAGTTCTTAAGCACAATTGGCTATGTCCTTGATACCCACTTCCACTTGTCCTATAGTGATAATTATAGTTAGGAAACAATGTGCATACAAGATGCATAAAAGATGATAATGATATTGCTACTTGTATCATAATGTCATCTATAATTCCTAAGCTATAAAAGTAGCACAAATTGATAGATCTTTTTGTCTGTGATTGTGCATCTCAAAGAGTTGTTGATACACAATCTAGGATCATTAGATATGAGATATCTAAGGAGTAATCTGTCAAGGAAGAAAAGGGCACTTTATTGCTTGTTAAAGGAAAGTCCTAGCATGGTCTTGAGAAGACCAAGTAG
This sequence comes from Mitragyna speciosa, assembly GCA_024721245.1. Taxonomy (NCBI): domain Eukaryota; kingdom Viridiplantae; phylum Streptophyta; class Magnoliopsida; order Gentianales; family Rubiaceae; genus Mitragyna; species Mitragyna speciosa. Next base: position 4,770,855 of record CM045567.1, on the reverse strand, counting down.
CTATGACAAAGCTTAAAGGTGTGATCAAAAGGACAAGTCTAAAGGCACATGTTTCCAATTCTATTGGAAAGGGAATTGTAAGGCTCGTTTCAATACTAAGAAGTTGAAGAGGCCTAAGTAAAGCTTCTACTTCTAAGTATGTTTATGTTTAAGATAAATTCATCTATTAATTAAGACCAGTTGGGTATAAGATACTGGATATAGATCCCATATTTGCAAAATGTGCAAGGTCTTAAAGCATGGTAGACAATAAGTAAGGAGAAAGTCAAACTACATGTGATGAATGGAGCAAGAGTTGCTACACTCGTTGTAGAGACTTATACACTCTTTACCAACTGGGCTTGTTCTAGAATTTAAAACATTGTTATTATGTGATTCTTACAAAAGAACATGAAATCAATTCACATTAAATGTGAAAAGATTTACCATTACAAAAGAGAATATATACTGTTCTTTTACGTAATGGTGTTCTTTGTGGTATTAGATCACTAAAACAACGTTTTACAAATCCTAGACCTTGATAAGTCCATTCTCAAACATAGACAAAAACTCTATATTTTGAAACAAATAACCTTCTGGCATTATAGACTTGGTCATGTGAAAGAGAAACGCACTTCCAAATCACATAATAGTTGTGTACTTGGACTCATTCAATTATGAATCGTTTGAGACATGTGATTCTCATTTACTTTGAAAGATGACCAAAACACCTTTTATTTGAAAAAGGTGAATGTGCTAGTGATCCTCATAGAGCTTTAACATATAGATGTTTTTGGCCCAATGCCGATCCATGCTAGAGGTTGTTTATCATACTTCATCACTTTCATGGATGATCATATGGGATATGATTATGTGTACCATATGATACACGAATCCGTTTCCTTTGAAATGTTCAAAGTCAATAAAGTTGAAGTAAGAAAAACAAGTTGACAAGAGTATTAAAACACTAAAGATTTGATCTATTTGGCTAATACTAAATGTCAAGTGTTTCAAAGTAATTAAAGAAGAATGTGATTCTTTCTCAATGGTCTCCACTTGAACACACCATTATTGATGATGTGTGAAAGAGGAGAAGTTGTACCCTATGAGATATGGCGCAAACCATGAATGAGTCATACTACAATTCCTAACCTCATTTAGGGGTTCTTGCCTTAGACGCCACTCCCATACACTCAACCATGTTCCAACAAGTATCTATTTGTGGGGTATCCTTGTGAAAACATTGGACACCACTTCTATAATTCCCTTGAGAAAAATGTTTGTCTCAAGAAATGTCTTTTTCTAGAAAAATAGTTTATTCTTAAAAGAGACAGTGGGAGCAAGATAGAACTTGAAAAGGTTCAAGAACCATGAATTGACAAAGATCAATAGTTGGAACTAGAGCTTATGCCACATGTTGATGAGGCGCAACGGAAGCTCAAAGTGCACAAAATCTTCAAAAGACTGGTAGAGTGCGTTATACTCTTGAGAAATATAGATTTCTCACACATGAGAGATATAGATTTCTCATTAGAAAGAGCAATAATGTATTAGTCATATATGATGACAAACCTACCAGTCACGAAGAGGCTTTGTCTAATGTAGACTCCTTGACGTGGCAAGATGCCATAAAATCCAAAATGGATTCCATGTACAAGAACAAGGTGTAGACCTTGCTCAAGTCACCTAATCGGATAAAACCCATAGGGTGCAAGTAGGTCTTTATGAGAAAGACTGACATGGATGGTAACGTAGTTGCCTATAAAGCAAGATTAATGGGAAAAAGGATTCAATTCAAAGGCTTGGCTTTGAAAGAAACTATTTCACCATTGACCATGCTTAAATCCATTTAAGATTTTACTTGCAATAGCTGCCTTTATGGACTATGACAAATGGATATGAAGACTTCATCCCTTAACGGGAATTAAAAGGTATGTATATGACACATCCCTTGGGCCTTCACTACCATTGATAGTCATTAGGTAAGCAAGCTTCAAGGGTCCATTAGTGGACTCTTGCAAGTGTCAAGGTGTTGGAGCATTTGTTTTGATAAGATAATCAAAGAGTTTGATTTTCTCGAAAACAAAGACAAGTTTTGTGTAAATGTAAAGTTGAGTGGGAGCGTTGTCATTTTCTGGATACTATATGTGGATGACATATCGTTGATGGAAACAACATACTTTAAAGGTAAAGATATGGTTGTCCAAGAATTTTTACTAAAGGAGAGGCAATCTCTAATTCTGGGAATTAAGATCTATATAGATAGATCCAAGAGGTTGCTTGGTCTCACTAGATCCACGTACATAGGCTAGATGCTAAAGGGTTTAGCATAGTGCAATCGAAGAAGGGGTTTTACTTATGAGATAGGAGATTACTCTTTCAAGAGACATGTGTCTTTGATACTTGTTGAGATTGATAGCATTAATAGATCCCGTATGCTTTTGCAATGGATTCTATTTTGTATGCTATACTATGTACGAGACCCGATGTCTCCTGGCTTTAAGTGTTACGAGCAATTCTGGTGAGTGTCACTAGATGGTTATCAAAGAATATTCTTAAGTACTCTAGAAGCACTAAAAGACTATTCTTGACTATGGAGATTACACTTAAGAAGTATGGGATTTTAAGATACAAGCTTTTAATCCAATAGGGATGATAAGTAAATCATGAGAGGAATTGGTGTTCACATTGAATTGTAGTGTATAAAAGCGTTTTATGATTAGACACTACAACATATTCTATAACAAAGGCAAGTACATGGTAGCTTTAGAAGTTACTATGGATCAAGGGATTCTTTGTTGGACAAAGAATAGTTCTTTCTATTGTTTTATGAAAACAATTGTGCCATCAGCTTAATCAAGGAACTAAAGTCTCATCCATGATCCTAAAGTGTAGGTTCGTGCTGCCATCTATTTGTGGAAATAGTTTGGTACAAATGATGAAAAGATAAAGGAAGTTCCCACAATATAAGTGTCACTAATCCTTTCACCATGGCCTTGTCCCAAAGTAGGCATGATAGTCATGCTTATGGCCTAAAACCTATAGGTGATTGGTTTTAGTGCAAGTGGGAGTTTGTTAGTGTATGCCCTAAAACCAAGTTGGTTTTTGGGATTTTTATTACGCTTATTTCGTGTTATACTTATATATGTGGCATTTTCTTTGTCATTTAATACTTGTTATTAATATTACTTGTTTATTTGATAAAGTCCATAGAATATTAACTGTGTATAAGAGATTGTAAGAGTTACAATGATGAGACTCTTATTACACATTAAGTTATATTCTTAAATATCCCTAGTCGTAGTATTAATGAGATTGGACATCATTAATATGGGAAGACTAGCACATACTTTGCCTCTACTTATGGTAAGTAGTAGTTGATCTCGTCAACTATGGCGTGTGACACCTAAGCTGGTATGTGGATGCTTGTTAGAGAACAAGTTCATTGGATTGATCCGCCGAGAGTTACTATTCATAGTGCTAATGAATTATACTCTTAATGGCAATGGTGTAAGTGATCCTTAGACTTGAGATTACCATGGTATCTTGAGTGTGGATTGCTATGCTTTGACTCTATTGCTCGGTGCTCGTAAAAGAGTAGCCCATACGGTAGAGATTGGGTATAGTATGAAGCATGGAAGGATAGTGAGTAATCGATATAGGATTCACCACTCCTTATTATAGGGAGAGTATATCCCGGATTGGCCACTTGTTGAAATATGACTTAAAGAATCTTTTGCGCAAAAGTGAAAGTATGACTTGAAAGAGTTTCAAGGTTATACTTTTATGGAAAGTTATATTTCGGGAACAAGAAATCATTAATTAGTCATTTAAAGAGTGCGCACTACACTCTTAGACTAATTGGGATATAGTGTGGTGAAAGGATATTAATTACACGGTAACATTGTCATTGATAGGTGTAGTCTACCATATGACTTTCCTATTCACTTGGGTGGTCATGATGCATTGCTAGACGCCACTCATGATCTATAAGTGCAAATTAATTAATTAGTGAATTAATGATAAATTAAAGTGTTAATTTATCTGGCTCTTAATTAATTAATTAATGAGTTATAATTTGTACTTATTGCCAACGTGAATGGAACCTAATGGGTCACACACAATAAGAACATGGTCTTTGGGTTAAATTGTTATTAAGATAAGTATATGATACTTATGGGGTTAATTTATGTGATAAATTAACTTAAAGGACTTATTTATAAATATTCTAAGTCTTGATGGAAATTAGTTTCCTAAAAGGAATTAAGAAGCTATTTGGTTTCCTTTTGGAATTGGTTTCCTAAAGGAATAGGATTAGCTTAAGGCAAGCTTCCTAAACCTTCTTGGTTTCCAATTGCTCTTGTTTCCTTAAAGACTAGGATACTACATCTATAAATAAGTCCATGCCTTGACTCTTGGATGATTGATGAAACATAACACAAAATCTAGAGAGAGAAAAATTGAGAGCATGTGAGGCGTTTCTCTTCCCAAGAAAGACGCCACCTCTCTTCTTCCTAATAGTTAGGGTTTCTTTCTTCTTCTTGTGTTCTTCATGATATTCAAGGGAGCTAGCACTCAAAAGGCAAGGCAAGCAAGCCCAAAGGTTCCTAAAGATCATGTTCGTGTGGATACTGTTGGAGGCTCGACACTTGGAGGGCTTTTCATGGTAGATCAACACCTTCATCGAATAGGATCTTGCCCTTTGAAGCATAGAAACCTTCTATGCTTGAGGTATTTGTGCTAAACACCCTTTAATCGTATAGATTACATCAAAGAGATCCATGGCTAAGGTAATAAATTTTTAAATATTCCGCTGCGTTACTCTGATTATTACCTTACAAAATAGAAGAATTTGCATGAATTGCTAGAGGTAGAATTCCATAGGTTCTCCAAAATTGGATGTAAATTCAATTATCAATTAAAATCCGTTGATTTCATTGCATTCACTTGGGGTTTTGAATTGGGAAGAGATTCCACTCACTTAACCAAGAAATAGGAGTTGTAGTCTTGAGAAAGAATGCAACTTAACCCCGTTTACGGGGATGGACACCACTCCCAATTTATTAACTTTATAAATCAGTTGGACAAAGGGGGGACATAAACCTTACCTTTGAAACTCAAATCAAATGATGAAAGTTAAAGAAAGGAGGAGTACTACTCCCTTACAAGAAAAGAAACTGAATTTAAAGGAAATGCTTTCGAAAAGAAGGCACCCCTAATCTATCTAGTCTTAGTTCCCCTCTAGCAATGCTCGGCAAGTCTTCCACACATCTGATGATGATCTCTTGTTGTGTATCACATCCCTCCTTAGCTAGCACATCAGCAACCTTGTTGGACTCCCGAAAGATATGTCGAAAGGACAAAAATTGAGGAACCAATTGAAACAATTTTTCAAAACCATTTTCGGTATTCCAAGGAGGAGAAAACTTTCCCTCCAAAATCAATATAATGATTTGAGAATCACACTCCGCACGAACATTTCCATAGCCTAATTCCACACAAAACAGCATGCAAAATAAAAGAGCTTTTACCTCAGCCATCATATTAGTTCCCTTCCCAAAAAAGAAGCAAACGCGAATATCAAGTGCCCTCCTGAGTCTCGCAAAACCCCTCCTCCACCATATAATCCAGGGTTACCCTTATAACAGCCATCCGAATTCAACTTCAGTTGAAGACTAGGAGGAGGAATCCATTTAACCACCTTAATAGAAAATGGTCGCTGAAGCTGTTTAACTGCTCAAATAAAAGAAGACCAGTGTTTATCCTCAACCCTTGCTCTTGGAAATCGTAAGTTGAACATCATTTGCACCTCTATAGAGATACTAGAAATTATATTTCCCAAAGCCACTTTTTTCCCCACGAATTGAGACATATTCATTCATTTCCACAAATGCCAACAAATCACCATAGGCAATGTATGAAAAAGAAATAGGTATGGATTTCTAATTAACCGAAACCACCATGATGTGAGAACAGGCCGGACAGAACTATGTGGAAGCAACAAATTACACTCTATTGGGAAATACCTCCATCCTTTATTTGCAATCTCACTAGAGCAAAAAAGATGAACCATTGTTTCCTCATGAGAAGATACACAACACTCACATCTCAAAGGGCCATGGAAACCAAATGACTTTAACGGGCTATCCAAAGGTAATTTACCTTGGAGGAGTTTCAACATGAAGAATGAAATTTTAACCGGAATGCTAGAATCCCATAATTTTTCACACATGAATGAGGAAGGTCTTTGTTGCTGAATCATTTGAAAAGCTGAAGATAAAGAAAACTTGCCTGAAGAATTTAAATTCCAGCAACATTTATCCAGACTAGAAAAGCTTGGAGGTTTCAATTGAAGGATCTCTGAAGCTAGTTGAGGACCAAGTTGCCTGGCAAGAAGTTCCCCATTCCATTGCCCCTCAACCAGAAAATCACGCACCAAACCATCATTCGTATGATCCACCTTCAAAGCCAATCTACCATCCCCCCTCCAATTGTCAAAATAAAAGTTGGAATTACCCTCTTTCAGATTCCAGACAATGTGTTTTTCAACCTTGTCTCGAACCTTCATCATGCGTTTCCAAGTTAAAGAATCAACAGGAGATATAGTAACCATATTAGGATGAAAATTATGGCAATATTTAGACCTCAAAAACTCTGACCAAGGAGAATCAGAAGATCTAAATAACCACCATAATTTGATGGAAAAAGCTTCAAACACATCTAATAAAGACTGCATGTCAATTCCTCCTTGATCATATGGATGGCAAAGGTCTTGCCATTTCAACCAATGAAACTTAGGTCTTTTATCAAATTCTCCCCAAAGGAAATTTGCCATAATTTTCTCAATGAATCTTAAGACACCCTTTGGAGGATTAGAGGTTGCTACCAAGTGAATTGGAGTTGAAGATAACACATGTTTAATTAGGATAATCTTCCTACCACTAGAAAGCAACCTGTTTTTCCAAGAGTTAATCCGAGAAAGAATGGCCTGTGAAATTTCATTAAAATATTCAGATTTTCTCCTTCCCGAATATAGAGGACAACCTAAATACTTTATCAGAAAGTTCCTAATAGAAAAACCTGTGATCCTTCCAATAGATCCTCTTCTCAGAGTGGACATCTTGCTATGAACCACGAAGCAACTCTTACTAGAATTAATTTTTTGCCCGGAAACCAATTGATAATCATCAAGTAACTTTATCAATCTCTGCAAAGAAGTAGATCCTACATTACTAAAAATTAGCTCATCATCTGCAAAAGGCAAGTGAGAAACCATAGGATAGCCCCTTGGCACCGAGAAACACAAAGAAGGACAGGAAGCAAACAACAAATTCAAAATCCTAGATAAGACCTCTGCTCCCAAAATAAACAATGCTGGATATAAAGGATCCCCTTGCCTAAGCCCACGAGTGGATTTGAAAAATCCGTATGAAGACCCATTTAAGATGATCGAAAACTAGGAATTAGAGATTAATTTCCATATCATGTCAATAAAAGTTTTTCCAAACCCAAAAGATCACAAAACTTTAGTGAGAAATAGCCAAGAAACTCGATCATAGGCTTTTTGATAAGTGCTAAAGTGCATTAGTTTTTAGTAGGTCTTTAGGTAGGTTTTTAGTGTTTTTCTATGATTTTTCCTTTATTTCTTTGCTATTTCTTCTCAATTCGGATTTGAATGCCAAATTGTGTAAAGGTGTGATTTACATGTGATTTTGTATCATTTTCGTAGGGTTTGCACATTGCATCACCAATTTGGATCAATTCGGATGGCAATGGGATGATATTTTGAGATGATTTGAAGTTGGTGATGAGTTAACGTCAAGAAACCCTCAAAGTGGTGCAAAGAAGTAATAGGCGAAGAAGAATTGGAAAAGAAACAGTTTGGCAGCCTGGACATATTTTAGTGATTTGGTAATAACTTGAACTAGAGATATTGGATTTGTTAGTGTATGCCCTAAAACCAAGATGGTTTAAGGTGTTTTATATTTACACTTATTTATGTTATATTTATTCATGTGGTATTTTTCTTTATCATCTATACTTGTATTTCCATGTTACTTGTTTAATTGATAAAGTCCTTAGAATATTGATTGTGTATTAGAGATTGTAAGGGGTTACAATTATGAGACTCTAATACATAAAGTCATATTCTTAAATATCTCTAGTCATAGTATTAATGAGATTGGACATCATTAATACGGATAGACTAGCACATACTTTGCCTCTACTTATGGTAAGTAGTAGTTGATCTCATTGACTATGGTGTGCGTGACACTTAAGCTGGTATGTGGATGCTTGTTTGAGAACAAGTTCATTGGGTTGATCCACCAAGAGTTTTAACTATAGTGCCAATGGTTAAACTCTTAATGGCAATGGTGTAAGTGATCCTTTGACTTGAGATTACCATAGTATCTTGAGTGTGGATTGCTATACTTTGACTCTATTCCTCGGTGCCTGTAAAAGGGTAGCTCATAGGTTAGAGATTGGGTATAGTTTGAAGCATGGAAAGATAGTGAGTAATCAATATAGGATTCACCACTCCTTAATAGGAGAGTATATCCCTATATGGCCACTTGTTGGAAATGTTAACTCATAAATCTTCTGCAGAAGTGATAGTATAACTTGGAAGTAGTTTCAAGGTTTTTACATCATGGAGAGTTATATTTCCGGAACAAGAGAATATATATTAGTCATTATTAAAGTATGCACTATACTTTTAGACTAATTGGGATATAGTGTGGTGAAAGGATATTAATTACACGATAACATTGTCATTGAAGGGTATGGTCTACCATATGACTTTCCTATTCACTTGGGTGGTCATGATGCATTGCTAGACGCCACTCATGATCTATAAGTATGAATTGATTAATTAGTGAATTAATGATAAATTAAAAGTGTTTAATTTATCTAGCTCAATTAATGAGTTATAATTTATACTTATTGCCAACGTGAATGGAACCTAATGGGTCACACACATAAAGAACAAAATCTTTGGGTTAAAATGTAATAAAGATAAGTATGAGATACTTATGGGGTTAATTTATGAGATAAATTAACTTAAAGGACTTATTTATAAATATTTTAAGTCTTGCAGGAAATTTGTTTCCTAAAAGAAATAAAGTAACTAATTAGTTTCCTTATGGAATAGATTTCCTAAAGGAGAAGGATTAGCTTAAAGTAAGTTACCTAAACCTTCTTGGTTTCTAATTAGCCTTATTTCCTAAAAGACTAGAATACTACCTCTATAAATAGGTTCATGCTTTGACTCTTGAATTGTTGTTGCAACACAAAAAGAAAAATTAGTGAGAGAAAATTATTGAAAGATAAGCACGCCTCTTTCTCTCTCTCTTGGCGTCTCTCTCTCTCTCTCCTAAGGGTTAGGGTTTTTCTTCTTCTTGTGTTCTTAAATAATTCAAGGGAGCTAGCACTCAAAAGTCAAAGCAAGCAAGCCTACAAGGTTCCCAAAGAAGTTGTTCGTGTGGATATCGTTAGAGGCTCTACGCTTGGAGGGCTTTTCGTGGTAGATCAAACATCTTCTTCCAAGGATCTTTGCCTAGAAGCATAGAAATCTTCTGTGCTTAAGGTAATCTTCATGCAAACCCCCTTGTAAATCATATAGATATGTCAAAGAGATCCATGGTTAAGGTAATAAATTTTTGTTTTTCCGCTGCGTTACCTATGCTATTACCTTACAGGATTAAGGTGATTCATGAAGCATTTTGAAGCTAAGAGAATGGTCTACAATTCATATGAGACATCAGAGTCCAGTTCTTACGTTTTGAAGGCCAAAAGTTCAAGTTATTGAAGCACATTTGTACTGTAGTACTGTTTCGACCAGTTCTTAGTATTTCAGCTATATCTCAGCCTACAGACTTCAAATGACATGATTCTTGTTGTTTTGGAAAGCTTACTCAAAGGGCTAAAATTTTTATGTTTTGAGCAAAAGCTAGTTTGGCCGTATTCAAGGTGAAATATCGCATGGAAGAGAAGCAAAACATTCTGACCAAGGCCGCGGGCAAGGCCTTGCCATGGCCAGGGGTGCAGCCTTGGTCAGAAAGGGAGGCCATAAGGCTGTGGGTAAGGCCTTGCCAGGGCCTTAGCCATGGCCTAGTTGCGGAAAGTTACATTTTTAAGTACAATGGGCGAATCTTTTGAGACAAGAAACCTACCTCTTTGGAGAAGGGAAAAGGTGGTTTCTTTGGGATTCTAAGGCACAAGAAACACACTTTTACACACATCTAGAGGGATGTAGAGAGAAGGAAGCAAGAGTAGAGGAGCAAATCAAGGGCTTTCATGGTGCAAAGCAAGACGGCTTCTTCAAGATGCAAGGGATGAATAAAGAAAACTTACATGAGAATGAGTTTTTCCATTCTTTTCTTGTATTTTGTTGAGTTTATTCTTGTACACATGAGTTGAGTTGTTATGATTTAGATGGGATGAATCCTAAATTCTTATTACTATGATTTTATTTCTTGATTTATGAAAGACCCACTTTATTCTTAGATTTATTCATGAATGTCATTGTTGTTGAATTGGGAATTGCTAGCATCCTTTGATTCAATATTGATTTCATATGGGTAGATTGAGAAATCACTTATATGATTAGATCACTTCATGAATAATAAGGCTTGCATGGGTTGCTAGAGATAGAACTACATGAGTCTTCCTGGTTAGATTTAAATCTAACCAAAATCATAAAATCCATAGAACATGAATGCATCATTTTGTGATTTTAATTGTAGAAGAGATTCTAATTAATCAACCAAGGGGATAGAGGTTGTAATACTTGAGAAAGATTATAACCTAATTAAGGGATTTTAGGGTCTAAGGAATTGGCTTAATCATTAATCAAGTTAGAGTCATAGCATGTTTAGTTTAGGGGGATTTACATCTAGATTTCACCTCTACTATGTTCATTCTCTCTACTGACTTCTAGATCGTTTTTAGTTTGGTAGCTAATTTTAGTTAATTTGCATTTTCATTGAGTTTGCTATTCATGTTGGACAGTTAGATAATAAAATGAAGGTTAGTACTAGTACTCGCATAGTCCCTGTAGGATCGACACTTGATGTTCTGATGCATTGTACTACTGAAAACGATAGGTGCACTTGCCTAAGTATCCCTAGCATAGCCAAAGGAATATCACTTTTGCCATGTCAAGTTTCAAGGCCACATTACCACCTCTACTTTTCCTTCCAATCCTCATAATAATTTCTTGCACCAAGAGAAAGTTTTCTGAAATCAGCCTCCCACGTACAAAATGACATTGATTCCTAGAGATTAGTCTAGGAAGCACCAATGCCAACCAATTAGCAAGAATCTTGGAAAGAACCTTGTTAATAAAATTGCATACACTAATAGGTCAAAATTGAGAAAAATCTTGAGGTTGCTGTATTTTTGGAATCAAAACAATAGAGGTGGTTGAAACACTCCTTGGGATCTCCAATCCACAGAAAAACCCAACTACTGCATTATACACATCTTGTCTGATAATTTCCCAAGCACATGTGAAAATTTTCCCAGAGAAACCATCCGGACCATATGAACTACTACCATCCATAGAAAAAATTGTAGATTTGACTTCTTCAATGGAGGACAGGTACTTGGGTGTATAGGATTGTAAATATTTTATTTTTGTTAAGGAGATTTTGAATTGAATGAAAAGAAAAATATTTTTTTTGCATGTTTTATTTCTAGATGGCCGAAAATGAATGCCTGTGATCCTCTAGATGTCACTTTATTTGAAACTGATGAATGCAACTTTGATATCCCTCTGATTTTAAAATAATACAAACTGTTAATGAGAACTAGAGTGATATCAAAGAAGAATATGATTCCATGTTAGGAATTTTGAACAATATGAAAAGAACCCAAGTCTAACTTTGAAGAAACAGAAGCTGGCAAAAGTGGCACTAAGACAGAGGTTAAGAAAGTTAAAGTCAGCATGCACTTCAACGCCAAAGACTTAGAAAGTGGTGGAGAATTTCTTGAGAAAGTTTAATTTCATTAGCAAACTCATTGCCCAGTTAAATCTCACTTGTGAGCTGACATTCAAAGTGTTTAGAAAGAGGTTGTAATGAATTAGAGTGAAGTTTGTCAGCAAGCATTTGATAAAATCAAGGATTATCTGTTAAACCCTCCTATCTTAATGCCATCGAAGCTAGGTCAACCACTCATATGTATCTCTACGTATTAGATGGAGCAATGGGTTGTGTTTTTGGGCCAGCATAACGATTCAGGCAAGAAAGAGCAGGCAATCTATTATTTAAGCAAAAAATTCACCAATTGTGAGGCAAATTTACTCATTCCCAAAAAGGATTTGTTGTGTAGTAGCTTGGGCTGCTAAAAAATTGAGACATTATCTCCTTGACCATATACCTATTGTATATCCCGGTCGGTCAGATTCATTAAAATACTTGCTTGAGAAACTAATGCCAATTGGATGCATGGCTAAATGGCAGATGATTCTCAGCGAGCTTGATATTGTACAACACGAAAAGACAGTCAAGAGTCAAGCAATAGCTGATGATTCTGATGTAGATCCTTCCAAATCAAGAAGGAGACCAAGGACAAATGTTCTCCCACTCGGAAAAAAAAAAGAAAAAAAGAAAGAAAAGAAAAAAAAAGGTAAAAGAAAAAATGTGAAAAAGTATTATCTTGAGGAGGCTTTTATTCTAGCATAAATGGATCGTCAAATATTTTCTCGGATTATTAATTCAGACATCATTAAAAAATAAAAAAAAAATCATTTGGTTTAGTAAATTTTCTTTTAAAAAAATTATTGCAAAAAGGAACAGATCAAAGACGGGCCTTCTTTCTTTTCCCTCAATTTTCTCCCCTTAATTTTCCTTTTTGAGCCTTCAAAATATTATGATTTTCGTTTGACAACCAACTTGATAGTCGCACCCCATACTAGGGCAGTTTTTGTTGTGATCTTATCCCACACTGGGGCAATTTTTATTTTATTTTTTGTAAAAAAGAAAAAGGCAAAAAGAATGAAAAAAAAGCCCAAAAGAATCAACAAAATTGGGGCAAATATTTTTTTTAGAAGAGAAAAAGAAAGTAGCAAACTAGGGCTAGTTTTTTGTAGTAAAATGAAAAGAGAGCCCCAAAAGCAAGTAGTAGAGCTGCATTGAGTTTTGTACAAAACTCCAAAAGTTACTAGCAAACACTAGGATAAATCTTTGCATAAGCAACTTCAAGTTAATTATACCCCTCATGAATTCTACTTTCTAGCCTTAACATTTCTAACACCTTACTTGACCCTATTAGAAAGACCGAGAATGTTATCAACCTCCATCTTTATTTTGCGATGATTTTTAAAATAAAAATTTGCAACTCAAAGGGGCATATGATGTTAACATATCTGGCCTAAATCCATTTAAGGGAAGATTGTCTTACTGATGCCAAATGCTTTTCAAATTCTAGTTTGTTTTAATGAAAAGTGGAAGGACCATCCTGAATTTGGATATTGTTTTTGCTCTCAACTCTCCCTATGAAGGCGAACACCTAAAAGGGCGCCTTAAAAAATAAAAAGAAAGAAGGAAAAAAAGGAAAAAATGACAAAAGGAAAAAGTGTGAGGAAAACCTCAACGAAAACTCGAAAAGGCACTGTGGTTGGGTAATTACAGTTGAAGGCTCATGAGCAAGAAAGTCGTGCATGCTGGCATTGGATGTGGAATTCTTTTGGAAGCTGGTGGCCATAGTTACTTGAGGTTTCTCTTCTGTATTGATTATTCCATGGCAATATCAGAATTCAAGATGAATGGAATACAAAGGATCAAAAAGCAGATTTTTCAATGCTCTTACTTCAAAATGGTTATAAAAAAATGTGTGTATTCTGTTCAGTTGAAATGATTTACTTCTTGATTTCTAAATTAAAGTTTCATGCAGTTTCTTATAACGGCATTCATTGTATAGAAAGTTTTCAAATTAGTGCATGTAAAATCATCTTCTTAACAAGTTGTTTTCAAAGTGATCGTTGTTGTAGTGTAGCTAGTAAGTGATCAAAGAAAGTGAGGATGCAACATAATAAGTAGGGGGACTAATAACTCGTGACGGACTATTCCTACTCATGGAGAAGGGAATGGCATGTTAACCCACCATTGCCCACGTAAGTAGGCGACTATTCCTAGTAGGATCACACAATTGTCTTAATATTCTATGTGAAATACAATCTACATGTCATGCACCGAACATGTGTTTAAAATAAATAATAATAAAATATATACAAAAATCATGACAAAGTGGAAAATCCTAAAAATAGAGAAATAGTGTGTGAAATGCGATGAAATGCATATGAGTAGTGAAACTAGAATTAAGTGAACTAAGGGCCTAGCACTAGACTAGCCCTTTTTGGGAATTCCACTAGCGTTGGACTAGCGAAGAAACGATAAAACCACAACTAGCGTTGGACTAATGTGGTGATGGAATAATAAAACTAATAAAACATGAATCAAAATAATAAAACATGTATCAAAAGAAAATAAACATATAAAGACATATAAGAGCGCATAGGAGCACATAATATGTAAACATGATATCTAGATGCAAAAGTCCTAAAGAAAGCGGTAAAACAAATAAACACACAAGCACACAAGCCCTAACTATTACACCAGGGGATTTAACTTACAATTTAAGGGGAGAAAGATGAAAAATATATCTATCTATTACATCTGCCTAGCTAAAGACAAGTATTTGCTAATTGATAAAAATATAAGAAACGTAATCTAACTAATTGCATTGACTATCTAAATACAAAAATTTGCAAAAAATAGTAAAATTCCTATCTATTACATTTCTAGAATAAATTGAAAATTAAAATTAAATCAAATCAATAAAGGCACGAATACTCAAAAGTAAATAAAAACATCACATAAAACATATAAAAGCACCGAGGAGCACATAAAGAGCGATTAAAAAGAAATGGAATTACCTCCCTTGAAGACCTTATACTAAATGCTAATAAAATGAGAAAATTCATTAACGATACCACTATTTCATAAAATAAAACATAAAATTCTACAAATCGAAGGGTAAAATGTAAATTCTATTAAACTAAGGGGGCTAAAACAAATTGTAACTCTAAGGAGCTCAAAGGTAAAATTGGAAATTCAACTAATCAAAGGGATAAAATAGAAAATGTACACAAGTCATTTCAATTCTCATCTCTTTTAATATTGCATCCTGTAGTCTTATGGAGGTTCAATTTTTTTAATTCAAATAAATGAATCAGAAGTCAGTAATCCCTTGTATAGTTCATGTTCATCTTGCTCGAAAAAATTATGCATCATTGTTAGATTAAAAATTCTTTAGGACATATTTCAGAGTTTGCATTTTGCATATATTTAACCTACTTTGATAAACTAGCATCATGCATAAACCCCAGAGGGAATGCCATTTCGAGAATCTCATCGTAGGTAAGCCATCCTTTTTGTCTTGGGTCCCTAAAGAGACATTGCACGCTTTACGTTCTTCAGTATCATATTGGTGGGTAAGGCACTAGGTAAGGTAATTGGTATCCACTCACTACACTATGGATGCTGATAGGCATGTAATTAGGTCAATAAAATATAGCAAATAATCCAACTCTATTACACAAATAATCAAGTTATAAAACCTAATTACCCTATATACTGCAAGTGCACAGATCGTATCGAGTATAGGGCAATAGGGTCGATCCCACAAGGAAAAGGTTATTGAAATACTTAGACTTTATTGCTCACTTTATTATCTACACAACCAAATAACAATGGAAACAGCAAAGTATAAAATAAAAAACTAAACTAATCAACTCTATAGAACAACAATATCTATAGGAAACTCACAATCTTAAGACACTAGGGAATAGAGTTAACTAATGACCAAACATATAAATGAAAGGATCAACTTATGCTATTTGTTCTTGTCTTGTTTAGGGTCCAATCTCAATTATACTTAACCTCCACTCTCGTGACAAGTTAACGATTACCTCCCTACTAGTTCTGTTCTACTCTCGTAGTAAAGATACTAGTATTGGCTCATTAGCAACAAAATTGCCTAATTGACCCACCTAGGAGCACTGCTACTCTCGTTTGACATGTAACCTAGACTTCAGCTATTCCTTTTCCATTATTATCACCAACTCTCATTGCATAATAACAACTAACAATTTATAGTTGGTGATCAAGCAACTACAAATCCATACAATCGAAAATAGAGAACAAACAAGCACAAGATAGCATGAATAATCACAAACACATTATATGCATGAGTTCATTGATTTCCTCTAACTTAATTTCCTCTAACCCTAGATTAACAATTTAGAACATGCCCATGATAGATTTCACACAAAAGGTCAAATCTTTAATAGAACAATCCATAAAAACCAAGAAAAAGAAAGGAATAAAGTGTAGAAAGTTTATTCTATTGTTGAACAATGCTTTAATCCTGTATTTTCTTCCTTCATTTTTGAGTTGTACAAAAGAATCCCCTAACTATTTTGTCCTATAAAGAGATTTCTACTCTATCCTACTTGTGGCTCTCTCAAAGAGAGAAATTTCTCTCTAAGAGAGACCCTCACTACTCTCTCTATTCTCTCTCTATAGGTGTGTGTATGGCATAAAAGATGATTCTCCCTCTCAAAGAGTTAAAACCCTCAATATATAGAGTACCATAGTCTAAAAATTACAATTAGAATGCTCAAAATTGGACTCATAAAGTGTTGGATTTAGTCAGTAAGAGAAATTCCACATTGCAAAAAAAAAAGGTCAGTTTCCACAGCATACCCAGGATGGTTCCCGCGATACACGTCGCAGGTACAAAAAAGTTTCTCCCCAGTGTCCGTGCTTGTATCTATGGCCAGATTTTTGTCATGGTTGCTCTTCATTTGTACCGAATTAGCTCTTGGTCAAAATACAAAAGTTGTATCTCTTTGAGTTAGCTTTCCAAGAGTATAAGAATTAGGTCATTTGAAGTTTTCTACACAAAAGTTATGGCCAAATTATTGAGACATGATTGAAAGTGCATCGATGCACAAGCATACTTTAGTAATGTGAAAATTTGACATTGCAAACGTGAAAATCAAACTTTGAGTCTTCCTAAGAATTGTAGATAATTCTCTTAGCTTTAAAATTCTTCAAAAATCATCTCAATCCAACATCTCTAACTCAAGTTAGTGTTTTATTTAGAACATTATGACAAAGCTCTGAAAAATACAATATGTTGGACTTACCAAAAAATAAAGGACAACCTAAATATCTAATAGGAAATTATTTTTTAGAGAAATGAGTTACCTTTTCAATCAACCTTACCCATGCAGCACTTATTTTTGGATGAACTAAAAAATAACTTTTTTGAGCGCAAATCTTCTGCCGAATCAAGTTGGTATTTCTCCAAAACCTCCATCAATCTTCGTCAAAGAATTTTTAGAAGCATTTGAAAAAATCAACACATCATCAGCAAATAACAAATGAGAAACATATGGACACCCTAGAGGCATCTTAAAACCCAAGAATGAGGGATATTCAGACAATTTGTTGAAAGCCTGAGAAAGTACCTCAGCACTAATGATGAATAATGCAAGAGATGAAGGATCTCCTTACCTAAGCCCTCTTGAAGATTTGAAGAAACCAAAGCTCGCTCCATTCATAATGACAGAGAACCACATATTGGAAATCAACCTCCAGATCATATCTATAAAGCCCTCACCGAAACCAAGAGCTCTTAAAACACTGATTAAGAATAACCAAGAAACCCTATCATATGCCTTCATCATATCCAATTTCAAAGCAACATTCCCTCTTCTTGTCTTCTTCCCAATGTCAAAAATAATTTCTTGAGATAAAGGAAAATTATTTGAAATGTTGCGGCCTTTAACAAAGCCACTCTGATGAGGTGATATAATTGTGGGAAGCAAAACAACCTACTGGTTAGAAATAATTTTAGAAATTACCTTGTTGAAGAAATTGCACAAACTGATTGGTCTAAATTGTGAAAACTACTGTGGAGTGGGCCCCTTCGAAATAAGAACAATAAATGTTGCTATTATAGAGCGAAGGGAGAATTCCCCCACAGAAGAAACTAGCAATGGCATTACAAACGTCTGTAGCAATCACCTCCCAAGCAAAAGTGAAAAACCTTCCCGTGAAGTAAATTCAAACAAACACAATCAAATATGCAATTTATAGGACCTAAATGAAAGGAAACAAAAATCTAGGGGGTCAATTCACAATTATGGGGGACTTGATTGTAGGAAGCAAAAAGTCTTAAAGACACATTGATACTAGTTAAAATCTATGGACTAAAACGCAAGCATTTACCCTACCTAAAACGTTAAAAACCTGAATCAAATTAACTAAACAAATTAATAACTAAATTAAGCCAAACTTAATAAAACTAAAACAACTAATTACCCAGATTATTTAACCCAAATTATTTAACTGATTAAGTATAACAAATCAAAACAAGACAGTAATTAAACTAAAAAAATAACCACAACTAGAATTCAATTTAGAAAATACCCCAAATTCAAATTGGTTCTTAAAAAAAAATTTTCAACCCCAATTTTCTTCTTCTCTCTCTCAAGTTTCCTCAAATTCTTTCTTCTCTCCTTTGTGTTCGCTTTTCTTTATTTTTTCTTCTTCAAACTAACTTTTTCTTCCTCCCTAATTTCTCTACTTTTCTTCCTCGTAGCTCTCTCTGTATCTTGCTTTCTGTTTCTTTCCATCAGATTTTCTCTTTTCTCCGTTCTCTCTGTTCTCTCTCGCCACTCTTTTCTCTCGCAACTCATCTTCCCCTTTATTTTCTCCGATTTCTATCTCTTCTCTCTGTCCATCAACTCCCTCTACAGTGTGCAAGGGATTTCGGTATGATGGGAGACAGAGGTGGGGGAAGAGAAAAGTGGAGCTGTGATGGGGCTTGGGCTCGTAATGATGCTTCCAACTGTAGATGATGGTGAGCTTGGCTGCGTTTGTTGTCTGCTGATGGTTTTGTGGTGAGCTAGTGGTCTACAGTGGTGTAATGGTTGTTGTGGGTGGTGAATTGGTTGTGGGACAACTGGTGGGCAAGTTGCTAAGTCGGTTCTTGGTGGTGGGTTTGATGTAAGGGAGGTTGTATGACTACAGGGGATGGCTTGATTATTCTGTAGGGGATAAAGGTGTTTTGATTGTGGTGATGGTGGAGGAATTTGGATGGAGCAGGGTTAATTGGTGGTGGTTTTTGTTACTGTTTGTTTGCGGGTTATGGGCAATGGGAGACGTTGGTTCACAACTTTTGGGGCTATTTTTCTTATTGAAATGGTGGTGATCAAACTAGTGGTAGGGGATGTCTGTGTGTGTTGTGTTTGACTAATTGTGTGCTCGTGTGTGTATGTATGTGTGGATGTCTGTGTGTATCTAAGTGTGTGTGTGTTTTTGTGAGGAATGTGTGTGTGTGTGATTATGTGTTGTCTGTTGTGTTTGGGATGGGCTTTGTGCAAGGGAAATTGTGGTGACTTGATGGTTGTGATTTGTAATTTCTAGTTTCTTGGTAATGTTGGTTGAAGGTTGTCTTGGTTGAATTGGGGTTTGAAAGCTAATTGATCCATGGGCAACTTAGTTGCTGATTTCAATGATTTTGAGTGGGTTGTTGTATTTGTTTGGTTGTTATTATGGTTTGCTGGTTGTTCCAGTGGACTGACTGGTAATTGATGGGTAGGGGTTGAAGTTTTTGTTGATACTGGTGGTTCTGGTGGACTAGTGGTGGTTTAAGGCAGTGATGGTGGAAGACAATGGAGGTGGTGGTAGAAGGCTCTATTACTTTGGTGGTGGCATGGTTAAAGGTGGGGCTTTTGGTAGTTCAGGCAGTGGTTAAAGGTGGGGCTTTTGGTGGTGATGAAAAGAGGAGATGAACCAGTAGAAGAAGAAACGATGGAGAAAAGAAAACCAAATCCAGAAATAAACCCAATACAACAAGAAAAACCCAGAATAAATTCAACTAAAACCACAGACCAACTCAGATTTTTGTATTACTTTTCATTTATTCAATCAAATTTTGAGAGTGAAATGGAAGATCATGAATTAAAACCAAGAAATCTAATTAACATATTACCTTTTAAAACTAGCTGATTATGAACAGTGATGACCCCCTTTGAATGACGATGAACAGTAAATGGAGCAGTGAAGAAAACAGTTGATAATGTGTGTGTAGTGTGTGTTTTTTATCTTCAATCAGATAAAAAAATGTAGGTTTAGGGTTTTTTTTTCTTTTGACTTTTTCCAATTTTTCCAAAATAACAAAAATGCCACTGGTAATAAAAATCCTAATTTTATTCTAAAAAAATTATTTTTGACACAAAAAGTTAAAATTAATATAAAGACACTGAACTCCAAAATTTGTCAAAAAAAGATTCAAAATAGATTTCAAAATCTAAAAAATAAATTTTAGAGCTTAAAATTGGCTAAAAACGCGTTTGGGGTGTGAAATGACTATTTTACATTTGTAATGACAAAATAAACAGAAAAATAGTTATTGGTCTCGAAAAATTACCAAAATTAAAGACAAGCTTAAAATCCTAGAAGAATGAATTTAGGACTCAAAAATTGGTGAAAAATGCGTTTGGAATATAAAATGAAAATTTTTCCCTTCAACGCAGTATTTTCAGAAAAAAAAAACCAATCGTCCTCGAAAAAATAAAAAAAATTAGAAACATTCTTAGAACTTTGAAAAAATAAATTTTGGACTTGAAATGAGTGAAAATAGTATTCGCAGGGCAAAAATACCACTTTGTCACTGTGCTAGCAAAATACAGAAAAATACTAGTAAAATCTGAAAAAACACAAAAGTTTAAAAAATACGTATGAAAGTATAAAATATGAATTTAAAACCTCAAAAATAATAGAAAAATATTTACAGCTAAAAATTACTGTTTTGCCCCTCCCGAGATTTGTTAATTTTGCTCCCCTTTTATTGAAAAATTAGAATTTGATTCCAAAAATATAAAAATGCCCCCAATGTTGGAAAAGATAAATAGTGTGGCAAATTTTAGTGTCTACAATTTATCCCTCTTTGTCGGGAAGTTCGCAGAGATTTCAGACAAAGACGTTGATAGCACTAAATTTTGACTCACCCAAATGTGAAAACATACACTACTGTGAACTAAAACATCTAAACATGTATGGTATGAGAATGTGGTGAGATGCAAACCAATGAACGAATGCATATATGAAAAACATGCAACCGAGCTCTTTAGGAGCTGCCTACGTATCCCGGTAAAGAGAATTAGATCAAACGTAGTTCAGATGCAAGTAAACTGTGGATGCGAAACACAACTGTAAATGATACTACGAGGATTCTAATTTTTCAAACCTGTGATCAAAATAAAGAAAGCAATGCAACTTTTGAATTGCTAAACTAAAATAGCCTAAAGCGATCCAGGCTATTGGACAATAAACTCATAAACTAAATGTAGAAAGCGTGTCCAGGTTGCTAGACAAAATAAATTCATAAAGTAAATGCAGAAAGTGAGTCCAGGCTACTGACCAAAATAAATTCATAAACTGAATGCAAAGTCTAGGGTGCTAAACTAAAATGGACAGAAAGCGGGTCCAGGCTGCTGGACAAAATAAATTCAACGATCCTAGGCTGCCAGGATAAAGTGAACAAAAGCGAGTCCAGGTTGCTGGACAAAATAAATTCATAAACTAAATGCAAAGTTTGGACTACTGAACTAAAATGAACAGAAAGGAGTCCAGGCTGCTGGACAAAATAAATGTAACAATCTTGAGCTACCAGGACAACATAAAATGCAGAATCTGGGCTGCTGACTAAAATAAACAGAAAGCGAGTCCAGGCTAGTGGACAAAATAAATTCATAAAATAAATACAAAGTCTGGACTACCAAACTAAAATGAATAGAAAACGAATCCAAGTTGCTGGACAAAACAAATGCAACGATCTTGAGCTGCCAGGATAAAATAAGATGTAGAGTCTAGGTTGCCAGACTAAATTAAACAAAAAGTGAGTCTAAGCTATTAGACAAAATAAATTCATAAACTAAAATACAAAGTCTGGGCTGTTAGACAAAAATGAGCAGAAAGCGAGTCCAGGCTGCTGGACAAAATAAATGCAATGATCCTGGACTGCCAGGATAAAATAAGATGCAGAATTTGGGTTGCCAGACTAAAATGAATAGAAAGAAAGCCCAGGCTGCTAGACAAAATAAATTTATAAAGCAAAACACAGAATGTGACAGCCCCACCATACCCAGAGGCGCACCAAAGGGCTTAGCGGACTGCCTGCCTAGCTTTCGCCAGGACTCAAGTCAAGTACTCACTCAGAACATCCAAGCATACTTAACCCAAAATATAATGCATTCATATAATTTAACTTAAAGATACAAGTATCATTAAGAAGTTTACGTGCCAAAATATACATATTATTTACAACAATAGCCCAAACAGTTTGACTATCCAAAAAAAGTAAAATATTCACTATATCCAAAACTTGCCGTTCCAGCTTTAATATTACAGGGAACCTAGGGTAAAGGAAAACAAATGAAAGGAATGAGCTATAATAGCCCAGTGAGTGCCCAAGTCATGCAACCATACCAGAGAATTCATTATTTATGGAATAAAAATAATTAACAAGTATACAATAAGCAGGTATGAACAATTAATTAACAAGTAGTCAATGGCAGATACTAGGGCTCAACTACGGGAGCAAGCTCAACCGCAGGAGGAGCAAGTACCGATCATGTAACCATGACGTTAGGACCGAGATAATAGCTCAGGTCCTCGCCAAGGTCATACTAGTATTAACAAGCAAGTACCCTAACCACCATTCACCTTATAACCTCCGTACAGGCTACCACATCCAGGGAGTAATCTCGACCTTGGAGGGCCAACAAGCAAGCAAGAAAGTTCAATCCGAGTTGGCCTCTTTGAGGATTCTCAACTCAAGGGAAAGAACAACACGCCCTAAAACACCCAGCACCTTATATCCTTCCCACGCACGACTGGGTTGACTAACCGTGAAGTAACGGTGAAGTTAGTCACGGAAGTCTCAAGCACAAATAACACGTTGGATCACGAAAGCACGTAACACATTGCGGAATAGATGTGATAAAGTACACATCTTTCCTCAAGTAACACATGTCATAAAATAACAATTACAAGCATAACATAATATTTCATGCATCATGCACACATAGAGACACTCACCTAGGAATGCCTAAGAAAATATTTTGTAAAATGGTCGGAGACTCGCTTTCAGGTCTTGAAATTCAAAAGAAATAATCTAATGAAAACCCGATTAAAACCCTAAGTAAATTAGTAAGAAAGTTCAAGAGAATAACCTAATTATTTCTAGGGTTTAGGTTCTAGGGTTATTAGAGTTTACGGTTTTACCCTAGGGTTTAGGGTTTTAGATTTAGGGTTTTCATTTTTAGGGTTTTCTTGTTCTAGGAAAATTTAATTCGTTTCTAGATCATTTTCTAAAAATTTCTGCACACCAAACTCCTAAATTTAACATATTCTAGGTTAAAATCTCACTTATCATTTTTCTTCTTTTAATTCTACCGAAATTTCGACAGCATCTCCCCTTAAAATCGGACTAACCCAAAATTTTTACCTGCAAGAAATCAACCAACCAATCCAATTTCCAACAAGTTCTACAACTTCCATGTTTAAATCAAACTCAATTTCACTCAAAATTCCACTCAAATTCAAGATTTCAAGCTCCAAGTTTCTTCAACCAATTCAACATATAATACATGAAATTTCAAGGTTTAAATGCTATCTACTAGTCTATCTAACCAAGAGAACACTTTAATTAACAAGTAAACTTTCATTTCAAACTTAAATCTTCAAGTTCTAATAACAAGTATCTAGTATTAAACTTGTACAAAAGGACTAATTAAAACTTGAAATTAATAGCAAAAGTTCATAGTAGATACCTCAATCAAGCTTAGATCTTTGCTTAGGAAGAAGAAGAGCTCACTTTCTATGGTGAAGATTGTCCAAAATTTGGAGAGAAAGCTTCAAGAAAATGAGAGTAAAAGAGAGGAAAAGAGAGAATAGGGAGGGCCGGCCAAGAGAATGAAAGAAAAGAGAAAGAAATAGGCCAAGAAAATAGAAAAGAAATAAAGAGAAAAGTGGGAAAAAGAGTGACCAATTATAGCAAGACAAGAGTCATCCTAGGGTTTATGCTTTTAAGGTAATAGTACTAACTTGGTTAAATTTGATTAGTGAAGATTTTAATCACTTATCACCTAGTAATTAGCAAACTTTATGGCACAAATTTTAAAGCAAAAGAGAGAAGAATAGGAGAGAGAGGGCCGGCCATGAGGAGAGGGAAAAAGACAAGAGAATAAGTGAAATTTTGAGTCACTTTTTGAACTAAAGCTCAATTAGTCAAAAGGCTAGAAAATGGTAGAATTAGTTAGTCAAAATTAAACACTATTATAAACTAATGGTCCAATGAAATTAATCCAAATTTGGGTACTTAGGTGTCCCACTTAATAATGAAAGAATCTTATTTACTTAACCTAATTAACTTAAGAAATCTTCCAACTAATAAATCAAGGATTAATACTAAACTCCAAATAAAAGAATTTCTCTTTTAAGTGCATTTTCGGTTTTCCCTTTTCTTTTTCTTTTCTCTATTTTTTTTTCTACTAATGGACATACATGAATTAAATAGTTCTTGTATGAATTTCTAGGGTGTTACATCCTCCCCCCTTAAAAGAATTTCGTCCTCGAAATTCTACCTTGATTTTCGAAGAGCTTGGGATAATTTCTCCGCATTTCTTCTTCTGTCTCCCAGGTGGCTTCTTCTAAGTCATGATGCTTCCACAGGACCTTGACAAGAGGAATTTGTTTATTTCTCAGTTCTTTCACTTTGCGATCCAAGATTTGAACTGGCTGCTCTTCATATGCTAAAGTTTCATCAACTCAATCTCATCGGGTTGAAGTACATGTCGTGGGTCCGGGTGGTACTTTTTCAAGACCGACACATGGAAGACATTGTGCATTTTAGACAACTTTGAAGGCAATTCCAGTTGGTATGCAACATTGCCGATACAGTTTAACGATTCTGAATGGTCCCACGTATCTTGGTTGAAGTTTCTTCCTCTTACCAAACTGGATGCCTCCTTTGAATGGAGAAATTTTGAGAAATACATCATCTCCGACCTCAAACTCTAGCTCTTTCCTTCGAGTGTCGGCATAACTCTTCTGTCGACTCTGAGCAACTTGGAGTCATTGTTGTATTAGCTTAACTTTCTCATAGGCTTCTTCTATCCATGGTACCTTTTCTGGACCTAACATTTTTCGTTCACCTACTTCATCCTAGTATCCAGGTGTTCTGCATCTTCTTCCATAGAATGCCTCGAATGGAGCCATCTAGATAGAGGATTGGTAGCTATTGTTGTAAGCAAACTCAATCAAGGTCACATGTTGATCCCAATTGCTACCAAAATCCATCACACTCGCCCGTAGCATATCCTCTAAAATCTGGATCACTCGTTCGAACTGTCCATCAGTTTGGGGATGATAAGCCGTGCTAAAGTTCAACTTTGTTCCCAAGGCTTCGTGCATTTGTCTCCAAAGTCGGGAAGTAAACCGAGGATCTCGGTCCGAGACTGATACTTATTGGAACTTCCATGAAGTCTTACCACTTCATCAATGAACATTCGGGCAAGTTTTTCCAAAGGATAAGTCATGTTCATGGGCAGAAAATGAGCAGATTTGGTTAGTCGATCAACAATTACCCAAATAGCATCATGCCCTCTTTGGGTTCTCGGTAAATCCAGAAATAAAATCCATAGTAATGTGCTCCCATTTCCACTCCGGGATTTCCAAAGGTTGTAATAGTCCTGACGGTCTTTGATGTTCGGCCTTTACCTATTGACACGTAGGACAAGTTTGAACATACTGTGCTATTTCCCTCTTCATATTATCCCAATAATAGAGTTTCTTCAGATCTTGATACATCTTTGTACTACCCGGGTGCACCGTGTACCTGGAACGATGAGCCTCATCCATGATTATTCTCTTCAACTCCTTCATGCCTTGGTATAAAGATTCGGTTTCGGAACCTCAACAATCCTTCCGGTCCAACACTATATTCAGGTAAGATCCCCACTTTGGCTTTCTCTATCCGCTTTTGTAGCGTAGGATCCTGCCTTGAGCTTCTTTAATTTGTTCCAACAATTCGGATTGTACATTTATGTTTCCACAAATCACTTTAGAGCCAACTATCCGTGGATTGTTCTCGCTAAACTGCTCCTAACAAGACTCCACTCACGGATAGCCAGGCTAGCCATTTGAACTTTTCTACTTAGAGCATCTGCTGACAACATTAGCTTACCCGGATGATAATTAATAGTACAATCATAATCCTCCAATAACTCTACCCATCTACTGTTGCCGCAAATTTAGCTCTTTCTGAGAAAACAGATATTTCAGGCTCTTATGATCTGTATATACCTCAAAAGTGACTCCATACAAATAATGCCTCCATTTCTTGAGTGCAAATACCACAGCTGCTAATTCTAGATCATGTGTGGGGTAATTCCTTTCATGAGATTTTAACTTACGGGAAGCATAGGCAATTACTTGTTTCCCTTGCATTAGCACACATCCCAAACCTTCCCGTGAAGCATCTATATACAGACTGAAAGTCTCCCTTCCACTTGGTAACGCTAATACCTGGGGCCGATGTTAATCGCTTCTTAAGCTCATTGAAACTTTGCTCACATCGTTCATCCCAATTAAACTTAACATTCTTTTGGGTCAAAGCAGTGAGTGGTGTGGCTATCTTCGAAAAATCCTTAATAAACCGCCGATAATAGCCAGCTAATCCCAAGAAACTACGAACTTCAGTTGGATTCTCAGGTCGTTTCCAGTTAACCACGACTTCCACTTTAGAAGGATCTACTGCAATCCCCTTCCTAGATATGACATGACCCAAGAATGACACTTGGTCTTTCCAAAATTCTCATTTACTAAACTTAGCATACAACTTTTTGTTCTTCAGAGTTTGTAGCACAATCCTCAAATGTTGTTCATGCTCCTCATGGGACTTGGAAAATACCAAAATATCATCAATAAAAACCACCACAAACTGATCCAAGTATGGTCTGAAAACCCTATGCATCAAATCCATAAAAGCCGTTGGGGCATTTGTTAATCCAAATGGCATTACTACAAATTCATAGTGACCATATCGAGAGTTAAAAGCAGTTTTAGGTACATCTTCCTCCTTAATTTTCAATTGATAGTATCCTTGTCTGAGATCCACCTTGGAAAATACTACAGCTCCCTTCTAATTGATCAAACAATTCATCAATATGAGGTAAAGGATACTTATTCTTTATAGTGACATTATTTAACCCTCGATAGTCAATACAAAGCCTAAGAGTACCATCTTTCTTCTTTACAAATAACACTAGGAGCTCCCCATAGGTGATACACTCGGCCTGACAAATCCTCTTTCTAACAAATCCTGGAGTTGGACCTTAAGCTCTCCAAGTTCTGCAGGAGACATGCGGTATGGTGTCTTAGATATTGGCGAGACTCCTAGCACCAATTCTATTCCAAATTCCACTTCCTCTTTCAGGGGGTAGGGAGCTTTAATTCCTCAGGAAAGACATCAGGAAATTCTCTTACCTACTGGCACATCCTCAAGTCTCACTTTATCTTCAAGGGTATTAATTAAATAAGCAAGATATCCTACTGCCCCTCTGGATATCAGTTTCCTAGCTTGCATGGTAGAAAGAAGGTTCGAAGAAGCTAGGGTTTTCTTTACATCCAACCTTAAAATAGGTTCTCCCGGTATACTAAAATCCACCACTTTCGTCCCACAATTTAATTGAGCACTGTACCGGGTTAAACAATCCATGCCTTAATATTACATCATAACCTCGAATAGGGTAAAGCTATGAGGTCCGTTAGAAATTTTCTTTCTCCTACCCAAAGCTCACAATCTTTGTAAACAAGGTTGGTTGTCAAGCAATGGTCCCCAGTAGGAGTTCTCACTTCCAATTCATAAGATAATTTAACAAGTTGTCTTGCTATAACAGTCATAAACTGAGGATTCACAAATGAATGAGTGGAACTAGGGTCTACTAGCAGTTTAGCCAGACGGTGAAAAACAAGAATCATACCTTCAATGACTGCTGACGACTTCTGGGCATCGCACTTGTCGAGAGCATAAACGCGAGCCGGCATCTTCCGTTTATTCCCGCTCTCTTTGGCTTGATTGGTTTCCTTGTGCCCAGGTGGAGCTACACTCAGTCCGCTGGCCGCCTGTCTTGGACATTAATTTATTCGATGATCGCCACTACCGCAAAGTAAACATTTACGGTTCTTCCTCCAATAGGCATCCTCCATATGACCACCTTTACCACAATACCCACAGACAACAGGAGCAGCTAGGGATCGCATTTCCTTTTGGGTATCCTCCTTTTGTTCATTTCTTGGCAGTGCTCTTCTCATTGGAGTCTCTCTTGTCCTTCCGAACTAGGCACCTTGCCCAATTCTTATTCCTCCAATTCCCCTCCCCATCTTAGGGGCGGGGGCACGTCCAGTTAAGGGTCGAGAATCGCTAGTACTTCCCCGTTTCCTTGCTTTCACCGTCCATACCAAGGACTTTGTTTCCTCCACTTGCTGCGCCTTTTCCACTGCGGCTTCATAAGTTTCAATGGTGGCTGCGGTGAGGACATCTTGAATTTCCAAATTTAAGCCTTGAATAAATCTTCTCTTTTTCCGTCGTTCAGTGGCCACAAGTTCCAGGGCATAGCGAGATAGTTTAATAAACTGAGCTTCATATTCAGCTACACTAAGTACGCCCTATCTCAATTTCAAAAATTCATCTTCCCGTTTCTCTTGTACTCGCATGGGAATATATTTCTCCTTAAACTCCCTAGTGAAGTTGGCCCATATCCTCGAGGTTTGGTATCTTTCCCACTTGGCATTTATTGAATTCCACCAAGGGGTGGCAGCACCTTCCAATTGGAATACGGCAAATGTCACTTGCCGTTCGTCAGTATACTTCAAGGCAGCAAAAATTTTCTCAATATCTTCTAACCATTTTTCAGCGATTTCGGGATTTGGGCCGCCGTTGAACTTGGGGGGATTAAATTTTTGAAACCATTCTAAGGCCACATCCTCTCCTACTGCCAGGTTTCTATGAGGACCACCAGCTTCCACTGCTAGGTTCTGCCAGGTTCCAAGTTGAGTTAGGATGTCGGTCATTCGGTTCAAGACCGCAATCATTGGGTCAGCCCCTGAAGTAGGATTTACGCTCGAAGTAGTGCCTTCGTCTTGGTCTTGGCGATGGGGATGTCCTCTACCATGGCCTCGTCCACTCATGACTTAATATTCTATAATAACATGAATGAATTATTTCAATTTCCACCTAATAGGTGACAAGATATAATTTAAAATGCACAAATTCAAGATTAAACAAGGAAATCAAGTTTTATGACAAACAAAGTCACACATATATATACAATCAGTTCAATTTACACATTTTTAAAAGTCCACATACAAAACATATCACACATACAAAGCATAACAAAACTAGCATAAGTCTTTATACATATTTCTATCTAGAGATCTAGTCTAACTGGACTGATCCCACCGAGCTCATGTCCCTCTCTGGCTCACCCTCAGGAGCCTCCTTGGCCCCATGAGGTGGATGCACGGCCTGCCGTGGCCCTACATGCTGAGCCATGTCTCCTACCTCACCTAGTACGTGCTCTACCATCAAGCCACTCTCGTCTACAAGACGTCCAGTGTGATCCCGAACATGCTGCACCATGCGCGTAAGTCGACCATGCACATCCTGGTACTGCCCTCGAAATGCATCAGTCCTCTGCTGTTCTTCCTAAACAGCAGTCTCTAACTCTCTAATCCTCTGGGCCTGGACTCTGACTATTTCCTCAACTTGTGAATGCGGGCCTGGGAGGTGTTACCCACATGTTCAACTCGTCTACTATCCTCAATCAATGAAAGTACAACATGGTCGGGTAGGAGTACGTCTTCCAACAACCACATGCAGGGCGTACTCGGCGGGTAGGTGAAAATGTACGGTAGGGATGCCTCTGTCCTTCACGGTAACGAACTATGGGTCTTCTATGGTGCTCATGCTGCAACGGAGCCACACCTAATAGCTGTGATGCCTCACTTCGACCACTCTCTGACATACCTACATGTTTTAAAGAGAATAAATCACTCAGATCTAAACCCAGAAAGACTTAATAATAAACAATATTTAAGTATCACACCTCAAAATCAAGCTTAGAAAATAAACTAGACCATTCTCAAATATATTCACGTAGGTTTTCAAGCACAGGAATTGGGATTTTATTACTCACAACTTAGGGTGATCAGACCTAAGAGTAACTGACTCCACCCCCAATTCCTACCTGACACACTAACACCTTTCGAACCAGAGCCAGGATTCAAACCTAGACTCTGATACCAACTATGATAGCCCCACCTTACCCAGAGGCGCACCAAAGGGCTTAGCGGGCTGCCTGCCTAGCTCTCGTCAGGACTCAAGTCAAGCACTCACTCAGAACATCCAAGCATACTTAACCCAAAATAAAATGCATTCATATAATTTAACTTAAAGATACAAATATCATTAAGAAGTTTACATGCCAAAATATACATATTGTTTACAATAATAGCCCAAATAGTTTGGCTATCCAAAATAAGTAAAATATTCACTATATCCAAAACTTGTCATTCCAGCTTTAATATTACAGGGAACGTGGGTAAAGGAAAACAAATGAAAGGAATGAGAAGTGAGTGCCCAAGTCATGCAACCATACCGAGAATCCATTATTTCATGGAATAAAAATAATTAACAAAGTATACAAATAGCACATGAACAAATTAATTAACAAGTAGTCAATGGCGGATATAGGGCTCAACTATGGGAACAGGCTCGACCGTAGGAGAAATAAGAACCGATCATGTAACCATGACGTTAGGACCGAGATAATAGCTCAGGTCCTCGCCAAGCTTCATACCAGTATTATTAAGCAAATACCCTAACCACCATTCACATTATAACCTCCGTACAGGCTACCACATCCAAGGAGTAATCTCTACCTTGGAGGGCCAACAAGCAAGCAAGAAAGTCCAATCCGGAGTTGGCCTCTTTAAGGATTCTCAACTCAAGGGAAAGAACAACAAACCCTAAAACACCCAGCACCTTATGTCCTCCCAAGCACGACCGGGTTGACTAACCGTGAAGTAACGGTGAAGTTAGTCACAGAAGTCTCAAGCACAAATAACACATTGGATAACGAAAGCACGTAACACATTGCAGAATAGATGTGATAAAGTACACATCTTTCCTCAAGTACACATGTCATAAAATAACAATTACAAGCATAACATGATATTTCATGCTTCATGCACACATAAGACACTCACCTGGAATGCCTAGGAAAATATTTCGTAAAATGGTCGAGACTCGCTTTCAGGTCCTGAAATTCAAAAGAAATAATCTAATGAAAACCCAATTAAAACCCTAAGTAAATTAGTAAGAAAATTCAAGAGATAACCCAATTATTTCTAGGGTTTCATTTCTAGGGTTTCAGATTTAGGGTTTTGGTTTAGGGTTTTCTTGTTCTAGGAAAATTTAATTCATTACTAGATCATTTTCTAAAAATTTTTGCACATCAAATTTCCCTAAATTTAGCATATTCTAGGTTTAAAATCTCACTTGTCATTTTTCTTCTTTTAATTCTACCAAAATTTCGACAACATCTCCCCTTAAAATCGAACTAACCCAAAATTTTACCTGCAAGAAATCAACCAACCAATCCAATTTCCAACAAGTTCTACGACTTTCATATCTCAATCAAACCCAATTTCACTCAAAATTCCACTCATATTCAAGATTTCAACTCCAAGTTTCTTCAACCAACCAACATATAATACATGAAATTTCAAGGTTTAAATGCTATCTACTATTCTATCTAACCAAGAGAACACTTTAATTAACAAGTAAAATTTCATTTAAAACTTAAATCTTCAAGTTCTAATGACAAGTATCTACTATTAAACTTGTACAAAAGACTAAATAAAATTTGAAATTTTGAAATTAATAGCAAAAGTTCATAGTAGGTACCTCAAACAAGCTTAGATCTTTGCTTAGGAAGAAGAAAAACTCACTTTCTATGGTAGAGTTGTCTAAAATTTGGAGAGAAAGCTTCAAGAAAATGAGAGTAAAAGAGTGGAAAAGAAAGAATAGGGAGGGTCGGCCAAGAGAAGAAAGAAAAGAGAAAGAAATAGGCCAAGAAAATAGAAAAGAAATCAAGAGAAAAGTGGGAAAAAGAGTGACCAATTATAGCATGACAAGAGTCATCCTAGGGTTTATGTTTTTAAGGTAATAGTAATAACTTGGTTAAATTTGATTAGTGAAGATTTTTAATCACTTATCACCTAGGAATTAGCAAGCTTTATGGCTCAATTTTTAAAGCAAAAAGAGAGAAGAATAGGCAGAGAGAGAGAGCCGGCCATAGAGAGAAAGAAAATCAAGTGAATAAGTGAAATTTTTAGGTCAATTTTTTAACTAAAGCTCAATTGGTCAAAAGACTAGAAAATGGTAGAATTAGTTAATCAAAATTAAACACTATTATAAAATAATGGTCCAATGAAATTAATCCAAATTGGGTACTTAGGTGTCCCACTTAATAATGAAAGAATCTTATTTACTTAACCTAATTAACTTAAGAAATCTTCCAACTAATAAATAAGGATTAATACTAAACTCCTACTAAAAGAATTTCTCTTTTAAGTGCATTTTCGGTTTACCCTTTTTCTTTTTCTTTTCTCTATTTTTTTTTCTACTAATGGACATACATGAATTAAATAGTTCTTGTATGAATTTCTAGGGTGTTACACAGAAAGCGATGCCCAGGCTGCTGGACAAAATAAATTCATAAAGTAAATGTAGAAAGCGGTGCCCCAGCTGCTGGACAAAATAAATTCATAAAATAAATGCAAAATGCGGTGCTCAGGCTGCTGGATAAAATAAATTCATAAAGTAAATACAAAAGGCGATGCCCAGGCTGCTGGACAATATAAATATATATGAAAATTTAAGACACAAAGAAACTCAAACAAATGCATTCAACTTAATTCAAATATGATTTTTCTCTTTTCTTTTCTTTTTTTCTTTTTTTTCCTTTTCTTCCTTTTATTGTTTTTTTTAAATAATAAAAATAAAAATAATTTTGCCCCAGTATCAGACTCTCACTAATTTGAAAATCACCCATTTCAAAAATTTGGCTCTGTGTGAAAGCGTCAAAATCTATTTGAAATCAATCTTTCTAAAGGAGAATCTTTGCCCCTGTACAAATTAAATGAAATCATTCTGAAATTCACTTTTCAGATTTGTCCCAGTATAAATTAGTCTTTCACAATATTTTGCCCTAAGCTCAAAGCATAAAATTAATCTCAAAAGAATCAAATTTTTTCTCAAAAAATTTGCCCCAGTGTCAATTTGAATGCAATCTTTGAATTATACCATTGACCAGACCATCAATAACTTAAAAAATTATCCCAGTTTTCATCCTTGACGAAGGTCTCAAGCGACAGTAGCATCCTCCCACCCGCAAAAGAAAACAAATGGCTACATTGCAATATGACGCCACCACATGGCGGTCCCCTACTCCGCTAGCACATATAAACATGAGGATTGCCATCTCTAAAAGCTAATACTGTCTCGTGTTTCACTTTCTGCAAATTTTTTATTTCAACAGATTCTGGTTCATGATTCAAATCAGATATCCATATTGTCTTTCATCCATGTGTACTTCTGACTTTCGATAAATTTAGGATTGCCGTCGCTTTTATTCCAAATTCAAACAAATCAAACATCAAATTTCCAATCATGAATCAGTGAGAAAATACTTCGCATGCAGTAGAGTAAAAGAAATTCTATATAGTAAATATTATTTCAAATAAAATGCGTGAAACTTTCGATTTTAAAACAAAACAAAGAATAAATTGTTACACTTGGTTGAAAAATGAATTTTCGAACGACAACTCTGAAACATCTGCTATTTTGATCCTTTGGATGTCATTCCACTTGAATTTTCATGATTGCTACAAGATAATCAATATAGAAGAAAAACCTCAAGTAACCATGGTCACCAGCTTCCACGAAGAACTCCACATTTCATGCACAGATATCTTACTTCCTCACTTGTGAGCTTTTATCCGTAGTTACCCAACCTCAGCGCCCTTTTAGGTTTTCATCGGGGTTTCTACCACCCATTTTATTTCTTTTCTTTTTCTTTTCTTCTTTTCTCTCTTTTTTTTTTTTAGGTGCCCTTTTGGGTTTTTGCCTTTGTAGAGGGAAAAGAAAGGAAGCAACATTCAAGTCCTGATCAGTCATTTCCCTTTTCATGAAATCAAACTGGAATTAAAATATTTGACATCAATAAGACAATCTCCCCTTGATTGACTAGGGATTGATATATTAACATCATATGCCCTCTTAATTTGTAAATTTTCATCTTAAAATTACCACAAAATAAAGACGAAGGTCAATAACATTCTCGACTTTTGTAACGGGGTCAGGTTGACCATGTATTTCTACCAAAACAAGACCTCCACCTGATAATATCTTTTTCACAATGAATGGACATTGTCAATTTGGAACAAATTTTCCTTTTGCTTTCTCCTGAATTGGAAGAATTCACTTCAAAACTTTGTCTCCTACTTCAAATTGGCGAGATTTGACCTTCTTTTGATAAGTACGGGCCATTCGTTTCTGGTAGCACTGTTCATGACAAATAACATTCAAACGCTTTTCATCAATCAACGATAACTGCTCATGGCACTCCTTAACTCATTCAGCTTCATCCAATTGGGATTCTATAAAAATGCACAGGGAGCGGATCTCTACTTCTGCTAGTAAAACTGCTTCCATTCCATACATAAGAGAATAAGAAGTTAACCCAATAGAAATTTTGATAGCAATCATGTATGCCAAAAGTGCGTAAGGTAACTTTTCATGCCAATCCCGATGTGTTTCAGTCATCTTGTGAATAATTTTTTTCAAATTCGTATTAGCAGCTTCTATGGCTTCATTCATCTGAGGTCTGTATATGGCAGAGTTTCAGTATTTGATTCTGAACCGTTCACACAACCTGTCCACCATGTCGCTATTGAGATTCTTCACATTATCTGTGATCAACGTTTTCGGCACTCCAAAACAACAGATAATGTGATTTCTCAGAAAATCAATCACAATTTTCTTAGTCACATACCTATAGGATTAAGCCTCAACCCATTTAGTGAAATACTTTATTGCCACTAAAACGAATCAATGTCCATTCGAAGCTAGGGGGTCAATGGCTCCAATCACATCCATTTCCCACATTGAACACGGTCAAGGAGTAGTCATACTGCGGAGTTCCGAGAGAGGAACACGTATTACATCACTATGCATTTGACATTTGACGCACTTTTTGACAAACTCAACACAGTCATGCTCCATAGTGAGCCAGAAATATCCTGTTCTCATGATCTTTTTGGCCAGCAAGTGTCTATTCATATACGATCCACACACATCATTGTGTATCTCCTTCATCAAATACTCTACTTCTTTCTCATCAGCACATCTCAGGAGACCTAAATCACTTGACTTTTTGTATAGAACTTCTCCATTCAGAATAAACTTTGTAAACATTCTTTGGAGAAAATTCTTAAACACTGTACTGGCGTTTGGAGGATAAAATATATTCTTTAGATACTCTTTCAAATCATGAAACCAGGAATGACTGTCAAGTTCCGGCTCGATGCGCAAATAGTGGGCCAACTCCTCTTGAAGCCGGATTTGGATAGGCTTAATCATCAATTTATCATGGAAGATACCGTAACTAGAGCGTCTGCAAAGACATATGAGTTCGCAAAATATGTCAAAATTCCAAACTCTTGAATTTAGAAGCTAAATTGAGTAGACTGCAATGATACAAAATAATTTTAGAATCCTGAGTCGTCCAATGTTTAAGCGTCTGGTGCACCAGCAAGTTGGAATCACTTAACACTATCGAATCCTTAATCTCCATCTCCAAAGCCATCTTCAACCCTAGGATCCAAGCTTCATACTCAGCCATGTTATTAGTACAAGAAAAACATAACTTGGTAGTTGTAGGATAATGCTTTCCTTCCGGTGATACCAAAATAGCCCCAATCCCAACCCTGAAAGAATTTGAAGCGCCATCAAAGAATAATCTCCACTCTATGTACTGCTCATTCATGTCTTCAACTGGTCTAATAAATAAAATCTCTTCATCCAGAAAATAAGTGTTGAGTGGCTGATAATCATCATCTCTTGGTTTTCGGCCAAATGATCTGCTATAGCTTGTCCTTTTACTGACTTTTGCATGGTGAAAATAATGTCGAACTCTAAAAAGATCATTTGCCATTTGGCCAAGCGTCCAATGTACATCAGTTTTTCTAACAAATATCTTACAGGATCAGAACATGAAATGAGGTAAGTGGTGTGATCAAGAAGATAATGCATGAGTTTCTAAGTAGTCCGAGCTAGTGCACAACACAACCTTTCCAAGAACGAATAATTCGCTTCATAAGTTGTTAACTTCTTGCTCAAGTAATAGAGTGCCTACTCTTTTTTTCTTGAATCATCATGTTGTCCCAAAACACAACCCATTGCTCCATCTAGAATTAAGAGATACATTATAAGTGGTCGACCTGACTTTGGTAGCATTAAGATAGGAGGGTTCAACAGATGGTCTTTAATCTTATCAAAAGCTCATTGACAATCCCCATTCCAGTTCATTGGAGCATTTTTCTTCACTAGTTTAAACAATGGCTCACAGGTGAAGGTTAATTGAGTAATTAATCTGCCGATGAAATTGATCTTTCCTAAGAAACTTTTCACATGTTTCTGCGTCTTTAGAATCGACATTTCTTGTATAGCTTTTATCTTTGTAGGATCTATCTCAATACCTTTTTTGCTAACAATGATACCCAACAACTTGCCGGCAGAAGATCTGAAAGCACATTTTGCAGGATTCAACCTCAGGTTGTACTTCCTTAATCTCTCAAATAATTTCTTCAAATTCACCAAATGATTCTCAGACCTCTTAAACTTGACTATGATGTTATCCATATAAACTTATATGTCCTTGTGAATCATGTCATGGATTAATGTAGTCATAATCCTTTGATTAGTAACTCCCACATTTTTCAGCCTGAAAGGTATGACTCTATAACAAAATGTGCCCCATGAGGTGATGAATACTGTCTTCTCCCTATCCTCTTCTGCTACCAGGAGCTGATGATATCCAGCAAAACAATCAATGAACGAGTACATTTCATGTCTTGCTATGTTGTCCGACAGAATGTGAATATTGGGTAAAGAAAAATCATTTTTTGGATTGACTTTGTTTAAATCTCGATAATTGACGCAAACTCGCACTTCTCTCGACTTTTTAGGAACCGAAACCATGTTCGATAGCCAAGTGGGGTAGTGGGACACAATAATGATTTTGGCATTAAACTACTTGACTATTTGCTTCTTTAATCTTAAGGCTCATTTTGGGTTTAAATTTACGAGATTTTTGTTTCACTGGAGGAAAATTTGGATCAGTGGCAATCTGTGCACTACTATGTCTGTGGAAACTCTAGGCATATTATCGTAAGACCATGCGAACACATCTTGAAACTGGAGTGAGGAATTCAATCATTTCTTTTCTTTGCTTCTTGTTTAAATGCACACTGATTTTAACTTCTTTAACTTCTGTCTTAGTGCAATATTGATGAGTTTATGTTTCTTCCAAGTTTGATTTGGGTTTTTCTTCGTATTGTTCAAGATTCTTAAGTATGAAATCATAATCTTATTTGATATCACTCTCACTCTCATCAGTGGTTTGCATTATTTCAAAATTCAGAGAGATATCAAAATTGCATTCATCAGTTTCAAGCAAAGTGACATCCAAAGGATCATAAGCAGTTATTTTCGGCCATTTGAAAATGAAAGTAAAGAAAACATAAATGGATAGATAAAAAGGCACAATATTCATTTCATTAAACTCAGAATGCATTTATTTGAAAAGTGAAATATATACAACCACACAAGTGTGGTACTATCCTTCTGAAAAAATGTAAAGATGCAGTTCAAACCTAAAAATAGAAAAGGTTCAAAACCATTTTCATTAAAAAGTAGATGCAAGACATGATATGACCCTGACTTTGGCAACGTAATATATAAAAAAGGGTTCATTCTAGGGCCCTATCAAGAAATGAACACTAAGTAAAAACAATCCTAAATTTATCGAAATTCCCTTCGCACAAGGAGGTAATCGACAATCCAATTGTTCAATTCTCCTTCCTCAATTTTCTCAAAGCCATCAATATCAGATGCTTTCTCTACACCAATCATTCCAATAAAAAGGCGACTCATCCCTTCCTCAACATTGTCTTCCTCATAGCAATTTTTAAAAATGACAACACTGGATGATTTCGAGAAATTGTGATACAGTAGAGGGATATAAAGCAGAACCTGTTTTTCTTCTTTTTCAGCCTTCTTCATTCATTTCCTTTACATCTTTACCTGTTGAATGAAAACCAAGCCCAAAGATATCTCTCTGTTCAATCAACTAAATAGGTTCTACGACTCCTTGTAGTAGTTTTTCAATGCCCCTTTCCAGCTGATAATTTGCCCTGATCAATTCCTTAACAATCATAATATTGGCATTTAGCAACAATGGCTTGACAGGTGACTTTCCCTCAGGAATCCAATTGATAGATACAATATCAGAAACGCAAAATTCTTGATCAAGTGATGACTTATCTTTTACTTTCTCAGAAGATTCGCGATTTATCATCATAGTACAGTTGTCCTCAGTAAATATGATAATCTGTTTGTCATCCATGATGAATTTCACCATCTAATGTAGGGATGAAGTATTGATCCAAAAGAATGAATCAATGGTCGCCCCAATAGCACATTATAAATTTTTGAAAAATCTATAACTTGGCAAGTAACTTGATATTGGGCGGGACTCATTTCGAGCACTAGATCAATTTTGCCCATAGTCTCCTTCTTTGAGCCATCAAACCCTTTAACAATGGTTAGAGATTGGTAAACTTGTGATAACAGAGACCCCAACTTCTGTAACGTACTCCATGGGCAGATGTTTAAAGCAGACCCATTTTCGATTCGAACCCTAGGTAAGTGTTTTTCATTACACCTCATTGATATATACAAAACCTTATTATGTCCCTTTCCTTCAGGGGTCAACTCGTCTTCAAAAAAAGTAATCTGATTGGATGCCAAGACATTTCTCACTATTCTGGCTAACTTTTCAGTAGAAATGTTTTTTGGAACATGAGATTCGTTAAGAACTTTCAAAAAGGCATCCCGGTGCATTTCAGATTTCAATAAAAGGTTCAAAATTGAAATTTGTGTCGGCGTATGGCTCAATTGTTCTACCACTTTATACTTGCTCCTTTTCAAAACTCTCAAAAAACTCTCAAAAAATCTTTAGCTTCTCTTTCACTAATTGGTGGTTTGAGGGCAACGTGCTCTTCTTTTCTTTAGTTGGGACAACAATTTTCAGTTTAGCAATCACTCTTTCAGACCTCATTACTGCAGAAATATCATCATTAAATTCACAGTATTCATAATTCCACGGTACTTGCTGGAAATCCTTAATTGGCAATTATTTCGGTAGATCGATGATTTCTGGTTTTGAAATTTTTTATTCGAACGGCTGAACATCCAACACAAATGATTGATTCAAAGAACTGGGGATTGGCAGCACTTTATCCAAAATAGCTAGCCCGTTTGGTTAGATTATCGGTGATTCTACTTTCACTGTAAAAATATCTTCCATATGTTGGTTCATGAATTCTTTACTAGACAATACTATTCTAGCTCGCCTATAATTAGTTTTAATAACTCCCACCATCTCTTCAATCGAGACTATCAACTCCATAAGATCAATGAATTTTTCATCCAAAGTTATCATTTCAATAGTTGGCCCATGCTATGGCAAAGGATTATTGTCAACATTTGGAGCTTGTCTTCTTCCTCTCCTCCACACAATCTCCCTATCGTCAATCATGTTTAGAATTTTATGCTTCAAAGCCTAACAATTAGCTGTATGGTGCTCTCAACTCCTTGAATGATAGGCACAAATGGCTTGATAATCATAGTTACGAGGTAACCTGTTGGGAAAAGTTTTTTGAGAAATCGTGCTAATTTGACTTGTTGCTCTCAACTGTTCATATATCTAATCCACGAGATGACCAAGGGAAGTGAAAGTTCTAGACCATTTTTGTGGTGGGTTGTTAGACCGGCAGCATTTTGAAATTGATTGAGTGGAGTATAGTTGTTGGGATAAGTAGGCCTTAGACGGATTTGCATGGGTAGTCAAGGGTTATTTTGGGGTACTGGTCGAGGATTTTGAAACATACGTTGGGTATGAATCTGGGTGTTAGCATGGCAAACAGGTTGAGGATTAGAATGTTGTGGGTAAGGGGTCGTGTACGAAAGATAGTTCTGAGTTCCGGTTTAAATAATGGGCCTTGATCCCAAACGAAAGCAGTTTCTCCTTCTTTCTTCTTGAATTGGGGCTTCTTCGTGTTGTAGCTGTGATTCTGGTTTTGCAAAGCTTCTGACTGCAATTCAATGTTGTTATATTAACTATTTTGCCTGTTTTGACAAACTCATCGTACTCTTCAACCTTGTTGATGATGGCAGCAAATGAACTTCCAGTCATGCGAAAGATCACCTTCAAATATGGTGGATCATGAGCCTTAATGAAAGTACGAACTATAGCTTCCTCATTCACAGAAGGCTCTACTTTAGCGGCAAGCTTTTCTCCATCTTTTGGCATATGTCTTATGATCCTCTAAAGATCTCCTCTTGGTACTCTCTAGTGTAGTTCGTATCGACACCAATTCACAATTAAACTCATATTATTTTACAAAAGCTGTTGACAAATCTAACCAAGTCCTTATCTCTTGAGTCTTCAATTCAAATACTAATCTAACGCATCACCTTTTAGACTCTCAGGGAATAGGCGCATGGGTAAGTTCTCATCATCAACTGGTTTGCCAAGTTTATTAGCGAACATCTTGAGATGAGTCTTAAGATTGTCAGTTCTATCATATTTAGTAAATTTGGAAGCTTTAAAACCCAATAGCAACTGAACATCTGAAAAGAGATAGAGATAATCATAACTCAATCCGCCATACTTGTTTAGCCCTTGACTTTTCTTCATGAACTCTTCAAACTGATCCAACCTCTTAAGCAACTCTTTGTCCACAGGTGTGACAATTTCATCCATAGCCGGCCTTCCCTAAGAGGCAACTTCCCATACAAAAAGTTCTGCTGCGTGATGATGAGGTGCCTGCAGATTGGGTGGGATATTTGGATTAATTTGTGGATGAGATTGGAGAAGTGGATAGTTGGGTAGGTTCATTTGAACAAAGTTTGGATGCACAGGCAACAAGTCAAGATTGATGTGAGCAGAGGGTCCTTCAATCGAATTAGCAAAAGGTGAGAGGGGAGCAATTTGCACATTGGACGTAAAAGGAAATTAGTTAACCTACTCAGGGGAATAGTCAACTATCGGCACTAGATTGTTCAGGGCACCACCACTGCTGTTTGCAACAAGTTGATCAATGACACATTTCTGTGATGCCATTTCTTCACTCAAGTCCTTAAACTTGCCCAACACTTCGCTCAGCTAAGCCCCCAATGCAGAGAAATCCACCGACATTACTTGAGTCGATCTTTGTGAAGCATTCGTATTGGAGCTCATGTTTATACGGCTTTGTAATTGGCGGGTACGAGACCGCGTCTAAATGGGACTTCTATGAAAAGAAGTTATGATTTAAAGTACCTAAATTCATATTGGAGAGGAAAATGATTTAGCCATCATTTCATTATTATCATTGTTGATTTTATTATTTCAAAAAAAAAAAGAAAAAGACTGCAATTAGTAAGTGCATAAATAGTTGAAATGTATGTCCTAAGGGGGAGCCTTTATTATGCCAATGGTAGGCCTAACATAATGCAACACCCTCGAAATAGGGCCTGTTCACCAAACCTATGCTTTAGAGCACAATACATTGAAACAGCCACTTTCATTGATAAAGTCAATGCTTAAAATACACTGTCTACATCATCTCTTCAAGACGACTTTGTACAACATTATTAAACTTCTTCAACCTATCTATTATAGCATTTTTTGATTCTCTAAGTAAGGATTCTTCATGCGTTCTTCTTGATCGTACAATTACTGCATTTTCTCTTTAGCTCCTAGTTCTTCTCTCTAACATCTTCATACAACTCTTTGTTCCGTTCTACCATTTCCTTCCTCCATTCCACTGATTGCCTCAATTGCAAATTTTCCTTATCCTTTACCTCGATGATAGCCATTAACTTCCTTACCTCCTTGGATTGTGCTACTTGCAGTCTATTCTTTTTGCGACACCGAAACCAATCTTCATATTGAGGGGTCACCAAACTCTTTTGCTTAGATTGTGGGTCATAGAGAATGTTATTATCATTGGACAGTGTACACCAAGCATGAGTGATTTGGGTCTTTATTGGAATATGGTCCAGGCAAACCCCTTTATCGAAGCTGATGGTGAAACTAGCTAGATCAGGTGTGGGTGGTA
Organism: Mitragyna speciosa; assembly: GCA_024721245.1. NCBI lineage: Eukaryota > Viridiplantae > Streptophyta > Magnoliopsida > Gentianales > Rubiaceae > Mitragyna > Mitragyna speciosa. The sequence continues at coordinate 4,728,220 of CM045567.1, read as the reverse complement.
GACCTTGAATACGCCCAAGTTGTTTGAGAAACCTTTTCGGTGTGTAAGCAGCAATGCCTGGAGTTCCCAACAAGGGTATGAGGTCTGATGACTTTGTATGTAGGGCTGGCTTTAGGAAGTCGACCCAATCTAATACCCATATAACTTTCTGGTTTGGCAATGTCTCTAAGAAATCCAAATAATCAGATGCGTTCATCGGTCCGTCGTTCTTATGAACCCTCTTGTGATGAGTAACTATCTAGTTATATCCAACCAACGACAAACTATTAGGAGTGGGTGAGCGCCTCTTGAAATGTTCCATAGCCCATATGTATAAAATCCGATTTGATCCATGAAAGAAATTTTCTCCTCTTTGACAGTTTGTACAAGAGACAAATATGTCTGCCAATATAGTCGATACTATAGATGCTGCTCCGACCTCCAATCCCGAAAAAATAAATCAGTCATAAGCTTGGTGGTCTTGAAGCCAATCTTTTTGTCTCTCCTGGGAAAGAGATAAATACTAGGCCATCACTGAACCCGTATACCAGCAGCCTCTTATGCTCCCATATTGTCTTGGATGAAAATGTAAAGTCTTCTATGTGTTGGTCGAATCCATCTTTTGCTGCGAACTAATCAAATAGGAATTTCACATCTACGCTCTGATCTGACCCTTGCATCACGGATTCTCTTAACCCAGTGAAATAATAGAATTTTGTTTTTCCTGAAAGAGTTGGAAACAATGGCACTGTATGTTCTATTGTCAAGTTTAATGACCCAAGCAACCTCCTCAACAATAATAGTCATGTCTCGATCTCCAATCCTAAATGTTGAGCAACTAGAATCCCATAAGTGAACCAAAGCTTTATCAGGCATCCATCTACCTCTATGTCTTTAAAGTTACCAATTGGTCCTAAAAAGCTAGCACTTGATTGATTTCACTGAAGGAGAGAAGTGCTGGCTATTTCCTGACTTCTGGTGGGACTGCTAATATCTGGTAGATGCGTTGTGGACTGGTCCATCTAATGTACATCACCATGTCAGATACCTTACCTAGGCCCTACTTATTGAGTTTTTACAAAAAAAATTTAAACGTGTAATTCCCATAAAAGGGTTATATACCCACAGGAAACAAGGCTGGTTTATTCTTATAATGGAGTTCCCTAAATGACATTCCCTTCTAGGGCTAATGTATGATGACAGTTTGTTAAAGTAGGATAAAATATGCGAAAATGTAAAATTTGAAAAACGATGCAGAATTTCTGTGAGAAAGATGCACCATGAATTGTACAAAAGAAATTATTTGACTTCATTTATTTGATTTGAAAAATCGAGTGCTCCATGAAGTTACGAGACACAATATTGAAAGAAAATAAAAAATTAAAAAAGTATGACTTTATCTAGGAATATACAAGTCAATTTATTAAAGTAAGATGAAATATGTGTTAATGTCACTTTTTTGTATAGTGTGGGATGGGAGGGGGGAGATACAGCAAAAATGATGCATTAATTTCTTTGAAATAATGATAAATACGAATTGTGAAAAAGTTTCACCACTTGAGTATATTGACTCTAAGAAAATTTGGTTCAGATGAAACTGCCAAGTACAACAAGGATGAGTAAACTTTGAAAAAGATTTGAAATTACACTTTTTATTTAAGAATATACAACCCAAAAAATTAGATTTTCGGGCACATTTTTTAAAACCGACAATGATTGAATCCTTACACTTTTCTAAAATTTTATGAAAATCTCATTTCCATCTTTCTTGAAGAAATTAATTATGAAAATGAAATTTAAACGTGCCGAAAGAGGATTGGCTTCCTACAAGAGCACCATGCTAGGGCTCTTTATTCTATAGTTGTAAATGCAATCAAAAAAAGAAAAAGAGTGTGTTAGTTTATTCAACAAATATCACATAACACATTGACAAAATAAATAGCAATAAATAGTACAACAAGAAACGTAAAAGGGGGTGGATTCCCTCCTCTCGTGCTTGAGGTATCTAGTAGGGTAAAGTTGACTCTATCCTAGGCTCTTTCTATATGGATGCATGAGGTTGGGTTCACTAATACATCTAGACTTGATTAGGCTGTCAAATTCCAAGCCTTCAGACTGAAGGGTAAGGGTCATCAATCCCAAAGCCCTTGGTCGGTGGCTCGAGTAATCCTCCGGACATTGCTATGTGTACATCGTGCCCCGACCACGTGTCCAAGTGGATCTATTATTAAAGTCCCAAAACTCTAGAATTATGGACTTAAGCTGAGAATTCGAGTGATCTCCTAGACATGGTCATGTGCACATCGTGCCACAATTACATGTCCAAGTAGATCAATCCTACTCTTAAATAGGGACGGGTGGGTGACAACCACCAAAAATATAAAAAGGGTAAAATATTGAATGCACGTATGGAGTGCCCTTTACGAGAGAAGGGAATATAATGCTAATACGCGTGGGCTCTAAGGGTGACTGACCCTTTCCCCAAATGCAAGCGCGATCGAATAACAAAGATAATTAAACCATATATCACAGAGACGAGAGACGAACTGTGTGAAATGCAAAAACAAACCCTAAAAACTTAGAAAATAAAAATCCAATCCTAACATCCAAACGCGATATAATAGAAGGGCTAAATAAGGAAAAAGTGATAAGCCTTGTGCTCGAACTCACTAGTGATCTCCAGTGGAGTCACCAAAATCTGTCGCATCCTAAATCGATGACATAGTGGGGTTGTCGACTGTTGCGCCCCAAAGAGGCGGTCCGGTCCAGTGATCCTTTTCTAAAAGATAGGATTTCGGTAAAACCGTGTGCGTGTGTGAGAAAAAATCAAGTTTTTAGTAAAAAAGTGTTATTTTGAAAAAATGGTATTTCAAAAGAAAATAAAGCCAAAACTAAAACTGCGACAGTTTTGGCCAACTAATTTTGAAAAAGGGTTTTATTTTAAAGAAATGGAGTTGCCACTTGGTATTGAGTTAGGGTGTACCAAGTCACCCGAAAAATCATTTAACAAAACCAAAATAAAAATTTTAGAAAAAATATAAAAAAAACCCTTTTTTGACTCCAGTCTACGAAAAACCGAGAGAAGAAGGTTTGGGAACCACATTTGAAGAAAGGGATGGCAAAGGCTTGTGCCTATGGCACCCTTTCTACCTAGTCGAAGCTAATTGCGAGGTTTAATCAAATTTTTCTAAATTAACCCCCGAATTCTATCGTGTCTGGACGTTGCTAAATGAATGCAAATCCTAAATCTAAATATGGTACTGGGAGGGTCAAAATGTTCTGTCAAGGCTTGACCAGGATTATCGTATTAATTGCGAAACCAGAGTTGAGACCTCAAGCGAGTCACGAGTGTATATGCAAAATGATATGCAAAAGAAAAGAAAAATATTATAGATAATAAGTGGTCGACGAAAGTGGGAATGCATCATAATGGGTACGGAGGACTAAATAACTCGTGACTGATATTTTTCTACTCACGGAGGGAGAACGCCTGTCAATTCACCACTTCCCATGTAGGTAGACAACTATTTCTAGTTGGATCACACAAAATGATCTAAATTCTAAGTGAAATGCATCCTAGATGTCAAACACTGTCAAATGCTAAAAATAGATAATAATAATAATAATGAAACATATACAAAATCATGCAAATATGGAAAATTCTAAAAAAAGAAAAATGTGTGTGAAATGAGATGAAATACATGCAAGTGAAACTATCACTAAATGACTTAAAGGTCTAGCGTTGGACTAGCCCTTTTGAGAAATTCCCACTAGTGTTGGACTAGCGGAGAAGTGATAAAATCACAACCAGCGTTGGACTGGTGTGGTGACGAAATATAAAAAACATGAATTAAAGTAATAAACATAATATCAAAAGCCAATAAACATATAAAGACATGTATTAGCACATAAAAGCACATAACACGTAAACATGATATCTAGATGTGAATCCTAAGAAAAGCGGTAAAACATACAAGCACGTGAGCATGCAAAAAGCACATAAACTCTAACTATTATACTGGGGGATTAGATATAATTTTTAGGAAAAAAGTAAAAACGACCTATCTATTACAATTGCTATCAAAATACAAAATTTTGCTAAAAATACAATAAATGTAATCTAACTATTACATTGTCTAGCTAAATACAAAAATATTACGTTTTTTGCCAAAAATAATAAAATTCAAAATTTAAATAACATAAAGTAAATAAATACGCAAAAAGCATGAAAAATAAGCAACATGTGAGGAAAATGCATAATAAATCACATAGGGGTACATTGGAGCACATAAAGAAGAGATTAAAGGTAACGAAAATACCTTTTCTTGAAGACCCGGTACTAGATACTATCAAAATGAACAAATGAGTTAACGGTACCACTATTTAACGGGGTGAATCATAAAATATCAAATTCTAACAAAATGGGGGTAAAATATGAATTCTTTTAAACTAAAGGGCCTAAAACAAAATTAGAGACTTAAGGAGCTAAAAGATAAAATTGGCAATTTCAACTAATCAAAGGGCCAAGTTTGAAATTAAAGCAAAAATTGGAGTTAAAACGGTAAATTCAAACAAACACAATCAAAGTATGCAATTTATAGGACCTAAATGAAAGGAATACAAAAATCTAGGGGGTCAATTCACAATTATGGAGGACTTGATTGCAGGAAGCAAAAAGTCTTAAAGACACATTGATACTACTTAAAATCCAGGACTAAAATGCAAGGCATTTACCCTACCTAAAATGTCAAAAACCTGAATCAAATTAACTAAACAAATTAATAACTAAATTAAGCCAAACTTAATAAAACTAAAACAACTAATTACCCAGATTATTTAACCGATTAAGGATAACAATCAACAAGACAATAATTAAACTAAAAAAAATCCACAACTAGAATTCAATCTAGAAAATACCCCGAATTCAAATTGGTTCTTAAAAAAAAATTTCAACCCCAATTTTCTTCTTCTCTCTATCAAGTTTCCTCAAATTCTTTCATCTCTCCTTTGTGTTCTCTTTTCTTTATTTTTTCTTCTTCAGACTCATTTTTTCTTCGTCTCCAATTTCTCTGCTTTTCTTCCTCGCAGCTCTCTCTGTATCTTGCTCTCTGTTTCTTTCCATCAGATTTTCTCTTTTCTCCGTTCTCGCTGTTCTCGCTCGCCACTCTTTTCTCTCACAACTCATCTCCCCCTTTATTTCCTCTGATTTCTATCCCTTCTCTTTGTCCGTCGACTCCCTCTACAGTGTGCAAGGGATTTCGGTAGGGTGGGAGATAGAGGCAGAGGAAGAGAAAAGTGGAGCAGTGATGGGGCTTGGGCTCGTAGTGATGCTTCCGACTATAGATGATGGTGACCTTGGCTTCGTTTGTTGGGTGCTGATGGTTTTGTGGTGAGCTAGTGGTCTGCGGTGGTGTAATGGTTGTTGTGGGTGGTGAATTGGTTATGGGACAACTGGTGGGCAGGTTGCTGAGTCGGTTCTTGGTGGTGGGTTTGATGTAAGGGAGGTTGTATGATTGCAAGGGATGGCTTGATTATTCTGTAGGGATGGGGGTGTTTTGATTGTGGTGATGGTGGAGGAAATTGGATGGAGCAGGGGCAATTGGTGGTGGTTTTTGTTATTGTTTGTTTGCAAGTCATGGGCAATTGGAGGGGACGTGGGTTCATAGCTTTTGGGGCTGTTTTTCTTATTGAAATGGTGGTGATCAAACTGGTGGTAGGGGATGTCTGTGTGGGTTGTGTTTGACTAATTGTGTGCTGGTATGTGTATGTGTGTGGATGTCTATGTGTATCTAAGTGTGTGTGTGTTTCTGCAAGGAATGTGTGTGTGAATGATTATGTGTTGTCCGTTGTGTTTAGGATGGGCTTTGTGCAGGGAAAATTGTGGTGACTTGATGGTTGTGATTTGTAATTGTTAGTTTTTGGGTAATGTTGGTTGAAGGCTGTCTTGGTTGAATTGGGGTTTGAAAGCTAATTGATCCATGGGCAACTTAGTTGTTGATTTCAGTGATTTTGAGTAGGCTTGCTGTATTTGTTTGGTTGTTGTTCTGGTTTGTTGGTTGTTCCGGTAGATTGACTGGTAATTGATGGGCAGGGGTTGAAGTTTTTGTTGATACTGGTGGTTCTGGTGGACTGGTGGTGGTTTAAGTCAAAGATGGTGGAAGATGGAGGAGGTGGTGGTAGAAGGCTCTGTTGCCCTGGTGGTGGCATAATTAAAGGTGGGGCTTTTGGTGGTGATGAAAAAAGGAGATGAACCAGTAGAAGAAGAAACGAAGGAGAAAAGAAAACCCAATCCAGAAATAAATCCAATACAGCAAGAAAAATCCAAAATAAATTCAACTAAAACCACAAAACCAACTGAGATTTTTGTGTTACTTTCATTTATTAAATCAAATTTTGATACTGAAATGGAAGAACACGAATTAAAACCAAGAAATCTAATTAAGATGTTACCTTTTAAAACAAACTGATTATGAACAGTGATGACCCCCTGGGAATGATGATGAACAGTAAACGGAGCAGTGAAGAAAATGGCTAAAAATATATGTAGTGTGTGTTTTTGATCTTCAATCAGATAAAAAAATGTCGGTTTAGGGTTTTTTTCTTTTGACTTTTTCCAATTTTTCCTCCTTTTTTTCTGATTTTGATGGAAGTATCTATAGAGCTAGCAGTCTTGGCCGCCAAGAATACTACAAAATAACAAAAATGCCACTGGTAATAGAAATTCTAATTTTATTCCAAAAAAATTTATTTTTGGCACAAAAAATTAAAATTTATACAAAAATGACAATGAACTCCAAAATTTGTCAAAAAAGATTCAAAATGTATTTCAAAATCTAAAAAATAAATTTTAGTGCTTAAAATTGGCTAAAAATGCATTCGAAGTGTGAAATGACTATTTTGCCCTTGTAATGACAAAATAAACAGAAAAATAGCTATTGGCCTCGAAAAATTACCAAATTTAAAGATAAGCTTAAAATCCTAGAAAAATGAATTTAGGACTCAAAAATTGGTGAAAAATTGCATTTGGAATGTGAAATGATAATTTTACCCCTAAACGCGATATTTCCAGAAAAAAATACCAATCGTCCTCGAAAAAATCAAGAAAATTTAGAAACATGCTTAAAACTTTGAAAAAATAAATTCTGGACTTGAAATGAGTAAAAATAGTGTTCACGGGGTGAAATCACCATTTTGCCCCTGTGCTGGTGAAATACAGAAAAATACCAATAAAACTCGAAAAAAACACACAAATTTAAAAAATATGTATGGAAGTAAAAAATATGAATTTAAAACCTCAAAACTAATGAAAAAATTTTACAGCTAAAAATTACTACTTTGTCCCCCTCTCGAGATTTGTTAATTTTGCTCCCCTTTTATTGAAAATGTAGACACCAAATTTTGACACACTATCTATTTTCAAACACTGGGGGGCATATTTGTACTTTTTAGGACAAATTTTAAATTTTTAATAATCTCGGGGGGTAAAATAGTAATTTTATCTGTAAATATTTTTCTAACAATTTTTGGGGGTTTTAAATTCATATTTTTACTTTCATATGAATTTATTAATTTCTTATGATTTTTCTAGATTTAATTGGTATTTTTTATATTTTTACCAGCATAAGGGCAAAATAGTAATTTCGTCTCGTGAATACCATTTTAGCTCATTTTAAGTTCCAAATTTATTTTTCAAATTCTTGAGGCATGTTTCTAAATTTTCTTGATTTTTTCAGAAACGATTATTATTTTTTCTATGAATTTTCATTGCCCGAGGACAAATCGTTATTTTACAAATTAAATTTATTTTTCACCAATTTTGAGTCAAAAATGCATTTTCTAGTGTTTTAAGCTTACTTGTAATTTTTGATAATTTTTTGAGGACAATAATTATTTTTCTGTGAATTTTCATTGCCCAAGGGCAAAATCGTCATTTTACAAATTAAATTTATTTTTCACCAATTTTGAAGTCAAAAATGCATTTTCTAGTGTTTTAAGCTTACTTTTAATTTTTGGTAATTTTTTGAGGTCAATAGCTATTTTTCTGCAAATTTTCATTGCCCAAGGGCAAAATCAGTCATTTTACAAATTAAATTTATTTTTCATCAATTTTGAAGTAAAAAATGCATTTTCTAGTGTTTTAAGTTTATTTTTAATTTTTGATAATTTTTTGAGGTCAATAGCTATTTTTCTGCAAATTTTCATTGCCCAAGGGCAAAATCGTCATTTTACAAATTAAATTCATTTTTTTCATCAATTTTGAGTCAAAAATGCATTTTCTAGTGTTTTAAGCTTATTTGTAATTTTTGATAATTTTCTGAGGACAATAACTATTTTTCTGTGAATTTTTGTCATCCAAGGGCAAAATTGTCATTTCATATCCCAAACTCATTTTTCACCAATTTTTGGGTCCCAAATTCGTTTTTAGATTTTAAGCATGTTTCTAAGTTTCTAATTTTTTTCAGAGTGAATTAGTGTTAATGAATTTATTATTTATGTTTTTCTTGATTTTTTTTATTATTGTGAAAGGGAATAGATTTGTTTTAAAAGATAAAGTTGTAATTTTTATAATCAAGGGCATTTTGGTCTTTTAATCATTTCTTGGAGGTTAAGACTTGTGCAGTATAAATGACCTCACTTAAAAAAGAGAAAAAAAAAAGGAAAACCCACAAACACTTTTGCTTTTTGAGAGTTTTAGATTAAAACACACACTTAGCACCTAAAAAACACATACTCCATTTTTATTCACGGTTACTGTTCATCGGATTACTGTTCACCTCTTCGGCCCAGATTTTTACTGTTCATCTAGCTTCTCCATTTCTACCGGCTTATCTAATAAACAGGTAACTTCATAGCTTTTTTTTTTTTATTTGATTTTCTTTACGTGTTTATAGTTTGATTAATTGATGATTTTGTTAATTGATTCAATCAATATGAAAAGCTGCCTGTAAATTTACAATTTTGTCTGAAGATTGAATTTTTTGGGCTAAGATTTTGCTGAGTTTTTCTACTTCTGGTTTAATTCTTCTTCTTCTCTCACCGTCTCTCCCTCCTCCCTTCTCCGCCACCTCACCACCGTTTAACACCTCCCAAACAACCACCGTTCCACCACCAGTCACAATCAAAAGCAACCTGAATCCATCTCCAGCCCTCCCTTGCCTAAACCTCTGAAGCCATACGCCTCCCTTGCCACCAGATTTTCCAAATTTCATATACAATAATCGCCAAGCCTAAACTCCAGCAGCTTCAAGCCATCCCCCTGTCACCGGATCTTCATTTCCACAGCCCTCACAAGCCAAAACACCACCAGCAATTCTTCCCCTGTCATCACCCATTGCCTCCCAACAAACGCAGCCATCAAAAAATTGTCATCACACTGCCAAACACACATACACAGTCAACAAATAGACACACACACACATATACAGAGTTGAACAAATCACAAATTCAACTACAATTTCACATTTCAGCCCACCGACAGCCCTCCCCCAAATCGACTTAGACCAGTCCTACTTCCACCTTCACAGTCCCAAATCACCAGAAAAACAGCTAAAAATTAGACCCAACAAGCCATACAACCAGCCCCAAATCCTGCAAAATCAATCCCCATAATTCCTGCAAAAATCGCAGCAAAATCGCAGCTCAAAATGCCCAAAAATTGCCATTCAAATCAACCATTAAACCCATCAAAACCAGCCTCAAAACTTCAGCAACAGCCGCAGTCAAACACCATCTCCCATCTTTGTATCACCCCTTCTCGATCAAGGTAAAGCTGCAGCTTCTTCTTTAGTAATTTCAAGTCAGCATCTAATGGTGAAATAGAAACATCATGTCATGGATTTCTTCGTGGGTTTGCTTAGGAACTTTAGATTTTGGAGTTTTGGTTTTTGATTTTTAACTTAAGTGAAGATCTGTTTGTGAGCTTGGATCTCCGTTAATAGCCATAGCTCGTCCAACTTGATTGTTGGATGTTTAATCATCTATTTTGGTTGAATAGCCGAACGAGGGGGTGGGGGCCATTGTTTTGTATGGTTGCTTTATTGAAATTTGTTTAATTGAAAGAACAATCAGGTTAGTTTCATGCGGTCCATGTTTTGATTAGTTTAGTTTATTTATTATGCATTATTTAATTAGTTGTCTTTGTTTCCTTTGTTTCTAATTTGAATAGCTTAGTTAACGTTTTATACATCATTTTTTTTTGAGAGAAAAAACTTGCATTAATGTAAATCTGCAAAGGCTGCAGCCAGTACATTTGTAGGGAAATTTGCAAACCATAAAAACTGTCCTACTACAGAAAGTCCTATTTTGGCTGCTACATGGGCTACCACATTTGCATTTCGATTAACAAATTGGACAGAAGCAACAGGAAAAGATTGCAACCCTCTGCGAATTTCAGCCACTAGGTTTCCAATTGGAGAGAGGTCGTGCTGATTGCTGGTAACTTTGCTAACAACACTTAGTGCATCGCTTTCCAAAATGAAGTGGGATAAGTCAACTTCATGAGCAAATTGTAGAGCTTTAAGGATGGCAAGGGCTTCTGCATGTGCTACACTACTACAGTGAGGGATATGTTCAACTAGAACAGCTTGGAGTTCACCAGAATGATCCCTGACAATAATTCCAACTCCTGCTATTCCATTGATGATAGAGGCATCTACGTTGAGTTTCATAAGCCCTGCACTAGGAGGTTTCCATTTGTGATCCAAGGTTGAAAGACTGGGATTGTCCCTGCAAGCCAACCTTCTAACATGAAGTGATTTGTAATCATTGAGAAAAGTGATGCCATATTCACAGATTTGTTTGGCTCCCCTGCCTGCGCCTTGAAAGATTGATTCGTTCCTAGATTTCCATAGGAGCCATAAGGTGATGGCTAGCAACTCAGCATCCTGTGCATTGTTGCTTTGTAAAACTGCTTCGAACCATTGTTGTAGGCTGCTACAGCTTTGCCAAGGAGGTGTGGCAAGATGCCTGAGCTCCTTCCAAACTTGTTTTGCCTCCATGCATTCAAAGAAAACATGTTTATCAGTTTCTAAGGGGTGAGAGCAGCGGGTGCAAGATTTGGGCAGTGATTTCCCTCTGCGCGCAAGGTTGTGATTTGTAGCAAGAATGTCTTTGCAAGCCTTCCAAAGGAATGTTTTGACTCTTGGGGGCACTTTTAGATTCCATAGCTGCGTCCAAAATGATTGTTCAGGTTGTCGACCCGAAGAAGAACCCTCATAACTATGTCTAAGTTGCAAGCCCAAGTGATAAGCAGATTTAACAGAGAAGGCGCCATCACTGGTGAAGTGCCAGATAAGTTCATCTGGGAAGTCTTGCGAAGAAATGGGGATTTTACAAATAAGTTCAACTTCCCGGTTTGGAAACAATGCGTAGAGCTCTTGGTATTTCCATTGGCAGGCTTCAAAGTCAATTAGATTTGCAACTGTGGCATCAGGACAGATGTGTTTTGCATTTTGAGAAACAGTAAAAGAGTAAGGTAGGGGAAGCCATGGCTCGGACCAAATGTTTATGGAGCAACCATTCCCAACTCGCCAACGAAGACCTTTCAGAAGCAGGTCTCTGCCAGCTAAAATGCTGCGCCAAACAAACGAAGGCCTATTGCCCAATGTAGCATGACGAAAATCCTTGGAGGGAAAGTATTTGGCCTGAAGGATCTTGCTGAGGAAAGAATGCGGTTCTTGTATAATTCACCATCCTTGCTTGGCTAACATGGCTAAGTTGAACACCTCAAGGTCACGGAAACCCATGCCTCCCATTGCTTTCCTATTGCACAGATGACTCCATTTGAGCCAGCACAAGCTTTTCTTCTTCTGCAAGTTACCCCACCAAAACATTCGGATCTTGGTTTGTAGCTCAGTCAATAGTGCTTGAGGGAGCTTGAAACAGGACATGACATAAGAGGGAATGGCCTGTAAAACTGCTTTGATCATGATTTCTTTCCCTGCCTGAGATAATGCATATTCAGTCCAGTTGTTCAATTTTTTCCAGAATTTATTACGAACATAGGAAAAGATCTCCTTCTTAGAGCATCCTACCATATAGGGCATGCCCAAGTATAGACCCTTCCCATCATCTTCTTGAACTCCAAGAGTTTCTGCTAATTCTTTCACCTCTTCTGGAGCAAAATTTGATCCACAAAAAACTTTGGACTTTTGCAGATTAATTTTCTGGCCGGCTGCTTTTTCATAATCTGCTAATATTTGCTGCATTTGGCTGACATTTTGAGCATCGTATTTTGTAAAAAGGAGGCAGTCGTCTGCAAACAGGAGGTGACTCACTATTGGACCCTGTCTGCCCATACGAATGCCCTGCCATAGGCCATTCCTTTCTGCTCTTCGTATCATGGCAGTAAGTCCTTCGGCACACAAAATGAAAAGGTAAGGAGAGAGAGGGTCTCCTTGCCTTAGTCCTCTAGAAGGCTGAAAATAGTCAGTGTAAGTGCCGTTAATATTGATCGAGAAGGACACTGTGGTAACACATTGCATTATCAAATTACAGAAGAATGCTGGAAAGCCCAGATCTTTGAGGATATTATCCAAAAAGCTCCATTCAATGCGATCAAAAGCTTTAGACATGTCAAGTTTTAAGCCAAAAAATTTATGGTGATGATCGTTCTGGTGTTTTAGCCAATGGAAGATTTCAAAAGCGATAATGACATTATCAGTGATCAAACGGCCTTCGACAAAAGCACTTTGAGCATGATCAATCACTATGGGGAGAGCTTTTTTCAATCTATTGGCCAAAACTTTTGCTATTAATTTATAGGACACATTACAGAGGCTTATAGGTCTAAAGTCTGAGATTTGAACAGGTTGTTTCAGTTTTGGAATTAAGACAATATTGGTCTTATTTATCTGTGCCAAGGAACAGTGGCCTGCAAGGAATGCAAGAATAGAATGGGTTACCTCCTCACCAACGGTGTCCCAGTAGAGTTGATAAAAACCTGCATGTAAACCATCAGGACCAGGAGATTTCCAAGGCTGCATTTGTGATAGAGCTGTTAATATTTCCTCCGAAGAAAAAGGCTTGTTGAGGTCTTCTTTCATGCATTCTGGGATTCGATCCTCCACCAGCTCATGAGCTTGCCAACTTGAAGTACCATTTGATCGATAAAGTTGTTGAAAAAAGTCAAGTATGTGGGCTGAAATGTGCGGTTCATCTTCTAACCATTCACCATTCGGAGCCTGTAATTTAGTAATGGCATTGTGTTTTCTTCGTTGGGTGGCCTTAGCATGAAAATATTTGGTATTTCTATCACCAAATTTCAGCCAATTCACTTTCGACCGTTGATGCCAGTAGAGTTCCTCTCGCTCTAGAAGAAGGTCTAGTTCTTTTCTGAGTTCAAGTTCCACATGGGGAGCTTGTTGGGGATTAAATTGAACTTCCTGAAGTTTTGTTTTCACCTCAGCCATACGACGTTTAGTATTGCCAAACTTTGCCCTTCCCCATTTTGTTAATGCTTGCAGAACTTTTTTGCTATTAGTGACTAGTCTTTCCATCACGTCACATTCCGTACTAGACCATGCAGCGCTGATAATGTCTTGGCATTCCTCATTTGTCGACCAGAACTGTTCAAATTTGGGCTGCAATTTCCTTCTGTGAACAACAGCTTGTGCAGGATTGGTATTGATGAGAAGGGGACAATGATCTGAGTGGGAAGCAGTCAGATGAGTAACTGAAGCAGTAGGGAAACTGTGACACCAACTGGCTGTTGCTAGAGCTCTGTCTAACCTCTCGAATATTCTAGCATTTTGAGCTTTGTCTCTGGACCACGTGAAATTACTGCCTGTGAAACCAAGATCAGTTAACCCAGCATTTTCTACTGCAGCCCTAAAAGCTTGGATTTGATGTTCATTGCGTGCTGCCCCTCCTAATTTCTCTTCAATCGCCAGAATTTCATTGAAATCACCCGCACAAAGCCATGCTAAATTGCTTAATCTTGCCAGTCGTTCAAGTAATTGCCATGAAAATCTCCTTTGATTGGTATCGGGGTTACCATAAAACCCTGTGAAGCGCCATTCACTAGCTGTTTCCTTATCAAAAATGGTCGAGTCTATATGACCAGCTGAAAAACTATTAATGGTGAGATTAATATAGTCTTGCCATAGCAATGCTAAACCGTCTCCTTGGTTCCTCCTATCCACATACAGCCCATGTTGAAAATTTGTTTTGCTTCTAACAAAATCCATTCTCCTACTGTCAAGTTTAGTTTCTATGAGAAAAACTACTGTGGGAGCTTGCTCCTTTAGTAAGGAGAGTAGGGCCCGAATTGCTCGAGGGTTCCCAAGCCCTCGGCAATTCCAGACTAGGATCTTCATGGGCTTCGGCGGTGCTGCTGAGCAGCAACCGCCGTTGCATCAGAATCTGTGATGGAAGAGATCGGTGCATTTTTTGATCTTTTGGACAGGAGAGAGGGTTGATCAGGAGTGGCCTCTTTATACCTGGTTCGTTTCGCATTCTTGCGAGGCTGTTCTGCATGCATCAAGTTTGCTTGAGATGCAGACACTGGTGAAAGCAGGTCTGGAAGGGATGAATGTGTATGGGCTTCAGCAGAGATTCTGGTGGGAAGAGGGTCTAACACCCCTGGTGCTGATACCTGGTGAAAGTCCAGTTGTTGTTGACTTAGTCCTTGATCAACTCCCTGATGCTCAAATCGGTGATGGGCCTGAGGGGTGTATATTTGGACGAGGGCTTGACTCATAGCCTGGTGGTCAGTATTGGTGATTGGATCTGCATTGGAAAAAGAAATGGGTGGCCCAGTGCAGGTGATGTTGTGCCCATGGCCCAATTCTGGGGACTTCCCTTTATCGAGAATTGTTGTCTCTTCTCGAGGAAGTATGGAAATCTGATCTTGTATGGGTCTAGTGCATTCTGGAGTCCCACTAGCACTTTCTTCTATGCAACAGTCATGATGACTTCGCTCGGAACCGCCTCCTTCTGAGGAGGTGTTTGCTGTTCGGCTAGAGCTGGCTTCTCCATCCAGGTGTGAAGACCACACGCACTTAGAACTAATAAGATCAGTAACAATCCAAAAGCCATAGCTATTATCATTACGATCAGACTTCTGAGCACAATTCTTGGATGTGTGGCCAATAATTCCACAGCTAAAACACAGAGATGGGAGACGCTCATATCGAATAATTCCCATTGTTTCGTCTTCGGATGCCCGTTTGAGGCGGACAACACGGCGTACCGGGTTTTTAATATTGAGGGCAGCTCGTAACCGGATAAATCGTTCCCCGGTCTCATTCTTTTCACGCAGTTGAATACTTGAGACTTTCGGGAAATGCAATGCCACTTTTTTTGCTACTTCTATGGTGTAGTATTCTCTCGGGAGTCCCACAATGTTTAACCAGAAAAAATCATGATCAAAATCTATAGTGTCAAGTTTGACCCCTTTTGACCATGCTTTAACAATCAGAAGATGATTATCAATGTTCCACGGCCCTTTGGTGAGAGCAAAATTAAGCTCCGCTTCTGTTTGGAAGAAAAATTGGAAGAGATTGGCTTGTATTTTGAAGACCTTAAGACCTTGACATTTCCATACCTTGGATAAAGCTTGCTTAAGGCCTCTCAGGTTGATTTCTTTAACGGCAATAAACTTTCCATAGCAACTGTTGGTACAATCAACAATGCCTTGCTTGACTTCCTCCTCGCTGATGTCAATAACTGATTCTTCATCTCGTTCAAACTGGACACTTTGCAACTGAAAGATAATATCTTGCAAAGGGGAGTTCATCTGAGGGAGAGTAAGGACAGAGATTTGGTGACCCTTCAGAACAGGGAGAGAAACTCTAGCTAACTAGAGAGTTTTTTTTTTCCACACTTATACATTATTATTTAATTGTCTTTGTTTCCTTTGTTTCTAATTTAATTAAAGTTAGCCATTAAGTTAGTTTGGTTATTTGATTTGGTTTAATTTAGCTTAATCTGTTTCTGTTTTTTTTTTTGGGTTATTTTTATCATAGAGTGAATATTTATATTTTAGCCCTTGTTCTTCTTAAATGATAGTAATAGTTACTGAAAATTGTATTTTAGTCCTTTACATATTTCTGGAATTTGTTTTGGACCCCTTATTAGTTGCAGGAATTTTCATTAGCCCCCTAAGACTTGTTAGAATTTTAATTTTAGGCCCCATTAACTGCTGAAAATTGTATTTTAGTCCTTTATATATTGCTGGAATTTGTTCTAGATCCGCATTATATTGCTGGAATTCATGTTTGACCCTTGTTATTGCTGGCATTCCATTTTGAGCCCTTATCATTACTGGAATTTTCATTTTTTGAACTTTAGGTTACTAGAATTTCATTCTAAGTCATTAAACCTTGCTGGAATTTGTTTTAAAACCTCCATTAACTATTGAAAATTGTATTTTTGTCTTTTATTTGTTGCTGGAACTTGTATTCTAATACTTATAGCTGCTGGAATTTTTTATTTTTAGCACTTTTATGTAGCTGAAAATTGCAATTTGACCCTACACATTGCTGGAAATTGCAATTGGCTCTCTATGTTTGCTGAAATTATATTTGCACCCTTGAATATTTCTGAAAATTATAATTTGTCAATTGATGCTTGCTGAAATTTCATTCTTGGCTTTAAACACTTGCTGTAATTTTTATCTTTGGCTCCCCATAATTATTGTAATTTATTCTTTATCCTTAGGCTTGCTGAAATTTATGTTTTGTCCCCTTAGTTTGCTAGATTTTGCATTTTTCTCTTTAGAATATTGCTCCATTTACATTTTTACCCCATAAATTATTGTGACTTATTTTTTATGCTTTATTCATTTATATCGCGATACCTTGACTTGTGTGTTCATTTTTTTTAAGTATTGGTACCGGATCTTCAAAGAGGTATCCCTATTCCTCGTTGATTAATTTCTCTTTTATGTGCTCCAATGTGCCTTACGTGATTTTTATGCATTTTATTCACATATTTCCTATTTGGTATGCTATTTGTGTATTTATTTCTTTCATGCAATTTTATTTTAATCTCATTTATTATTTTGACGAAAAATGTAATATTTTTGTATTTAACTAGTCAATGTAATAGTTAGATTATTTTTCTCATGTTTTAGCAAAAATTGTGTAATTAGATAGAAAATGTAATAGATAGAGCATTTTTAAATTTCCCCCCTTAAATTGTAAATCAAGCCCCCCGATGTAATAGTTAGGATTTATTTGCTTTTGCGTGCTTAGGTGTTTATTTCTTTTACCGCTTTCCTTAGGATTTTTGCATCTAGAATATTATGCTTATGTGTTATGTGCTCCTATGTGATCTTATATGTTTTCTTATGTTTAATTTGCTTTTAATGCATGTTTTAATGTTTAATTCATGATTTATTGTATTCCGTCACCACACTAGTCCAACGCTAGTTGTGGCTTCTTTCTTTCCCGCTAGTCCAATGCTAGTGAGATTTTTTAAACGAGCTAGTCCAACGCTAGACCCTTAGGGCATTTTAGTATTAGGTATATTCGTGTGCATTTTTCATCTTATTTCACACACTTTTAGTTTTCTTTCCATTCGGCATGATTTTATTATTATTATTATTACTGTTATTATTATTTACTATTATTACTATTATTATTATTTTGACACATTTTTAAAATGTATGACATTTAGGTTACATCTCACTTAGAAATTAGGACATTTGTGTGTGATTCTAATAGAAATAGTCGTCTACTCATGTGGGAAGCGGTGGCGTACAGGCCGTTTTTCCCTCCGTGAGTAGAGATATTCAGTCACGAGCCATTAGTCCCCCGTACCCGTTATGTTGCATTTCCACTTTCTTCGATCACTTACTATATATTATTATTTTCTTTTTCTTTTTGCATCACATTTTGCATAAAACTCGTGACTCCCTCGAGGTCTCGACTCGGGTTTCGCAATTAATGCGATAATTTCGACCAAGCTTCGACGGACATTCCGACCCTCCCGATACCCACATTTAGACTTAGGATTTGCATTCATATAGAGACATCCGAACGCGATAGAATATAGGGTTAATTTAGGAAAATTTGATTAAACCTCGCAACTAGCCTCGGCTAGGTTGAAAGGGTGCCTTAGGGCATAAGCCTTTGCCTTCCCTTTCTTCAAATGTGACTCCCGGACCTTTTTCTCTCGTTTTTTCGTAGACCGGAGTTCGAAAAAGGGTTTTAAAATGATTTTTCTAAAATTTTTATTTTTTATTAAACGATTTTTTCGGGTGACTTGGTACACCCTAACTCAGTACCAAGTGGCGACTCCATTTTCTAAAATAAAACCCTTTTTCAAAATTAATTGGCCAAACCTGATCGCACTTTTAGTCCCGGCCTTATTTTCTTTTAAAATACCATTTTTCTTAAAATACACTTTTCAACAAAAATCCGATTTTCCACACGCGCACGATTTTCCCCAAAAACTTGCTTTTTTTTTCAAAAGAGTCATTAGACTATACCGTCTTTTTAGGACGCGACAGTCAACGATCCCACTAGCACCTTTTCACCCTTTTTACCCTTTTATTTTACGATTTTTAGGACGTGACAGAAAAATTATAATTTGACCCCAAAAATATAAAAATGCCCCCAATGTTGGAAAAGATAAATAGTGTATCAAATTTTGGTGTCTACAAAGGTAATTTCCATTAAACAATGAATCAAGTCATGATAATAGAGTTAGTATTCAAGTCCTTCTGGATCTTACACCAAACTACTCCATAAACATGGAAGAAAACTCAATAAACAATAAAGAAAGAACAAGGAGACTCATTCTCATGCGATGTCCCTTGAGTATTCTCTCTTGTTGTAGAAATTTCTCCCCTTTTTGCTGCACTTTTGCTCCTCTTCAAACCCTTGAGTCCTCTCTCTGTTTCTGCAATTCTCTCCCCAAAGTAGTAGTGTTTTTTCCCCTTAAAAACAATCTCATCAGTGCTTTTCTTGCCCTAGAAGACTTTTGGATCCCTACTACTTCATTTTCCCAAAGCTTCAGTTGGTTCCCCTAAAAATCGCCTTGAAAAAGAGTAAAACCGTAGGTTTGATTGATACGATCGGGGGTTTCATCCACCCTCTCGTACATCACAGGAACATCATCCCCAAAGGACCGTTTTGAAAAGAAATCCATACAAAATAACCCAAAAGAATGAATCAAATCACGTGGAAGAAACTCTAAGCGTAGGTTTTTGTCACCATGAAATCACTCCAATAAGACCAGGATTTAGTTCTATTCCAAGAACTAAAGAAAACTCTCGTAGAGAGAAAACTCACAAATTTTATTGATTCATCATAACATCGTCTTAAAATAATACAAGGAATGCCTTTTTATAGGCTCATAAAGAATATTCTAGAAAACTTACTAAAAATCTATCACTAGTTGTAACCTATCACAATTAAATAACTACCATAAAGATTACAACTTAATCATAAAGTAAAACACGAAATTAAAAACGCATCCACACTTTTTGATGAAGCCTGTGGCACGAGCTTGGTTAGAACCCTTTTTTTTGTGCTATTTTCTTCACGCTTTACTTCATCCAACCATTTCACAATGCTCTAATCTTTTGCCTCTTGAGTAGATATTAAGTTGGTCGTTTTTGTCATACCTTAGGCTCTTGAACTCCTCAAAATAGCATAGACCAACGATAAAACCCATTGAAGCTTGAATGATACGTTTGGAGCTACCAGAAACATATCAAACTCCCCCTCTTCGAAACGATTCGTCCTCGAATCATCGTCCATGGTATGCAAAGAATAGGCACAACTAAAGCTCAAACATGCAAAATTTTTATAAGAACGACGAGAATATCTTTTTTTTTTCCACCCAACTTTTTTTTTTCCAACAACACAAACAACTCACAAAATACAAAAGATCAACTCTAAAAAAACAAACAAAACAAAAAAAATAAAAGAAAAAAAAATTCTGGAAAAACTGGATGAACAGTAGCGCTGTTTATGAACAGTGCCATCATGAACAGTGCTCTAATACCAATTAATACGATCGGGGGTTGCGACCCTCTCATATATTATAGGAATATCTTCCCCAATGGATCATCTTGAAAAGAAATCTACACAAAATAACAACCCAACTTTTGGCTTTTCTTATAAAATCTCACCAATTCGCCTTTTTCCACTCAAGAAATTTTTTTTTTCAATTCTAACAACTCTCTTTTTTTTTTAACAAAACAAAAAAACTCACCAAAACACAAAACTCAACTCCAAAAAACAAACAGAACAAAACTGGAAAATTTCTGAAAAATTTCGGATGAACAGTATCCGCCGTGAACAGTAACGTCGAGTGAACAGCTACAGTACGTGAACAGTGACGATGAACAGTACTTTTTTTTGGGACAATTAAACCACAAAAGAACACAACTTTGATTCAAGAAAAATTAGATGTTGAACCAAGAACCACAAAACAAAAATTGAAAACATATATCCGAGTGGATTGATAACAAAAACAAAAGATATACCCAAACGGGTTGACATAAAACCTGATTTCTTTCAAGATCTCAAAAGCTCTGATACCACTTGATACGATTGGGGGTTTCGTCCACCCTCTCGTACATCATAGGAACATCATCCCCAAAGGACCGTCTTGAGAAGAAATCCATACAAAATAACCCAAAAGAATGAATCAAATCACGTGTAATAAACTCTAAGTGTAGGTTTTGGTCGCCATGGAATCACTCCAATAAGACCAGGATTTAGTTCTATTCCAAGAACTAAAGAAAACTCTCATAGAGAGAAAACTCACAAATTTTATTGATTCATCATAACATCGTCTTAAAATAATACAAGGAATGCTTTTTTATAGGCTCATAAAGGATATTCTAAAAAACTTACTAAAAATATATCACTAGTTGTAACCTATCACAATTAAATACTACCATAAAGATTACAACTAAATCATAAAGTAAAACACGAAATTTAAAAATGCATCCGAACTTTTTGATGAAGCCCATGGCACGGGCTTGGTTAGAACCCTTTTTTTTGTGCTATTTTCTTCATGCCTTACTTCATCCAACCGTTTCACAACGCTCTAATCTTTTGCCTCTTGAGTGGATATTAAGTTGGTCGTTTTTGTCACGCCTTAGGCTCTTGAACTCCTCAAAATAGCATAAACCAACGATCAAACCCGTTGAAGCTTGAATGATACGTTTGGAGCTACTAGGAACGTATCATTGATACAGGTGAACTGTGGCTCTAGCCACATCCATAGCCAGCTTTAGGTGCAATTTTTTATCCCATTACTGCGACTAAGGTCAAAAGATTGATTCTTAGCCTTACTCTCTTCTGATCTCTCCCACGGCCTCACCCACGGCACAGGTAAGGTCAGAAACTCCATTCAACAAAATTTTCGTGCCACACTTGTGAAATCTCTTGTTCCACTCGTCATCCACTTTGAATCATACTTTGAAATCATACAATACTCGTCAGAATTGTCCATCATTGGTGACAAAAAGGGGAAAAAACCTATGAAAACATGAAAAACAACCTGAATAAACAATTCCTATATAAAATTCACTCAAAAATTCAAAATAAGGAAAAATAGCAATTATTGAGTAAGAACTAAGGGAAAAACCGAGTAAAAAAAAACAAGTAAAACCTAACCTAATCACTCCTAGAAACCCATTCACTTTGGCCATTATTAGCTTCTTTTCTACTCCTTCAATTGTTTCCTTAAAACTTACATCCTCATTTATAACTCATTCCTTACTCTCTTTTTCTTCCTCAGCATACTCATGTTCTTTTAGGACCTAAAATTCATGGTCAGTTGGTCATATTTTTCATCTATCAACTTAGATAATCCGTCAATGGCCAACTCACAATTAGGGTCTTGTTTGACAGATGGAGGTTTATTCACTTGGTCACCACTACAAAAGTTAATTGCTTTCGCATGCTCACTAGGATTTAATTCGATGTCGCTTGGTAGGTCATATTGGTTTCTAAAGTTCAGAGTTTCAGCAATTTACCTATGTTGATCCTCAAAATAATTCTCCATCCTATCTAATCTGTCTAACGTTGATTGAGCCAATTTCTCAATAGCCAATTCCTACTCAGGTTTTGAATCTACAGGAGATGGATAAAATTTTAAACAAGATTCCTCCCAAATAGGTTGTAGTGGGTTCCATTTATTCTCCCATCTATAACTTGAATGATCCCTACATCTCGAGTCATAGATTTTGGGGTAGGGGTCATATTGAGGGGGATAGTAGTAATTATATTCATGTTGTGCTTGCCTACAATCAAAACAATCATAAGAATTATGATTTTCAATACAATAAGTACAATAATCAATGATTACTTGAGAATAACAAGAACCATTACCAAATCGCACATTGACCAGGTTCACCAATTCATCCATCTGTACTTTCAACGTATTACAAGCTTCATTTGTAGACATATTGTTAGGTTATGCCCTAAAACCAAGTTTGTTTATGGCACTTTGTACTTACATTTATTTATGTTATATTATAGAAGTGGCATTTTTCTTTATCATCTATACTTGTATTTCCATGTTACTTATTTATCTAATAAAGTCCTTAGAATATTGACTATGTATTAGAGATTGTAAGGGTTATAATTATGAGACTCTAATACATAAAGTCATATTCTTAAATATCCCTAGTCATAGTATTAATGAGATTGGACATCATTAATACGAATAGACTAGCACATACTTTGCCTCTACTTATGGTAAATAGTAGTTGATCTCATTAACTATGGTGTACGTGACACCTAAGCTAGTATATGGATTGATCCGCCAAGAGTTTCCAACTATAATGCCAATGGTTGAACTCTTAATGGTAATGGTGCAAGGGATCCTTTGACTTGAGATTACCATAGTATCTTGAGTGTGGATTGCTATACTTTGACTCTATTCCTCGGTACTCGTAAAAGATTAGCCCATAAGATAGAGGTTGGGTATAGTTTGAAGCATGAAAAAATAGTGAGTAATCAATATGGGATTCACCACTCCTTAAATAGGAGAGTTTATCCCTTTATGGTCACTTGTTGAAAATATTGACTCGTAAATCTTCTACAAAAGTGATAGTATAACTTGAAAGTAGTTTCAAGGTTATACATCATGGAGAGTTATATTTCTGGAACAAGACAATATAAATTAGTCATTTAAAAGTATGCACTATACTTTTTAGACTAATTGGGACATAGTGGGTGAAAAGATATTAATTACACGGTAACATTGTCATTGATGGGTATAGTCTACCATATGATCTATAAGTACAAATTAATTAATTGTGAATTAATGATAAATTAAAGTGTTTAATTTATCTAGCTCTTAATTAATTAATTAATGAGTTATAATTTGTACTTATTGCCAACGTGAATGGAACCTAATGGGTCACACACATAAAGAACATAATCTTTGGGTTAAAATGTAATTAAGATAAGTATGAGATACTTATGGGTTTAATTTATGAGATAAATTAATTTAAAGGACTTATTTATAAATATTCTAAGTCTTGCAGGAAATTAGTTTCCTAAAAGAAATAAAATAACTAATTGGTTTCTTTATGGAATAGAATTACTAAAGGAGAAGGATTAGCTTAAGGTAAGTTACCTAAACCTTCTAGGTTTCCAATTAACTTTATTTCCTAAAAGACTAGAATACTACCTCTATAAATAGGTTCATGCTTTGATGCTTGAATATTATTATTGCAACACAAAAGAAAACTAGTGAGAGAAAAAGTTGAAAGAAAAGTCATGCCACTTTCTCTCTCTTCTTGGCGTCTCTCTCTCTCCTAATTATTAGGGTCAATTGTAGTTGTATTGAGCATTAGGGTCGATTCTACAAGGAAACAAGAATTAGCAATTACCAAAGTTACTAACTTGCTTTATTATCAAAACAATCAAACTTAAGATGTAGTGAAACGGTAGGAAAATCAAATTTAAGTAAATAAACAACGAAGAAACTAGCTAAACAAAGTTGACTAGGCTTAAAAATCCACAATATATGATTGTTGAGCTTATGGCTATGATGATTTTTATTCAAGTTTAGGATTTAATTCTATTTGTACTCCAAACTAGATCTCTTTATGAACGGAAGACTACTAATACAAGACCTTTCCTACTCTCGTGATAAAGTCTAGCATGCATTAGTTTATCGAACTCATTAATTGTGGATTCAAATCTTAATCCACCTATTTGAGTCCGCTACTCTTATGAGATTCAACATAAGTTCCATTTAGTCTTTTCATTGTTATGTGCAAATCTCTTTATCAAATAACAACTAAGATAACTTGAAGTTGATAGCCAATCAACTACAAGTGTTAAGACCAAGTAAATGAATAAACATGAATAAATTTGACCATAAATTAATTGAAATCACATTAAAGCTTCATCCTAAACCTAGTTGGAATCAAATTAGTTCAACATGTTGAAGATAATATTAAGCACATAAACAAAAATAAACACGCATGCATGAATGAAACTAGAAAGAATAGGGTAAGAAATGCTCAATTATGGCTCCAACTCTTCTTTCTTCATTCCATCAAATATGTTGAGTACAAGTTCCTCCAAAGTTTTGTTACAAGAAAGTAATAATGCCTACACACTATGAAGAAAACTAAACTAGATATGTTCAAGGAGTGCTCCTCCTACTAAGCTATAGTTTTTGCTTTATCAAGCATAAAACTGAGCACGTATTCAATGAACTACAAAGGCAAGTATTTATAGGAAAAACCCTAGCTCAAGTCCTTGTCCAAGTTGAAGATGTAATGATGAAATTTGATTCCAAATCGTGAAAAGTCTTCCTTGAGCTTTGTAATAGCTTCTAGGGTAGATCAAAATGAAGCTGGATGTTGAATACAGCTGTTTAAGGAGTGTGAGCAAGCTACAAGTTGAGAGCAGTTGAAATGTCACTTTTGGTACCTGCGGGCTGTTGGTCTATGGATCTTGATCCGTAGATTGCACCAAGAAGATGTACGAATTAGATTTTTTTCAAAATATGATATTGAATATCATTGAGTTAGCTTTTTAACACCACAAGAATGAGGTCATTTAGAGGTCCAGAGGCTGAGATATGGCCAAACTACAGAGACATGGTCGGAAAAGCTTCACAACACAAAATGTACTTAAGTAATTTGGCATTTTGGCTATGGAAAAATTAGAACTGAATTTTGATGTCTTTATAAGAATTATAAAGCATCCTCTTATCTTTAAAATTCAATAAGAATCATCCAATCCAATATTTTTAGCTCACGATATAGCCAAAATACTAAAGTATGTTATTGTTGCCAAACCTTAGTTTTCTCCAATTCTTTTTCTTCCATTGCTTCTTTGCCTTTCTAAAAATTTGGTTAGTCCTTTCATGCCCTTGAGACCTTTTTCCACAATTGAAATCATAATTTTCTTGGTAGAATTGTTAGTGTATGCCCTAAAACCAAGATGGTTTAAGGTGTTTTATGTGTTATATTTATCCATGTGGTATTTTTCTTTATCATCTATACTTGTATTTCCATGTTACTTGTTTGATTGATAAAGTCCTTAGAATATTGACTGTGTATTAGAGATTGTAAAGGTTACAATTATGAGACTCTAATACATAAAGTCATATTCTTAAATATCCCTAGTCATAGTATTAATGAGATTGGACATCATTAATGCGGATAGACTAGCACATACTTTGCCTCTACTTGTGGTAAGTAGTAGTTGATCTCATTGACTATGGTGTGCGTGACACTTAAGCTGGTATGTGGATGCTTGTCTGAGAACAAGGTCATTGGATTGATCCGCCAAGAGTTTCAACTATAGTGCCAATGGTCGCACTCTTAATGGCAATGGTGTCAATGATCCTTTGATTTGAGATTACCATAGTATCTTGAGCGTGGATTGTTATACTTTAACTCTATTCCTCAGTGCCCGTAAAAGGGTAACCCATAGGTTAGAGATTGGGTATAGTTTGAAGCATGGAAAGATAGTGAGTAATCAATATAGGATTCACCACTCCTTAATAGGAGAGTATATCCCTTTATGGCCACTTGTTAGAAATGTTAACTCATAAATCTTCTGCAGAAATGATAGTATAACTTGGAAGTAGTTTCACGGTTATACATCATGGAGAGTTATATTTCTGGAACCAGAAAATATAAATTAGTCATCTAGAAGTATGCACTATACTTTTAGACTAATTGGGATATAGTGTGGTGAAAGAATATTAATTACACGGTAACATTGTCATTGAAGGGTATGGTCTACCATATGACTTTCCTATTCACTTGGGTGGTCATGATGCATTGGTAGACGCCACTCATGATCTATAAGTATGAATTGATTAATTAGTGAATTAATGATAGATTAAAAGTGTTTAATTTATCTAGCTCAATTAATGAGTTATAATTTATATTTATTGCCAACGTGAGTGGAACCTAATAGGTCACACATATAAAGAACAAAATCTTTGGGTTAAAATGTAATTAAGATAAGTATGAGATACTTATGGGGTTAATTTATGAGATAAATTAACTTAAAGGACTTATTTATAAATATTCTAAGTCTTGTAGGAAATTGGTTTCCTAAAAGAAATAAAGTAACTAATTGGTTTCCTTATGGAATAGATTTCCTAAAGGAGAAGGATTAGCTTAAAGCAAGTTACCTAAACCTTCTTAGTTTCCAATTAGCTTTATTTCCTAAAAGACTAGAATACTACCTCTATAAATAGGTTCATTCTTTGACTCTTGATTTATTATTGCAACACAAAAAGAAAACTAGTGAGAGAAAATTGAAGAAAGAAAAAGGCACTCCTCTTTCTCTTTCTAGGCATCTCTCTCTCTCTCTCCTAATTGTTAGGTTTTTCTTCTTCTTGTGTTCTTGAATAATTCAAAGGAGCTAGCACTCAAAAGTCAAAGTGTGACAGCCCCACCTTACCCAAAGGCGCACCAAAGGGCTTAGTGGACTGCCTGCCTAGCTCTCGCTAGGACTCAAATCACGCACTCGCTTAAACATCCAAGCGTATGTACCCCAAAAAAAATACATTCACAAAGAAATACATTCATGAAATTTACTTGAAAGTATAAATATCGCAAGAGTTTTACATCCCAAAATATAAATAATATTTACAATAAAAGCCTACACATTTAGGCTATCAAAATACATGAAGCAAAACATTTACTATATCCAAAAGCAGCTTTTCCATCTTTAGTGTTTTGGAAAACCTGGTTAAAGAAAACAAATGAACGGGATGAGCTATAATAGTCCAGTGAGTGCCCAACTCATGCAATCATACCAGGAATTCATTATTTTATGGAACAAGATAATTGACAAGGTAAATAGACAGGTTATGAACAATTTAATTAACAAGTAGTCAGTGGCGGATACAGGGCCCAACTACGGGAGCAAGCTCAACCGCAGGAGAAGCAAGTACTATTCATGTAACCATGATGTAAGGACCGAGATAATAACTCAGGTCTTTATCAAAGGACATGCCAGTATTATCACGCACGCCCTAACCACCGTTCACCTTATAACCTCCGTACAGGCTACCACATGCAGGGAGTAATCTCGACCTTGGAGGGCCAACACGCGAGAAAGTTCAATCCGGAGTTGGCCTCTTTGAGGATTCACAACTCAAAAGGGAAAGAACAACACGCCCTAAAACACCCAGCACCTTATATCCTCCCAATCCTGTCTGGGTTGACTATCCGTGAAGTAATGGTGAAGTTAGTCACGGAAGTCTCATGCACAAGTAGCACATTGGATAATGGAAGCGTGTAACACATTGCTGAATAGATGCGATAAAGTACACATCTTTCCTCAAGTAATACATTTCTTTAGATAATCATGTCTATCCGTGAAGTAACGGTGAAGTTAGTCACGGAAGTCTCATGCACAAGTAGCACATTGGATAATGGAAGCGTGTAACACATTGCGGAATAGATGTGATAAAGTACACATCTTTCCTCAAGTAACACATTTCATTAGATAATCATGTCAAGTATAACATATCATTTCATGCATCGAATTAATAACGTCAAGTATTACATGGCATTTCATGCATCATGCACACATAAGAACACTCACCTTAAGTGAAGAAAATATTTTGTAATACAGGCGGGTTTCACTTCTGGAGCTTGAAATTCAAAAGAAAATAGTTGTATAAAACCCGGATAAAAATCTAAGTAATTCGATAAGAAAATTCGAGAAATACCTCAAGTATTTGTATGGTTTAATTTCTAGGGTTTTGGAGTTTAGGGTTTTACCCTAGGGTTTAGGGTTTTCGAAGTTAGGGTTTTCTAACTTTTTAGGATTTCGCTCGGAAAGGTTTAATTCACTAATAGCTAATCTACGAAAATTTCTGCACGTTCTAATCAGTAAATTTCAGCTTATAAAGCTTTAAATCATAGCCTAATCACTTTATTTCTTAGGTTTTACCGAAATTTCGGCAGCACTTTGTCGTGTCCGAAAAAACGCCAAGGAAAGAGGGAAAAAGGGTGCTAGTGGGGTCGTTGACTGTCGCATCCTAGAAGACGGTCCGGTCTTGATGACCCTTTTGAAAATAAAGGTTTTTTAGAAAAACCGTACGTGTGTGAGAAAAATCAAATTTTATTAAAAAAAGTGTATTATTAAATAAAATGGTATTTTAAAAGAAAACAAGGCCAGGACTAAAAGTGCGACAAGTTTGGCCAAATAATTTTGAAAAAGGGTTATATTTTAAAAGAAAATAGAGTCGCCACTTGGTACTGAGTTAGGGTGTACCAAGTCACCCGAAAAATCGTTTAACAAAACAAAAATAAAAATTAAAAAAAATCATTTAAAACCCTTTTTCGACTCCGGTCTACGAAAAATGAGAGAAAAAGGTCCAGGAGTCACATTTGAAGAAAGGAAAGGCAAAGGCTTGCGCCTAAGACACCCTTTCAACCTAGCCGAGGCTAGTTGCGAGGTTTAATCAAAATTTCCTAAATTAACCCTAGATTCTATCGCGTTTTGGATGTGTCTAAATGAATGCAAATCCTAAGTCTAAATGTGAGTATCGAGAGGGTCAGAATGTTCCGTCAAGGCTTGATCGGAATTATCGCATTAATTGCGACACCCGAGTCGAGACCTCGAGAGAGTCACGAGTTTTTATGCGAAATGTGATGCAAAAAGAAAAGAAAAAAATAATAATATATAGTAAGTGAAGAAAGAAGGTGGGTATGCAACATAACGGGTATGGGGGACTAATATCTCGTGACTGAATATTCCTACTCACAGAGGGGGGAAGGGCCTGTACACCATTGCTTCCCACGTGAGTAGACGACTATTTCTAGTCAAATCACACAAATGTCCTAAAGTCTAAGTGAAATGTTACATAGATGTCATGTATTTAAAAAAATGTGTCAAAATAATAATAATAATAATAACAACAGCAACAACAACAACAACAATAATAATAATAATAATAATAATTATGACAAAAGAAAACTGAAAGTGTGTGAAATGAGATGTGAAATGCACACGAATGCACCTAACACTAAAATGTCCTAAAGGTCTAGCGTTGGACTAGCCCGTTCTAAAAATCTCACTAGTGTTGGACTTGCGGAAAAAGAATGAAGCCACAACTAGCGTTGGACTAGCGTGGTAACGGAATACCATAAAACATGAATTAAATATTAAAGCGTAAATTAAAACAAATTAAACATATGAAGACATATAAAATCAAGTAGGAGCATATAACACATAGGCATAATATCTAGATGTAAAATCCTAATGAAAGCGATAAAACAAATAGGCACGTAAGCACACAAAAGCACACAAACCCTAACTATTACACCGAGGGCTTGATTTACAATTTAAGGGGGGAAATTTAAAATGCCCTATCTATTACATTTTCTATCTAATTACACAATTTTTGCTAAAATATGAGAAAAATAATCTAACTATTACATTGACTAGCTAAACACAAAAATATTACATTTTTTATCAAAATAATAATAAAGAAATAATAAGATTTAAAATGAAATCGTATGAAAGAAATAAATACATAAAGAACATATCAAATAGGAAATATGTGAATAAAACGCATAAAAATCACGTAAGGCACATTGGAGCACATAAAAGAGAAATTAGTAAGAAATAGTGATACCTCTCGAACACCGGGTACAAATACTACTCAAAATGAACAAACAAGTCAGGGCACCTCGGTATAATCAAATAAAACCTAAAATATATAACTATTGACGAATTGAGATAAAAAACTAAGGGGGTTAAAGATAAAATTCTAAAGCTTAAAGGGTAAAATTAAAATTCACGTAAGTCTAAGGGAGTAGGAATGCAAAATTAAAGTGAAGTTAGGAAAACTAAAAGTAAATTCTAACAAATGTAGGGCAAATTACAATTAAGGGCTTAATTGAAAGAAATATAAAATTTGGGAGGTCAATCTATGATTATGGAGGGCCTTAATTGCACAAAAATAAAAAGACTTCAGCCACATAGACAAAACTAAAAATCTTGAGGGGGCAAAAGAACATGATCTTATTTGTTACACAATCAGATAACTAGAAAACCAATAAAATGATAAAATTGAATTAATTAACTGAAATCAGAACAAATAACATGTTAAAATGAATTAATTAACTAAAATCACTAGTTTAAGAAAACTGATCACTAGATTAACATCAAACCATAGACAATACATTCACGATTAACTAAAAACAATAAAATTAAATCAACAAACAAACTAGATTAATCTAGTTAACTAAATTACTTAACTAAATTAAAACTCAAATCAAAAAGCCAAATTGAAACAAAACAGAAAGCATAACTTAAACTAAAATAAATTTAAAAAAATGATTAGAAATGAAAACAAAATTCCCAAATCGTGAACTCCATCTTGCTCAATCTCTTTGTTTGGATTCCAAAAAATTTTCTCCACCCCTAGTTTGGTTCTTTCTTCTAAACCCCTACCCACTCTCCGTTGGTTTTCTTCTCATGAATCCCAGAAAACCTCACAAAATCTCTTGTTCTCCCTCTTTCTCTCCCCTGCTCTACTTCTTCCCTCCGAAATGCTCTATTTTTTCTTCCCCTCCATTTCATTTTCTCCAGTTCAATTTCTCTGCTTCTACCTCCCTTCTCTCGCCTTCTCTTCTCTATCTCTCTCTCTCTGCCACTTCTTCTTCTCCCTCGCTTATATCTTGCTTTCCCTCTCAATCTCCAGCTTCTTTCTTTGTCATCTTCTTCCTCATTATTTCTCTATTTCTATCTCCTAAAATCCCCTTCTTCTTCTGCTCTCTCTGTTTTTTCTTTTCTTTCTCTAATCGCTGCTTCCCCTCTTGCTCTTTCTCACTTGCTCTCTCAAATCTTTGCTTTCCTCTTCCATTTCTAATTTCCTCCCTCTAATTCCTCTATTTTCTCTTCCCCTGTTACTCTATTCTCTCCATCTTCGTCTCACTCTCTTACAGTTCTTTATCTCTGTTCTCTCTATTCCCTTCTCTCTCGCTGCTCTCACTTTTCTTCTCCTCTCGATCGGTGGCAGGTGTGAGGGTGGCTTGGAAACTGCTAATAGTGATAGTTTTGGGGATGATTGGGTGGTTCACTGTAGGTATGTGACGGTTGTTAGAAGAGACGGATGAGTTGAAGGTTGAAAGGGGGAAGTGGTGACTTTGGTGATGATTGGATGATTGGTGGGATTTGACTTTTAATTGGTTGAATTTTGATCTGTTTGCTTTTTCTTTTGCAAGTTTTAAATGGCGAATTTGGTGGTCACTAGTGGGATTTTAGGGCTGCAGTGAACGGTGAAGTGAATTGGGTGGAGGTGTTTTGGGTTGAAGTATCGTGTGTTGCAGGGGGTTTTGTGGTGGAATTTGTGTAGCCTGTTCTGTTTCTGCAGGTTGAGTGTTGAAGTCAGTGGAACCATGATGTTGGTTTTGTGGTTCAGGGGATGATGGTGTATTATATGCAAACTGAAATTGGAAGTCATTTGGGGCTGATTGCGGAATTGTGGGCTGTTGTTTGAGCTTTGTTTTTGTTTTATGCAAGTTGTAGTTAGTTGATTTTGTTGGCTATGTGGTCTGATTGTGGAATTTCGGTGGATTTTGGGTGGTGGTTGGGGTGGTTCAAATGGTGGTTTCGAATGTTTATGACTGGAATTGGGTGAAGCGTTGGAGATGATTAGAGCTCCTGTGGTGATGATTTCATTCATTTTGCAGGTGGTGATGGAGTTTGGTGAGATTGTGGGAGGAAGAAAGGTGGTAAGGAATTGGACTGGAGGTGGTTGTGTTGTTGGCTGATTGGGATAGCTAGGGTACTGGGGGTGTTTGTGACGTGGTCTTGTGGTTGAGGTTGGTGAATGAATGGTGATGATTCTGTGAACTGAAGTAGTGGAGATAGTGCAAGAAACAGGGAAGGAGGAACTACTGCCTGGCTTGATTAATCGATGAATGTGGTACTTAGCAAATTTGGTGAGGGAGAAGAGAAGACCTCAGAAATCAAACTCAGAACTAAACCCATAAACATAAACAATAAAAACCAGAAGAAGAAATCTTCATGAAAGCCAAAAGGAAAATCAAGCAATAAAAATAAAAGTAAGACTCAGAAACAAGAACAAGAAGACTATCTGATGGTTATCTGGTAATTTGACTAAAATTCCCAACAAATATATAATTAATCCATTAATTAGATTTGCTTAGAAAAATGAAAGAAAAATGGATTAAACAAGGAGAAGAACTTACCTTTTGGATTTTCAAAATGATCAGATGATGAACAGTTGCTGTGAATTGAAGTTGATAATGAACAGTGTTGGATCATGAACAGTAACCGGGATTTTGCTTAAACGGCTGATGTGTGTGTGTCTTAGGTGAAATAGTGTGTGTTTTAATCTAAAAATCACAAAAGCAAAAGTGTTTGTAAGGTTCTCAATGTTTTCTTCTCTTTTTAACATTCCCAAGTGGGGTATTTATACTGCACAAGTCTTAACCTCCAAGAAATGATTAAAAGACCAAAATACCCTTGACTAAAAAAAAAATCTATTCCCTCTCACTATAATAAAAAAAATCAAGAAAAATATAAATAATAAATTTATTAACACTAATTCACTCTGAAAAAATTTAAAAACTTAGAAACATGCTTAAAACCTAAAAATGAATTTGGGACCCAAAAATTAGTGAAAATGAGTTTGGAATGTGAAATGAAAATTTTGCCCTTGGATGACGAAAATTCACAGAAAAATAGCTATTGATCTCAAAAAATTATCAAAAATTACAAATAAGCTTAAAACATTAAAAAATGCATTTTTGACTCAAAATTTGTGAAAAATGAATTTAATTTGTAGAATGACGATTTTGCCCTTGGGCAATGAAAATTTGCAGAAAAATGGCTATTGGCCTAAAAAAATTATCAAAAATTAAAAATAAGCTTAAAACATTGGAAAATACATTTTTTACTCAAAATTGGTGAAAATAAATTTAATTTGTAAAATGACGATTTTGTCCTTCGGCAATGAAAATTCATAGAAAAAAATAGTAATCATCTCTGAAAAAATCAAGAAAATTCAGAAACATGCCTCAAGAATTTGAAAAATGAATTTGGAACTTAAAATGAGCTAAAATGGTATTCGCAAGAAGAAATTACCATTTTGCCCTTATATTGGTAAAAATATAAAAAAGACCAATTAAATTCAGAAAAATCATAAGAAATTAATAAATTCATATAAAAGTAAAAATACAGATAAAATTACTATTTTACCCCCCGAGATTATTAAAAATTTAAAATTTGTCCTAAAAAGTGCAAACATGCTCCCTAGTGTTTGAAAATAAATGGTGTGTCAAAATTTGGAGTCTTTACACTTCTCCTATAATCGGACTAACCCAAAATTTTTAACCTGCAAGAAAAACATCCAAACAACCCAATCTCAAGTAGTTCTACCAATTTCACATCAAACTCACTTCAATTTCACCCAAATTCATCACAAAAACACCTAAACTACTCCAAGTTTCTTCAACCAAATCAACCTAAATCATGCCATTTCAAGTTTAAATCACTATCTACAAGTCATACAAGTCCATAAACCTCATATTCATGGAATAAAACTTCATATTTCATGGCTAAAATAAATCACACTTAACATAAAGACATGGCTTAAAAGCTAGAAAACTATGAATCTTATACTTGAAATAAGATGAAAAGTTCTTGGGAAATACCTTTAGTAAGACAAGATTGTTGCTTAGGAGGAAGATCAACTTCAATTTCTATGGATGAAAAGTGATCAAATGGAAGTAAAAGCTCCAAGAAAATGAAAGAAAATGGAGAGAAAAGAGGAGAAGAAGGAGCCAGTTTTGAGAAGAAGAAAAGAGAGAAAAATGCCTAAGTAAAGAAGAAAAGAATGGAAAAGAATTGGGAAAAAGTTGGACCAATCAAAGCAAGACAAGAACAAAGTAATCTTGACTTTCTTAACCATGGAAAGCTACACTTGGCCAAGAGTAATTAGAAGAGATTTTGTCATTTATCCTATAATTAATCTTGCAAGACATTCTAGGTACAAATCTTAAGGGTAATGGTACAACATGCTAGTAAAATAGAAAATCATTCCTTATTATTTTTTTTCCACTAATTCGGCCCTCTTTTTTTTTTCTAATGAACATAATACAAAATAAATGGTTTTGGCATGAATTTCTAGGGTGTTACATCCTTCCCCCCTTAAAAGAATTTCGTCCTCGAAATTCCACCTTGATTTCCGAATAGCTTGGGATAAATATTTTTTTTCCAACCTTGAAATAGGTTTCTCCAGTATACTAAACTCTACCACTTTCGCCCACAATTTAATTGTGCACAGTTTAATTGGGCCCACCACGCTTCCGCTGCGCTACTCTGATATCTCTTCCACTTAGCATTTATTAAATTTCACCAAGGTGTGGTAGCACCTTCCAACTGATACCAACTGTGACAGTTCTCAGGGTCACATCACAGGGTACCTACCAGCTTGCCACCTTGCCGCAGCCATCCCTACGGAGAGTTTCGCTTCGTGACTCTTCACGAACGAGAGGCTCGGGGCTTTTGATCCTAACGGCATATGGCTCTGATATCAACCGAAATACGGCAAATGTCACTGGCCCTTCATCAATATACTTCAAAGTGGTAAAACTTTTCTCAATATTCTCTAGCCATTTTCAGCGATTTCGAGATTCGGACCGTCATTGAACTTGGGGGGTTAAATTTCTGAAACCTTTCTAGGGCTACGTTCTCCCCTACTATGGGGTTTCTATGAAAACTACAGGTTTCCATTATTGGATTTTGCCGATTCCCAAGTTGAGTGAAAACGTCGGTCATTCGAGTTCAATACCGCGATCATGGGGTCAAGCCCAGAAGTAGAATTCACGCTCTAAGTCGTACCTTCGTCCCGGTCTTGGTGACGGGACGTCTTCTACCATGACCTCGTCCACTTCATAACTTAATATTCTATAATACCATAATGAATCATTTCAATTTCCACGTAACAAGTGACAAGATATATTTCAAGATGCACAAATTCAAGAATAAACAAGGAAATCAAGTTTTATGCCAAATAAAGTCACATGCATATACGGGTAGTTCAACTTACACATTTTCAAAAGTTCATGTATAAAACATATCACACATGTAAAGCATAACAAAACTAGCACAGGTCTCTGTACATATTCCTAGACATCACACTTATCTAGAGTATAAACTCGAGCTAACACTTTTCACTTGTTTTCACTTCCTCTGGCTTTATCAAAGTCCTTGTGTTCCGGCTGAGCTATACCTTGTCTACTAGCCGTCTGTCTTAGGCAATAGCTTATTCGATGGTCAGCACTACCGCAACGTAGACACTTACGGTTTTTCCTCCAACAATTTTCTTCGGTATGATTGCCTTTACCACAATACCCACAAGCAACTTGAAGCGCCGGGAGTTGAGTTTCTTTCAGAGTATCCTCTTTTTGTTCATTTCCTAGCGGAGCTCTATCCATTAGAGTCCCTCTTGAACTTCCAGATTGGGCATCATGCTTAATTCTCACTCCTCCAGGTCCCCTTCCTACCTTAGGGGACTGGAGCAATTTCAGTTGATAGGTAGGGATTACTAGCACGTCCCCGTTTCCTCACTTGCATCGTTCGAACCAAGGGCTTTGTCTTTTCCATTGGTTGCGCCTTTTCTTCCACGGCTTCATAAGTTTCGATGGTGGCGGCAGCGAGGGCATCCTGGTACTGCATTCGGTAAACCTCGGTCCTCTGTCGTTCCTCCCGGACAGCAGCCTCAAGCTCTCGAATCCTTTGAGCCTGAACTCTCACTATCTCTCTCAACTCATGAATGCGAGCTCGGGAGA
The DNA here is from genome assembly GCA_024721245.1 of Mitragyna speciosa. Lineage (NCBI taxonomy): Eukaryota > Viridiplantae > Streptophyta > Magnoliopsida > Gentianales > Rubiaceae > Mitragyna > Mitragyna speciosa. Next base: position 4,692,000 of record CM045567.1, on the reverse strand, counting down.
TCTCACCCTCGCGTTCAACCCGTTTACTATCCTCAATCAATGAAAGTACAACTTGGTCGGGGTAAGAGTTCGTCCTCCAACAATCACATGCAGGCCGTACTTGGCGGGCAGGTGAAAAGGTACGGTAGGGATGCCCTGGTCCCTCATGGTCACAATCTGTTGGTCTTCTATGGTACTCATGTTGCAACGGAGCCGTACCAGATGGCCGTGATGCCTCACTTCGACCACTCTCTGACATACCTACATGTTTTAAAGAAAATAAATCACTCAAATCTAAACCCAGGAAGACTTATTAATAAACAATACTTAAGTATCACACCTCAAAATCAAGCTTAGAAAATAAACTAGACCATTCTCAATTATATTCCCGTAGGTTTTCAGGCCTAAGAAACACTCGCACCTCATTTCCTAATGGCTTTTAAAATTTGCATAACAAGGGAATAGTTACTACTTTCTCATTCTCGGATTTTCTCTTATGCTCATGAAATGAAAAGATGAGTGTAAAGAATGCCAAAGTTAACACCCTTTCTTATAAAATTCACACAAGTCTAATACCAATACATCTCTTCACAACCGAAACAAGCTCTTGTTTTCCATCTACATTCTCCCGAGTGTACACTATTGCAACCTCTACATACCTTGACTTCCTTAAGAGGTGCCATTCTGCAATATAACAAGGTTTAGAACTAACTATCTACACTAAGAGACCTATACTAAACAATCCATAGCAAAGTAAAGCTAAACCCATATAGAAGAAACTACGAAATCCTCAATCATCAATAATAGGTACTCGAACACGGATCTCAAAACTAAGTCAACCCACACTAAGGTTGGCCACCCCGAAGTGTGAATCAACTAGTCCCAATAATCCTGATCCAATGTACACACTAACCACCCAAAAGAATCTACAAATATTTGTACTTAAAGGATCACAGATAAGATTCAAGCTTAGGATATCCTTTAAATACTAGCTATTCCAAATTGTATGAGCATAGATAATTAATCATCCACAATGTATATCGAACCATCTATGTCATACCATTTAACCATTCACTAACACTTCAAATACTTAATGCCACCACTTGCTAATATAATACACCTAATATAATAGAGTCGATATCCACCAGTACCAAAACCAATCACAAAAGAAAACATTCTATGTATCCCAATTACAACTAGAGGTTCACTTCTTACTAGCCAGCTAGTACTTTCAAATCTTAACAAACTAATATAAAATAATGTTTAGACTTAAGATCTAATAAGGATCAAACTTAAGCTCTTCAAAGATTCACATTTAAACTCTGCCAGAATTCAAACCTAGGCTCTGATACCAACTGTGACAGCCCCACCTTACCCAGAGGCGCACCAAAGGGCTTAGCGGACTGCCTGCCTAGCTCTCGCCAGGACTCAAATCACGCACTCGCTTAAACATCCAAGCGTACGTACCCAAAATAAAATACATTCATAAAGAAATACATTCATGAAATTTACTTGAAAGTATAAATATCACAAGAGTTTTACATCCCAAAATATAAATAATATTTACAATAAAAGCCTACACATTTAGGCTATCAAAATACATGAAGCAAAACATTTACTATATCCAAAAGCAGCTTTTCCAGCTTTAGTGTTTTGGAAAACCTGGTTAAAGAAAACAAATGAACGGGATGAGCTATAATAGCCCAGTGAGTGCCCAACTCATGCAATCATACCAGGAATTCATTATTTTATGGAACAAGATAATTGACAAGGTAAATAGACAGGTTATGAACAATTTAATTAACAAGTAGTCAATGGCGGATACAGGGCCCAACTACGGGAGCAAGCTCAACCGCAGGAGAAGCAAGTACTGTTCATGTAACCATGATGTTAGGACCGAGATAATAACTCAGGTCTTTATCAAAGGACATGCCAGTATTATCACGCACGCCCTAACCACCGTTCACCTTATAACCTCCGTACAGGCTACCACATCCAGGGAGTAATCTCGACCTTGGAGGGCCAACACGCGAGAAAGTTCAATCCGGAGTTGGCCTCTTTGAGGATTCACAACTCAAAAGGGAAAGAACAACACGCCCTAAAACACCCAGCACCTTATATCCTCCCAAGCCTGTCTGGGTTGACTATCCGTGAAGTAACGGTGAAGTTAGTCACGGAAGTCTCATGCACAAGTAGCACATTGGATAATGGAAGCGTGTAACACATTGCGGAATAGATGCGATAAAGTACACATCTTTCCTCAAGTAACACATTTCATTAGATAATCATGTACAAGTATAACATATCATTTCATGCATTGAATTAATAACGTCAAGTATTACAATGGCATTTCATGCATCATGCACACATAAAAACACTCACCTTAAGTGCTTAAGAAAATATTTCGTAATACGGGCGAGTTTCACTTTCGGAGCCTGAAATTCAAAAGAAAATAGTCGTATAAAACCCGGATAAAAATCTCAGTAATTCGATAAGAAAATTCGAGAAATACCTCAAGTATCTCTAGGGTTTAATTTCTAGGGTTTTGGAGTTTAGGGTTTTACCCTAGGGTTTAGAGTTTTCGAAGTTAGGGTTTTCTAACTTTTTAGGGTTTTACTCGGAAAGGTTTAATTCACTAATAGCTAATCTACGAAAATTTCTGCACGTTCTAATCACTAAATTACAGCTTATAAAGCTTTAAATCATAGCCTAATCACTTTATTTCTTAGGTTTTACCGAAATTTCGGCAGCACTTTCCCCTATAATCGGACTAACCCAAAATTTTTAACCTGCAAGAAAAACATCCAAACAACCCAATCTCAAGTAGTTCTACCAATTTCACATCAAACTCACTTCAATTTCACCCAAATTCATCACAAAAACACATAAACTACTCCAAGGTTCTTCAACCAAATCAAACCTAAATCATGCCATTTCAAGTTTAAATCACTAGCTACAAGTCATACAAGTCCATAAACCTCATATTCATGGAATAAAACTTCATATTTCATAGCTTAAATAAATCATACTTAACATTAAAGACATGGTTTAAAAGCTACAAAACTACAAATTTATACTTGAAATAAGAAGAGAAGTTCTTGAGAAATACCTTGAATAAGGCAAGATTTGTGCTTAGGAGGAAGATTAATTCACTTTCTATGGATAAAAAGTGATCAAATGGAAGTAAAAGCTCCAAGAAAATGAAAGAAAATGGAGAGAAAAGAGAGAAGAGAGGAGCCAGTTTTTGAGAAGAAGAAAAGACAGAAAAATGCCTAAGTAAAGAAGAAAAGAAATGGAAAAGAATTGGGAAAAAGTTTGACCAATCAAAGCAAGACAAGAACAAAGTAGATCTTGACTTTCTTAACCATAATAGACCACACTTGGCCATGTTTAATTAGGAGGGATTTTGTCATTTATCCTATAATTAAATCTTGCAAGACATTCTAGGTACAAGTCTTAAGGGTAATGGTACAACATGCTAGTAAAATAGAATATCATTCCTTATTATTTTTTTTCCACTAATTCGGCCCTTCTTTTTTTTTTTTTTCTACTAACGGACATAACATGAATTAAATGGGTTTTGATGTGAATTTCTAGGGCGTTACACAAAGCAAGCAAGCCTACAAGGTTCTCAAAGAAGTTGTTCGTGTGGATATCGTTAGAGGCTCTATGCTTGGAGGGCTTTTTCGTGGTAGATCTAACATCTTCTTCGAAGGATCTTTGCCTAGAAGCATAGAAATCTTCTATGCTTAAGGTAATCTTCATGCAAACCCCCTTGTTAATCATACAGATATGTCAAAGAGATCCGTGGTTAAGATAATAAATTTTTATTTTTCCGCTGCGTTACCTATGCTATTACCTTTCAAGAATTGATGTAGAAAAAATATTCCAAAAATTGCCAAACTTCAATGATACAAAGCTACAATCATGAATCAACCTTGAATTTGACATTGCTTGCGCTCCAATTGATCCAAATTTTATTTAATTATCATTTTCCTACAAAAACACATAAACTTGTGCTTTAGTTTGCTCAAAACAATAATTTTCCCTTAGCACTCTAATTTTTGAGAAATCCTTGATTTGATGGAAGGTTATGAAAATAAGCCATTTTTATATCAAAATACTAAATACATACTAAAAACACACTAATACATATATAAAGCACTATGTTAATGTCGGGTCCCAAAATTGTGGTGCTGGAGTCGGCTCAGGACCGTTGCACTCCGAAAAAGATGGTTCGGTCCAGTGACTCTTTTCGGAAAGAAAGTTTTGAGAAAAACCATGCGTGTGTGAGAAAAATCGAGTTTTTAGTGAAAAAGTGTATTTTTTAAAAAATGATATATTAACAAAAACAAGGCCAAGACTTAAAATGCAACAATTTCGGCCAAATAATTTTGAAAAAAAGGTTTTGTTTTTAAAAATGGAGTTGCCACATGGTATTGAGTTAGGGTGTACCAAGTCACCAAAAAAAATCTTTTAAAAACAAAACAAAATTTTAGAAAAAATATTTGAAAACCCTTTTTTGACTCCAATCTATGAAAAAACAAGAGAAAAAGGTCTAGCAGTCACATTTGAAGAAATGGACGGCAAAGACTTGCGCCTGAGGCACCTTTTCAACCTTGCCAAAACTAGTTGCGAAGTTTAACCAAATTTTTCTAAATTAACCCTAAGTTCTATCGCGTTTTGGGTGTGTCTATATGAATGCAAATCCTAAATCCAAATGTGAGTATCGGGAGAGTAAAAATATTCCGTCGAGGCTTGGTCGAGATTATCACATTAATTACAAAACCCGAGTCGAGACCTCGAGGGAGTCACGAGTGTATATGCAAAATGAAATGCCAAAAGAAAAAGAAAAATATATAGATAGTAAGTGTCAAAGAAAGTGAGGAATGCAACATAACTGGTACAGAAGATTAATAACTCGTGACTGATATTTTTCTACTCACAGAGGGGAGAACGGCCTATCAATTCACCGCTTTCGACATAACTAGATGACTATTTCTAGTTAGATCACACAAATGACCTAAATTCTAAGTGAAACGCAACTTAAATGTCATGCATCGAGAATATGTAAAAATAGGTAATAATAGTAATAAAATACATAGGAAAATCATGCAAAAAATGAAAAAACGTAAAAAAAAAAAAAAACAGAGAAATAGTGTGTGAAATGAGATGAAAAAGCATGCAAGTGGTGAGTCTAATCACTAAATGACCAAAGGGTCTAGTGTTGGACTAGCTCTTTCTAGGGATTTCCACTAGCGTTGGACTAGCGGGAAAGCGATAAAGCCACAACTAGCGTTAGACTAGTGTGATAACGGAACAATAAAACTGATAAAAACATGAATTAAAATAGTAAAATATGAATCAAAGTAAATAAACATATAAAGACATATAAGATCACGTAGGAGCACATAACACGAAATCATGCTATTCTAGATGCAAAAATTCTAATGAAAGCGGTAAAACAAGTAATCACATAAGCACGCAAAGGTACACAAGCCCTACCTATTACACTGGGGGGAATTTAGCTTACAACTTGAGGGAGAAAAAGTAAAAACGACCTATCTATTACACTTGCTATCTAAATACAAAATATAAGAAATGTAACCTAACTATTACACTGACTAGCTAAATACAAAAATAGGCTAAAGTAAAAGAAAGTGTGATCTATTCGATTGCATTTTTGCTAAATAATAAAATTTAGAACTAAATAGCATAAAGTAAATAAACACGCAAAAAGTATATAAAATATGAAAACTCATTGAACAAAATACAAAAAAAATCACATTGGAGCACACTGGAGTACATAAAAGAGAAATTAACGAGAAATAGAAATACCTCTTTGAAGACCCGATACCAATATCTTCAAAACTTGGAGAGAAATCTGATGATGAACAGTGACCGTACGATGAACAGTAACCGAGGATGGAGTGTGTGTTTTTTTGGTGAAATAGTAGGTGTTTTGATCTTTTTTCTTGAGATAAGAGTGTGTTTTAGGATTTTTTTTTCTCCTCCTTTTTTTCTTTATTTCAATGGGGGTATTTATAGAATCTAGTAGTCTTGGCTTCCAAGAATACCCAACAATTACCAAAATGACAGTAGCAATAAAATCCTAATTTTACTCTAAAAACAATATTTACACAAAAGACTTAAAATTAAAACGAAATTCAGGCAAGAAAATATATTTCTATAACACAGTATTTATAGATAAAATAAAAAATGATTCCAAAAATTACCAAAAATTAGAAATAGGCTCAAAAACCTACAAATGAGTTTAGAAACCTCAAAATTTGACAAAAATGCATTTTGAGTGTGAAATAACTATTTTGCCTTTGTATTGACAAAATACATAGAAAAATAGCCATTGGCCTCTAAAAATTGTCAAAACCTAAAAATAAACTTAAAACCCTAGAAAATGAATTTAGGACTCTAAAATTGAAGAAAAATGCATTCGGGGCATGAAGTGACTATTTTGCCTTGAATGCTATATTTATAGAAAAATTAGCAATTGTTCACGAAAAAAATAAAAAAAAATTTAGGACAGGCCTAAAAAGCCTAAAAATGAACTTTGGACCCAAAACGAGTAAAAATGGTGTTCGCGTGGTGAAATGACTATTTTGCTGCTGTACTGACGAAATATAGAAAAAATGCTAGTTAAACCGAAAAAATCACAAAATTTCAGAAACGTATATAAAAATACATAAATGTACATTTAAAACCCCAAAACTAATAAAAACATATTTACAGCTAAAAATTACTGTTTTGCCCCCCGAACTTGTTGATTTTGCTCTTTTTCTAAAAAATTAGAATTTGCCCCAAAAGTAAAAAAAAAAAACAAAAAATGCCCCCTAATGTTAGAGAAATAAATAGTTTGTCAAAATTTGGTATCTACAGTTTGCCCCTCTTTGTCGGGAATCTCGCAGAGATTTCAAACAAAGACGTAAACCACGCCAAATTTTAACTCACCTAAATGTGAAAACAAATACCAATGCAAACTAAAACATCTAAACATGCATAGTATGAGAATGTGATGAGATGTAAACTGATGAACAAGTGAACATAGAAAAACATGCGACTGAGCTCTCATGGAGCTGCCTACGTATCCCAATAAAAGGAATCAGGTCAAACGTAGTTCAGGTGTAAGTGAACTGTGAATGCGAAACACAACTACAAATGATAGCACAAGAATTCTAATTTTTCAACACTTATGATCAAAACAAAAAAATGCAACATTTGAACTGCTAAACTAAGATAACCTAAAGCTATCCAAGCTATCGGACAATAAACTCATAAACTAAATGCAGAAAGCATACTCAGGCTACTGGACAAAAAAAAATTCATAAACTAAAATGCAAAAAGCGTGCCCAAGCTGCTGGACAAAATAAATTCATAAACTAAAATGCAAAAAGCATGCTCAGGCTGCTGGACAAAATAAATACACGAAGTAAATGTAGAAAGCGGGTCCAGGCTATTGGACAAAATAAATTCATAAAATAAATGCAAAAAGCGTGCCCAAGCTGCTGGACAAAATAAATTCATGAACTAAAATGTTAAAACTGTGCCCAGGCTACTGGACAAAATAAATTCATAAAGAAAATGCAAAAAGCATGCCCAAGCTGCTGGACAAAATAAATTCATAAAGTAAATGCAAAAAGCATGCCCAGGCTGCTAGACAAAATAAATTCATAAAGTAAATGCAAAAAGCATGCCCAGGCTGCTAGACAAAATAAATTCATAAAGTAAACCCAGAAAGCATGCCTAGGCTGCTGGACAAAATAAATTCATAAACTAAATGCAAAATCTGGGCTGCTAGACTAAAATGGACAGAAAGCGAGTCCAAGCTGTTGGACAAAACAAATTCATAAACTAAGTGCAGAAAGTGGGCCCAAGCTGCTGGACAAAATAAATTCATAAAGTAAATGCAGAAAGTGGGCCTAGGCTGCCGAACAAAATAAATTTATAAAATTAAATGCAGAAAATGAGTCCGTGCTGTTGGAAAAAATAAATGCATATGGAAATGTATGACACAAAGAAATTTAAACAAATGCTAAACATAGCATTCAACTTAACTCAAAAACTGATTTTTCTCTTTTTCTCTTTTTTTTCTTTTGCTTCTCTTTTCTTTTTTTTTTTTTTTGTTCTTTTTTCCTTTTCCTTTTTTTTCTTTTTTTTTGCCCCAGTATCAGTTTCCAACTAATTTGAAAATCACCTATTTCAAATTTTGGCCTTGTGTAAAAACATCAAAATCTATTTGAAATCAATCTTTCCAAAAATTTGCCCTAGTGTAAATCAGTCTTTTTAAAATTCTGCTTAAGGCTTAATGCATCAGGATCATTTTAAAACTGAATTTTTTTTTTGAAATTTGCCCCAATATATGACTCTCAAATCAATTTGAAATCATTACTTTCAAATTTTGGCCTTGTTTAAAACATCAAAATCCATTTGAAATTAATCATTCTAAACATTTGCCCAAGTATAAATCAAATGAATTCCATTTGAAGTCAATCCTTTAAAATTTGCCTCTGTGTAAATTTGAAGTCAGTCCCTTCCAAAATGTGTTCAAGTGTAAAGCATCAAAATCGATTTTTGAAATCGAAGTTTCTCAAAAAAAAAAAAAAATTGCCCCAGTTTTTGTTTCTGACAAAGGCTCCAAATGGTGATAGAGTGGTCCCACCTGCAAAAGAGAGAAAACAGCAGCAACTGCAAAAGTGATGCCACCACTTGATGGTCCCTTAACTCTGCTAGCATGTATAAACATTAGGATTGCCATTTTAAATCTCTGATCAGTTGCCTGCCTTACTTTGCAAGTTTCCCAATTTGATGGATTTTGATTCATGATTCAGATCAAATCCTTCTCAATAGTCTTTCTATCCAAGTATGCTTCAGAATTCCACTAAATTTAAGATTGCCTTTGAATTCAATGCAAGTAACTACCATTCTTCAATTTTGTACAAGAATGGTAGGCTTCTAATTCGGTAAGAAAAGACTCTAGATGCGGTTGACCCACTGAATTAAAATTACCTAATTACCCTATATCTGCAAGAGGATAGGTCGCTATTGAGTATAGGGAACGAGGTTCGAAGCCACATGGAATGGTGAAGAAGTATTAGACCCTTATATATTCCTCTATTATCTAGACAACCAATTAAAATGATTAAAACTAAAACTATCTTGTTAACACTTGAACCTAAAGATGCAAGAGTAGATGTTGAGAGGAAACTAATGAACAGAGTATCTAGGACTTAGAATTCCTTATGACTTAAGGGAAAGTAGCAATTGCTTCCACTATACTATCTCATTACCTTGTCTAAAGCCCAATTCCAAATGCACCTAGCTTTCATTCTCATGACCAACTAGCGATTACCTCCCTACTAGTTCCCTCCTACTTTCATGGCAGAGACAATAGTATAGGATAATTTAGCCTTATGAATTGATTAAGACTCACCTAAGAGTACCACTACCCTCATGTGAGATACTACCTAGACTTCAATTGTTCCTTTTTCACTACTACTATCAACTCTCGTTGCATAATAGTAATTAAGAAATTATAATTAGTGATCAAGCAATTACCATTCAATTAACCAGAACAATGAATAAACAAAGTAATTCAATGGTGTAAAAAAATATATCACCAATTACTTCATATCCCTAACAATCATAAGTTCATCTAAACCCTAGATATGCAAATTGAGTACTCATATCAAAAGTAATAAAAGTAATTTCTTTGCAATCAATTGACATAAATACCAAAGATAAGAAATTAAAGAGAAAACCTATTGTCTTTATTGTCAATAGAAGCCACAAGTTGTTACAATTCTCCCCTTTGAGTTGTACAAATGATCCCCTTCAAAGTTTTGTCTCTACTTTTATCTATCCTATGCTATTCTTTCTAGATCCATGGAGTTAGGGCTTGAGAACCCTCTTTTTGGTGTTTTTTCTACTCTGAAACTCCCCAAAGAAGTGTATATTTTGTCCCCAAAGGGTACGAGTTATCACCTTTTTATGTATCCCCGAAATGCCTCAAAAACGTGCATCAGCAGCCTGAATCCGCAGCTATACCCACAGCGCGAATTCGGGCTGCGGATTCAATGGGAGGGCCATCTGACCGTACTCACGGCACGACTACTGCTGTGGGTTTAGTCAGAAACTTCATTCTTGCGATCCTCAATCTTGCTTCTAACTTCACTCTTGCACCAACTCTTTGGCCTTCGTCTATGAACAATTTCTTCACTTCTAATCATCCATTTGAGCACTTTGGTTACTTCTAAAACTCTATGTCGTGGATTCTTCAATAACCAATCCCTTCTTTCTCCACATTTTGACTAGATAAGTAATAGCAACAACCATCTGCAAGATCACAGAAATAACATATATGAGTAGCTTTTATCCTAAAATAACCTGACTACTCAAAAGTAAGAGAAATTGGACCACAAATAAATAAAAAACTAATGTAAAAACACTAAAAACCTCTGTTAAACTCTACTTAAAACTACTTCACTTTGGCAGTTATCAAATTCTCCCACACTTAAGTCATTGCTTGTTCTCAAGCGATAAGCTCTTAAAGCAAGGACTTATGTGTGAAAACATGACTAACCACTTTGATACCCAGCATACTCTAATTATAACCTCGATTGATCAACCCTAGATACTCATGACATCAAGTAAAGAAAGAGCAATTGTTACACTATCATATTCCTTTTAATTTCATCTATCATCTCTACTTGAGTCCTACTAAGCAGTAAAGCAACATAATGAAAGGTGCTTTCATCTATTTCAGTGCCTTTCAACTGTAAGAACTTAGGATTTTATTCACTTCACTGACTACCCAGAAGATTAAGGCCTTTCCCCAATCGAATGAAGACAACCTTTTTACGCGAGTGTTCATATTTGTGAATGCAAGCCCCCAGGTTACTCAATCTCTCATCCTCATTAGGTTGCTATGCAGTACTCATAACCTTGACACCTTTTTACGTGAAAGTTAACATTTGTAAGATGCCAACTCCCAGTTACTCAGTATCAAAATTAGCGGAAGTAGTCCCTAAGTCTTCACATTCTACTTATTACTTCTACCTCTCCTTCTTTTTTATTTTCTTTTCTCTTTTTTGTTAATAGAACTAGAAATAACTTATCCCTCGTTCTTACGTCTACTTACCATAAATAGACTATATCACCAATCAAATGTACTAACTTACTCATAGATTCTCACAGAGATGACAAATACAGCCTTTCATTATACTTTCTCAACATTAAACATACTTACTCTACTCTACTCCACATTACTTTCTCTAGAGTCAATCATCTGACTTATAACTGAATGTTCTAGGTATCTCACAAAATTTTACTACTCTCCACAATGAACAACAACAATAATCCAACCCCGTTCAAGCTCCCCCCACACTTAAATCGCACATTGTCCTCAAGGTGTGCAAAATAAGAATGAAAAGAAGAAATTATAAGAAACTCGAAATAATACTTCCCTATTATAACCATTGAAGTTCATCCACTGTAGCTGTAGGAACTCGATCCAAACCATAGAAAAGAAATGGCACTACATCAAAAACAAATACTACATTATCCAAGTGGTTAGTATACACCAAAGTAAAAAGGACGAAGCATAAGCAGATAAATAATGAGGTCAAATACAATCCCAAATGAAACAAAAACAACGTAAAGACCACCTACAAAAAACATAAATAAACTAAATAAGCAAGCATAAAGGAAATGACATAAGCTCTCTATAAGCTCCTAGTCGATATGGCCTCCAAGAAGCTAACTCGTTCTCCATAGATGTCATTCTTGCTTCCATAGGCCTCCATCCTTCCTTCCATCCTTTCCATGGATGCTCTGGTGCCTCAGAGTTCATCCAAAATAGTATTCAACATTCCACACGTCTCTGAGGATCCTTCCCCTTGTTCTAGTTGGGTCATCTCGTCTTCTTCGGTCTTCCTCCATTTGATCTCCTACCTTCCTGCTTTATGGCTCGAATGGCATAAGCTTTAACCTTTATATTGTGGAGTGCCTGAAATATTCACTATATCTGTAGGCAGTCTGTTGATTGCTTCCATTGACCTTGTAAGTTAATACCATACCGAGCTAAAAACCATTGAAAGGAGGCATGGGAAACCGAAACCAATGTCATTATCTGTCATACGTGCAGCAAGTCCTCATGTAGCTTATGATGATACTAGCTAGTGGACTAGGTCTCAGTATCTCCGTTTGTACATAATCATTACCATCTCATCTAAAAAATACATATCACTTGCGCAACATTCATTCTTTGAACTGCATTTTGGATGGACATTATGACAGATAACGAACAACGCAACATGATATAGGAGAAAGAAATTATTTGCTCTGTAGACTGGCCTTCTATCTCTTCGTGTAAACTCAACCTCCACATTAAACCTGTAGCACATTTCTCTTGTGTCCACGGTCCTAGCCATTGAAATCGACATATTAATGCGACCCTTTCACCTTCATCCCTGTAGCCCAATAATTCAACCAACCTCGGGCGGGTCAATTCGAATTGGACGCCCACGAACTATAGTTGTCAATGCATAATTGCTATGGTCCTCTTTATCCTCCATATTTGCATAAAACTCACATACTAATTCAGGATAATAATAAGGGGACAAACAGAGGATTGAAGCCCATCCTAAGCGTGTGAACATCTCTGTTAGATGCAAATACGCACCTACATATGCAGCAATGTCTTTTTAATGAATCCATTATGCTTCCTTGAATCATACCATTGTTGATTCTCAAAAGATATGAAGCGGTCTTCATCCCACTGACGTTGCGGGGGTTGAGGACTTGAAGACCCACCACTGCTACCCCTTTTTGATAGAGTAATTCATTTGCTAGGCTAACCAGTTATTTTTTTTCCGTGGCATTGTATCTAAACAACATGCATAACAAAATTAGCACATTTCCAGCACAATTAGGTGCATAGAATTAGCATTCAAGAATTAGCACAACATCAATGCCTCGAACTCACACCTAATCCACACTAAAGACTTCCATTCTCCACAATTAGGTGCACGTAAAGATAAATAATATGAAAGGCCGATAATTAATCACCAAGAATCAAGACAACGGTCATAGTTATACGAAGACAAGCAATTAAACCTTTAAAAGACAGACTTATGCCTAAGGCTATAAAATGAAAACATCCATGTAATATCTTTCAAAGGCCATTCCTAATGAACTACAACTTCAAAGCTTGTTCATATCAAAATTTCCTTTCATTATTAATCACCAAAAGAACACCATAACCTCTAAAGAACACCTTAATAATATTCAACTCCCATGATTTCCACAAGCTCATGATACTAATAATGAACATATGCCACAAGAAACAATTAATAATAAAAAACAGGCACAACAAGTTTTTCCAATTGTTAGATAAATGCCAAGCAAGAAACACAATCCCATTGTTTATTATTAATGCATCTAACAAATAAATCCATAAAATCCAAAGCCCATGGCATATAGAGTGCAAAACTAGTTAATGGATATCAATATGTCCAACAAAATCATCAAGGAAGCACATGAACTAAAAACCCTCAATAACACCCATAATAATTCCAAAATTAGGGATTAAATAAGAAAAACTTACTTGAGGAGAGCAATTAACTGCAAAGAAAGTCAGATTACTCCGCAAATTAAGTAGCAAAACCCCCTCAAGAATGCTCACAAGTTACAATCCCCAATTTTTTTAAACGGAAAAAACTATTATAAGAGGGAATCCTCTACCAAATATCCAAAGGATGTGGTATTAGGTGTTAAAGTGCAAGATTCAAGGTCAAAGTGGGATGGGTGAAAAAATTTATGTGAGAACTTTGAGTTGTAAGGGAAGAAGATGAAAAGAATGAAGGAAATCAAACAAAAACCTATCCTTTATTGTGTCTCAGAACAGACCCGCGGTGCGGGTATGGGCACGGGTTCAGTTCCTCAAGCTGATTCCCTTAACTTGGCTTCTGATGGTACCCGCAACACAATACGGGCACGGGTACAATCAGAAGTTTAACAAAACCTTCTGATGGAATCCACATCCCAACCCGTGGTGCGGGTTCCATCAAAAAGTCTATAACTTCGACTTTTAACACCTCAAACATCCTTTTTAGCACAACCTATCAAATTGACACAATTTCAACCCAAATGAATCATAAAACAAGGGAATTTAATCATCAAAAATATTCAAACACTATTAAATGACAGTAATTTCCCGTGCTTATGCTTAATTCACTTCTACTCTTGCCTAAATGGATGTGAGTCCCATCATTGCCTTCAGAACCTACAACATAACAGATATAACCAAAGAATGAGTAAAAACATTATCAAATAGACATATAACCAAACTCAAACCTAACAAATTAACCTAAAATTCTACACCAAATGTTGGGTTGCCTCCCAACCAGCGCTTTAGTTAAAGTCTAAAGCTAAATTTCTCGATTCCACTCTTAAGGACACACAAGTTCACCCAAGGAGAGTAATTCTCATTTAGGTGTTAATTCCCCCGCTAGATATACTTTAAGACACTGCCCGTTTATCTTAAAATATCTCCGTTTTCATATTGAATCTCAACTACCCCATATAGGAACACCTACTTAACTACATAAGGCCTAGACCAACATGGCTTAAGCTTCCCTAGAAAAAGTTTGAGGCGTGAGTTAAACAATAGCACTTTATCACCAACTTCAAACTTTTTCCATCTCTGCCTCCTTATTACCAACTTCAACTTTTGTGAAAAATATGCTTGTCATGTCAATCTTTAACCCGATCCTTATAGATTCTTGTGCTCTCATATGTATTCAATCTCGCCTCTTCTAACTCACTCAGTTGTAGGGGCCTTAAATTACCCGCTAGAGAACATCAAAATTGATCGACTTAATAGCCCAATATGCCTTATGTTCTATCTCTACAGGCAAATAGCACCTTTTTCTATATACTGACTAATATGGAGATATTCCTAAAGGTGTCTTAAAGACAGTCTTATATGCCCATAAGGCATCATCTAGTTTGAGAGCCCAATCCTTCCTAAATTTATTCATTGTCTTCTCAAGAATGAGCTTCAACTCTCTATTGGCAAGTTCAGCCTGCACATTGGCTTGGGGATGATACGGAAGAGACATTTCTATGCATACAACCATATTTGAGTAATAAGGATTGAAATTGTTTATTACAAAAATGCTTCCCCTCATCACTCACTATGGCTTTGGAAACACCAAACCTATTAAAGATATGTCTCTTTACAAACCTAAGCACTACCTTAGCATCATTGGTTTGGGTAGCAATTGCCTCTACCCATTTAGACACATAGTCCACTAGCCACTAAGATGTACTTATGGTTATGCGAACTAGGAAAAGGTCCCATGAAGTCCATACCCCAAACATCAAATAATTCTACTTCTAAGACCGAAGTTTGAGGCATTTCATTCTTTCTAGAAGATATTTCCCATTCTTTGGCATTCATTGCACCTTAGAATGAAATTTCTAACATCTTTATGCATCGAGGGCCAATAGAAACTAGACTTGCCACACTTTTGCAACTGTCTTAGTAGTACTAAAGTGGCCTCCAGTCTCAAGACCATGACAATGCAAAGGAATGCTCTTGAACCTCATCTTCTAGGTACACACCTACGAATCAATCCCATCAGCACAATGTCTATAGAGAAGAGATTCTTTCCAAAAGCAAGTTCTTCACATCATGAAAAAAATTTTTCCTTTGATTATGCCCGAACTTTTGGGAATTATCCCACTAACTAAGTAATTAACAAAGTCAGCATACCAAGGCAATTTCTCCACAGTCAACACGTACTCATCAGGAGAATTCTCTTCAATAGGAATTTGATCTTTAGTAGGGATGTATTCTAACCTAGAAAGATGATCAATTGCTAAATTCTCTAATCTCTTTTTATTTCTAATTTCTATGTCAAATTCCTGTAGCAAGAGAATCTACCGAATTAACCTTGATTTAGCATCTTTTTAGACAACAAGGTATTTGAGAGCTGAATGGTTAGTAAAAATCATAATTTTAGACCCTATTAAGTAGGATCTAAATTTATCCAATGCAAAAATAACTATCAAAAAGCTCCTTTTCTGTGGTTATATAGTTAATCTGTACTTCATTCAAAATCCTACTAGCATAATAAAGTCACATGCAACTGACCTTTCCCTACGTTGACCTAAGACTGCCCCTACTGCATAATTGCATAGCATCACACATAAGTTCAAAAGGCAGTCTCCAATCGAGCGATGCTATAATAGGGGCAGATGTCAACTCTGTCTTTAACCTATTGAATGCATTCAAACACTCTTTCACCAAAGTTAAAAGGAGTATCTTTAACTAACAAATCACACAGGGGTTTAGCTATTTTGAAAAAATTCTTAATGAATCAGCCTATAAAACTCCCACATGTCCCAAGAAACTCCTAATCCCCTTAACATTGACTGGCAGAGGCATTTTTTCTATGACCTCAATCTTGGCTCTATCAACCTCTATCCCATTCGATGATATCTTATGGCTAAGCACTATGCCTTCCTTGACCATAAAATGGTACTTTTTCCAATTTAATACCAAATTGGTCTCTTCACACCTTAGTCAAAACCAATTCAAGATTATGGAGACAATCATCAAAAGATTTACCAAAAATAGAAAAATCATCCATAAAAATCTCCATAATTCTCTCAATATAGTCAGAAAAGATAGCCATCATGCAACGCTGAAATGTGGCAGGGCGTTGCATAGATCAAAAGGCATGCGTCTAAAAGTAAAAACTCCATAGGGACAAGTAAAAGATGTCTTTTCTTGATCCTCAGGTGCTATAGCAATCTGGTTATACCCAGAATACCCATCCAAGAAATAATAAAATGTATAACCAGATATCCTCTCTAGCATAGCATCAAGAAAAGGTAAAGGGAAATGGTCTTTCCTAGTGGCAGAATTCAACTTCCTATAATCAATACAAACTCTCCACCCAACCACTAGCCTAGACAGAATAAGTTCCTCATCTTTCCCTTTCACAATAGTCGTACCTCCCTTCTTTGGCACTACATGTATAGGGCTAACCCATGTAGCTATCAGAGATTGGGTAGACAATGCCAGCATCTAACCACTTTAAAATCTCTGACTCTCATAACCTTCCTTCATATTGGGATTAAGTCTTCTCTAAGCTTCTACTGCTGGTTTACAATTGTTCTCCAACAGTATACAATGCATGCATATAGAAGGACTTATTCCCTTCAAGTCAGAAATTGACCATCCTATTACCCGTTGGTATTTTCTCAAGACTCTAAACAATTTTTTATTTTGCTCAGAATCCAACTCAGTACTCACTATAATGGGTAATGTGTCCTTTTCTTCCAAAAACTCATACTTAAGATGTTTAGGCAATGACTTTAATTCCAATTTAGGAACTTAGATATCAGAAGAAGGTGGTGTCTCTTTACTTACTCCTAGATTCTCAAAAGATAATTTCTTCCTAAATGGTTCTCTAGAATTTAGAAATAGTGCCATCACTCACTTCTGCTCATTGCTTTCCACATGTGAACCTCTCCCAATCAAGCACAACTCTAGTGTGTCACAATCTAGAGTAACTAATCCAAACTTTTCAGTAAGCTCCTCTACAAGGTCTACTAAATAGACGTGATCAATGAATGAAGGGTACTTAACTGTGTTATTAAAATTAAATTCAACATCTTCATCACCTATTTGAAACTTAAGTTTCCCATTTTTCACATCTATAATGGTACCTGCTGTGGCTAAGAATGGTCTCCCTAGAATAATAGGCATTTGGATATCCTCCTCCATATCTAAAATCACAAAATCAATAAGTATTATGAACTTATCTACCTTGACCAACACGTTCTCTAATACCCCAAGGATGACGAATAGACCTATCAGCTAGTTGAAGGGTCATGTTGGTACTTTTCAACTTAGTAAGCCCAAGTTCTTTCGCAATAGTTAAAGGAATCAACGATACACTTGCACCAAGGTCACATAAAGCCTTAGAGAATTCTAATTCCCCTATGGTGCAAGGGATAGAAAAGCTACCCGGATCCTTTAACTTTGGAGGAAGCTTATTTTGGATATGAGCACTACTCTCCTCAGTGAGAGCAACTATCTCATTATCCACTAGCTTCCTTTTGCGAGACATAAGTTCTTTTAAGCTTGCATAGGAGGGAATTTGTATGATAATATCCACAAATGGAAAATTAATGTGCAGACTCTTAAAAATATTCATGAACTTTTTAAAATCTTCATCATTTTTTTCCTTTTGTAACCTTTGTGGAAAAGGTATGGATGGTGTCTTAACATTAGCAGATGGTTTACTAACTTCCACCCCTACTCGTCCCTCTCTCATTTCATCCTCTACATTATCTAAGTTCCCATTTTGATTGTTTGCTCTGATATCATATTCTTTTCTCTTAGGCTCCTCTAATTCCTTCCTACTACAAAGTGTAATAGCCTTTGTATGCTCACGGGGATTAATCTTAGGTTGACTAGGCAATTCACCCTTGTTCCAAGTCCTAATGGCTTCAGCAAGTTGCCTAATTTGGTTGTCAATTTTTCTCTGCATATTAGCCATTTTCTATCTATGTCTCGAGATAGCTTTTCAAATGCTATCTCCCAATCTAGTTTCTATGCAGGTTGGATAGGTCTAGGCAAAAAACTCGGAGGGTTAACTAGCCTTTGCTGTGCACCCCTATCTCTTTATCCAAAATTTGGATGTTTCCTCCAATCAGGATTGTAAGTGTTAGAGTAAGGGTTGTTCTAAGATTGGTTGTTAAAATTGGCATATTGCACTTGATTCGTTAGAAGCACAGTCAGCCATTTCATGCTAACCACCACACATAGTGCAACATGCCATGACAAGTTGTAAGCTAAGGCCCCTTCCATTTTTCAGAAGGCTAAGCACATCTTGCATCTGGATAGATAGTGCATTTAGGGTATCATAGTCAGATATAAACATGGTAGCTCCCCTTCTTTCTACCCCTAATGTTAGCCCATTGGTAGCTATTAGTTGCCATTTCCTCTATCATGTCTTGTGCTTCCTCCGCAGACTTACCCATTAAAGCCCCTCCCGCTATAGCATCTACATTCTGTTTGGTAGAATATGCTAAGCCATTGTAAAATGTTTGTACAATAAGCCACTCTAGTAGTCCATGATGAGAACATTTCCTAAGTAACTCCTTGTACCTCTCCCACACCTCATACAATGACTCTCCCTCTGACTATCTAAAACTAGTAATGTCCATCCTAAGCTATGGCAGTCTTAGCAAGTGGGAAGTACTTATTTAGGAAGGCTCTAGATAACTCAGCCCAAGTGGTGAAGGAGTTAGGTGCAAAAGAATGCAACCGAAGCTTAGCTTGCCCTCTCAAAGAGAAATGAAACAAATGTAGCTTGATAGCATCCTCTATGACTCTATTTACTTTTAGGATGTCACAAATTTTAGAGAAATTGGCTAAGTGAGCATTTGGGTCCTCCGTGGCAATTCCTCCAAACTGCTCTTGTTGGACCATCTGAATCAAGGCTAGCTTGATTTCAAAATTATTAGCATTAACCGCGGGTCTTGCTATGCTTGATTAGTTACCAGTCCCATCAAGCAAAGCAAAATCCCTCAATACTCTCTGCTTAGTCATTTGCACCTATTGACAATTAGATTCAGAGTTTTCTGCTTCGGATTCTAACTCTAGCCCTAAACTCCTATCATCCTCCACTTCTTCCACTAATGGATTAGTTCATTTCTTCCTAAGCTTGCTAGCGGTACGCTCTATCTCAGGGTCAAGAGCAAGCACTGGCTTTAAAGCTCTGTGCATAAACTACCCCGCTCACAAAAAAATTACTCCTGAAGTAGATCAAATAAAATCTAAACAAAAACTAAAAGTACAACCTAGATTAATAGAGTGATTACCAAACCTAATATTCTAATCACAGCTCCCCAGCAATGGCGCCAAAAAACTTGGTAGGCTTCTAATTAGGCTAAGAAAAGACTCTAGATGTGGTTAACCCACCAAATTAAAATTGCCTAATTACCCTATATCTGCAAGAGGACAGGTCGCTATTGAGTATAGGAAACTAGGTTCGAACCCACAAGAAATGGTGAAGAAGTATTAGACCCTTATAAATTCCTCCATTATCTAGACAACCAATTAAAATGATTAAACTAAAACTACCTTGTTAACACTTGAACCTAAAGATGCAAGAGTAGATGTTGAGAGGAAACTAATGAACGGAGTATCTAGGACTTAGAATTCCTTATGACTTAAGGGAAAGTAGCAATTGCTTCCACTATACTATCTCATTATCTTGTCTAGAGCCCAATTCCAAATGCACCTAGCTTTTACTCTCGTGACAAACTAGCGATTACCTTCCCTACTAGTTCCCTTCCTACTTTCGTGGCAGAGACAATAGTATAGGTTAATTTAGCCTTATGAATTGATTAAGACTCACCTAAGAGTACCACTACTCTCGTGTGAAATACTACCTAGACTTCAATTGTTCCTTTTCCACTACTACTATCAACTCTCGTTGCTATAATAGTAATTAAGAAATTATAATTGGTGATCAAGCAATTACAATTCAATTAACCAGAACAATGAATAAACAAAGTAATTCAATAGTATAATATCACCAATTACTCCATATCCCTCACAATCATAAGTTCATCTAAAATCTAGATATGCAAATTAAGTACTCATATCAAAAGCAATAAAAAATAATTTCTTTGCAATCAATTGACATAAATATCAAAGACAAGAAATTAAATGGAAAACTTATTATCTTTATTGTCAATAGAAACCACAAGTTGCTGCAATTCTTCCCTTTGAGTTCTACAAATGATCTCCTTCAAAGTTGTCTCTCCACTCTTAACTATCCTATGCTACTCTTTCTAGATCTATGGAGTTAGGGCTTGAAAACCCTCTCTCTAGTGTTTTTCTACTCTAAAAGCTCTCTAAAGAAGTCTAAAAATTCATCCCCAAAGAGTACAAGTCATCCCCTTTTAAAATATCCCTGAAATGCCTCAAAAATGTGCATAAGCGGCCCGAATCCGCAGCTGAACCCGTGACGCGGATTCGGGCTGCATATTCAATAGGTAGGCAATCTGACCGTACCCGCGACGCAATACCCACATTGCGGCTACTAGTCGCGAGTTCGGTCAGAATCTTCACATTGCTATCTTCAATTCTGCTTCTAACTTCACTCTTGCACCAACTCTTTGGCCTTCGTCTATGAACAATTTCTTCACTTCTAATCATCCATTTGAGCACTTTGGTTACTTCTAAAAGTCCATGTCGTGGATTCTTCAACAACCAATCCCTCCTTTCTCCGCATTTTGACTAGATAAGTAATAGCAACAGCCATATGCAAGATCACAAAAATAACATATATGAGTAGCTTTTATCCTAAATTAACCTAACCACTCAAAAGTAAGAGAAATTGCACCACAAATAAAAAAACTAATGTAAAAACACTAAAAACATCTGTTAAACTCTACTTAAAACTACTTCACTTTGGCAGTTATCAAAGAACATCTTATGTGCACTAATTCAAAAGAACTTTTGTACAGCAAATAGCACAAAATACGCAAAAACTAAAATAGTAAGAATGCAGTCAAATAAAGCATTTTTCAAAATTGATATTAAGCGATGGCTTAAAAGATGCCTTTTGATTCTAGGATGTCATTCCCATTTGAATTCCGAGGTTGCCACAAGATGATCGATATTGATGAGAAAGATCAAGCAACTGAGGTCACCAACTTCTAAATGAATTCCATGTTGGCATATTGACTTTCTCACTTACGACACTTCCACTGTCATATCTACCCAAATCACAGCGTCCTTCCGAATGATCAATTTCAGAGAGAGATATGAAAGAAGCAGTAGCATCCAAACTTGAGATAATCTTTTCCCCTTTCATTAAACAGACTAATATTTGACAACATTTGGCGTTAATAAGACAATCTTCCATTTGATGATCTAGGATAGATATATTAACATCATATGCCTCTTTGATTTGCAAATTTCATTTAAAAATCGCCATAGAAGATAGACGAAAGTCGGTGATATTCTCAGCTTTTGTAATGGGGTCAGGTAATCTGCTGAAAATGTTGAGGCTAGAAAGTAGAAATTATGAAGGTTTTAAACAACTTGAGGTCGCATTTGCAAAGAAATTTGCCTCGGTCTTGGCAGTTTTCAAACTTTTC
Source organism: Mitragyna speciosa (assembly GCA_024721245.1). Classification (NCBI taxonomy): domain Eukaryota; kingdom Viridiplantae; phylum Streptophyta; class Magnoliopsida; order Gentianales; family Rubiaceae; genus Mitragyna; species Mitragyna speciosa. The sequence continues at coordinate 4,669,812 of CM045567.1, read as the reverse complement.
ACCTGGCTTTGCTACTTGCTTTTCGGGTTCTTTCTCCCCTTTTTTTATATTTTCCAAAAATATTTGCCCCAATTTTATTCATTCTTGCGGGGTTTTCTTTTGTAATTGTCACCTCTTTTTATTTCTTTTCTTTTCTTTTCCTGGAAACACAGATCAAAAAAAAATTTGCCCCAATGTGGGGTGAAATACCACAAAATTGTCCCAGTGTGGGAGGGGTGCAACCTTTAAGCGGGTTGTCAAACAAAAATCACATAATCTGGAGGCTCAAAAGGGAAAACTAGGGAAAGAAAATGTTTAAGGTAAAAGAAGGAAGACCCGCCTTTGATCCGTCTCTTTTTGCAAAAATTTTGAAAGAAAATTTACTAAATCAAATGAGAAACTCCTTGATGGTGTTTGAATTAATGATCTATGGAAATATCTAACCATCCATTCCTGCTAGAAAACGGTAATGCTTCTCCTATTTTCATGCTCCCATTGATCCAAATTCTGTCCGGATCCCATTAATCTGCAAAAAAAAATCACAAAATTAATGTGTCAGTCTACTCAAAATTATTTCTACCTCAAATTCTAAATTTCAAGGGAAAAATCATGATGAAAATGAGTCAACTTCCACTAAAACGAATATAATATAATACATGATTTTAACACTTGTCAATTCCCCTACACTTGAATCATTATTTGTCCTCAAACAATTTTGAAAAATGTGAGATCAACTAATGATTCAATCATTGAAATTATGAATGTGTATTCTAAAATTTGCTTTCTCAAGACCCAGTAAACAACCATTATGCAATTTATTGTCTTGTCTTTAATACTCATAATATCAAGCAAAGGAGAAGGAATTATATCACAATTAGCAAGTTCAACTTAATTTCTTCACCTTACCGTATTTCACAAGCAAATGAATCATATGATCAATCAAAGAGCATGCCATGTTTATGATCAATTTCATTTTTCACTTGAGGGATATTTGTAATATCAAACTAATCACTCAAAATACGAGAATGTCTTTTGATGCAAAAACTGACTTGGTTATTAAGGTTCACGGTTACTCAACACCTCAATTTATAAGCAAGTAGCAAAAACTATATTTGAAAAGTAAAATTGCCTTTTTACGCAAGAATTGACATTGATTGGATGAAGATCCCTGGTTACTCAAAAATTTACTTGCTCAAATTTGCAATGCATTACTCATAATTCGAGTGCCGTTTGACGCGAAAGTTGACATTTGTGGATGAAGACTCCTAGTTACTAATCATAAGAACCATTGGAGTAGAAAAAAGCCACATTGTTCTTCTCTTTTTTTTTAATTTTTTGCAGTATAAACATCCCTCATAATAGATTTTACATCGCATAGTACATGATTGCACTAATTGACCCTAATCAACATTTGACTTGTGAAATTGAGTAAAGAAGAGAAATTTTTACTAAATACGCAAACTTTAGGCATAATTCCATGAACATATGTTAGAAAATTGCTTGACAATTATTGTGGCTCTCTTTTTAATAACTTAAATGCTCACAAGTGAGAACCTAAGCGATAAATTTGCCATTCTGCCTCAGAACCAGTGTCAACAACTTCTGCTCCTTCTTAGTTTAAACTTGGATTTCCATCTGTATTATTCAAAATCTCTTAATAGGGAATCACTCTAGTAATTCTTAATAGTTTGTGTTATTTCAGAATCAGCGAGATATCGGAGTGGCAATCATCAGTTTCAAGTAAGGTGACATCCAAAGATCATAGATATTTATTTTTTCCACCAAAACATTAGGAAAATTTTTTTCTTTTCATTCAATTTGAACTTACATTCACTCATCAAAAGAGATACTTTATAATGACACAAACCTAGAATTAGGCTTTGAGAAAAATGTGACTTATTTTGAAGCCTCATCAAAGAATTATTTGCCCAATATAACAAAAATTTTGAAGAAAGCTTTTTTTTCAAAAGCTAAATTTACAACACCGATGGATAATATAATACCACAAGCAACTTTGAGAAAGAGGTTTATTTGAGGGCTTTCATTGAAAAAGAATTTTAAGTATAAAACAATCTGAAATTTACTAAAAGAAGGCCATTATTAGCATCCAAACTATTGCTATTCTTATTACATCTAATAATGAACAATTGTCCAGCTATAAAAATACAATTTCATTTATATCACTAGTCAACCTCATTTATCTAGTCCCTCAGCACTATCAATTCTAAAACTAATTCCTTGCAGTTCGTATTTCCATGGCCTGATAGATATCAAATGTGTGGCACCTAATTGGAATAGAACTATGATCTTGAATGTAAAACGTAATATGTATTGGATATCTCTCCCAATTTGCTGCCTCCATTGGAGAACCTATAAAAATGAAAAGATAAAAAATTAGTATAAATAAAACAAAGACAAATGCATGTCCTAGGGGGAGCCCTTATTATGCCAAGGGTAGGCCTAGTATGAAATGCAATCCTTTAGGGTGAGACCCCCCCCCTTTACACAAAGATGAGCCAGATTCGCTGGGAAGAAATTCCTCAATTCTGCTTGTATTACTATACCTAGGGTCTCACCTACCAAGATAGTACTGAAAGTATAAACGTGCATATCTTTTTAGGGTGATGTACCCAAGACAAAAGGATGGCTTTTCTATAATGGGATTCCCAAAATGGCGTTCCCTCTGGACTTCAAGCATGATGCTAGTTTATTAAAGCAGGATAAAATAAGCAAAAAATGTAAAATTTGAAAAAGGTCTTAAAGATTTTAATTCAACAATGATACAAAATTCTTTGAGGAAGATGGAACATTGAACTATACGAAAAATTATTGACTCAATTTATACGAAAAAATTTCTTTGAGGAAGATGGAACATTGAACTATAAGATACAACACTGAAAGAAAGCCAAAAATTACAACACTGTTTAGGGATACATAAGTCAAAAATGCTAGTTTGTTAAAATAGATTAACACATGCTAAAATTTCCTTTTTGGTGCAGTGTGGGATGAGAGGGTGGGGGATAAAGCAAAATGACGTATTAATTTATTTGAAAAATATGAACATGAACCATACGAAAATTTGCCCTCTTGGATGCATTTATTGACTCCGAGAAAAATTGGTTTGAATAAAATTGATAGTTACAACAAGGATGGGTAAACTTTTGAAAAAAGATCTGAAGATTACAACTCTTATTGAAGAATATACAAGTTGAAAAAATCGGGTTTTCGGGATTTACAAAAAAAAATTTCAATAATTGGGCCCATGCATACTTTTATTTGCAAAAAAAATGAAACTCATATGCCCACCTTTCTCGAAAAAATAAATTGTGAGCTAAAAATTAAACGTTCTGAAAAAAGGTTTGCTAAAAAGGGCTCTTTATTCTATAGTTGTGAATGCAATCAAAGAATGAAAAAGATTATGTTAGCTTATTCAACAAATATCACATAACACATTGACAAATAAATAGCAGTAAATGGCACAACAAGGCAAATAAAGGGGGTGGATTCCCTCCTCTCATTCCTGATGTACCTGACAAGGTAAGGCAACTTTATCCTAGGCTTACACTACATGGATGCATGAGGTTGGGCTCTTTAATGCATCTAGACTTGATTAGGTAGTCGGCTCCCAAGCCTTCAGACCGAAGAGTAAGGGTCATCAATCCCAAAGCCCTTGGTCGGTGGCTCGAGTAATCCCCAGACACTGCTACGTGCACATCGTGCCCTGACCACGTGTCTGAGTGGATCTATTCTTAAAGTCCCGAAACTCTAGACTTATGGACTTAAGCCGAGAGTTTGAGTGATCACCTAAACATAGTCATGTGCACATCGTGCCACGATCACAAGTCCAAGTAGATCAATCCTACTTTTAATCGGGATGGGTGGGTGACAACCTCCAAAAAGATAAAAAGGGTAAAATATTGAATGCACGTATGGAGTGCTCCTTATGAGAGAACGTAATGATAAAGCATGGGCTCTAAGGGTGACTGACTACCTCCCCAAATGCAAACACAATCAAATAAAGCTAAGACAAGTAAAACGTACATCACATAGATAGACAAGAGACAGGGAATGTGTGAAATGCAAAAATAAACCCTAAAAACTTTTTTAAAAAATGCAATCCTAAGATCCAAACGCGATGGAATAGAAGGGTTAAATAAGGAAAAGGTGATTAAGCCCAGTGCTCGAACTCACTAGTGATTCCTAGTGGAGTCACCAAAATCTGTCGCGTCCTAAAATCGTGGTGCTACAATCAGCCCAGGACCATCGCGCCCTGAAAAATGCAATCCAGTCTGGTGACCCTTTTCGAAAAGAAATTTTTGGGAAAAATCATGCATGTGTGAGAAAAATCGAGTTTTTAGTGAAAAAGGTTTATTTTTTAAAAAATGATATACTAACAAAAACAAGGCTAGGACTTAAAATGCAACAATTTCAGCCAAATAATTTTGAAAAAGGGTTTTGCTTTAAAAATGAAGTCGCTACTTGGTATTGAGTTAGCTTGTACACAAAAAAAATCTTTTAAAAAATAAAAACAAAATTTTAGAAAAAATGTTTGAAAATCCTTTTTCGACTCCGATCTAAGAAAGAAAAAGAGAAAAAGGTCTGAGAGTCACATTTGAAGAAAAGGGCTCGCGCCTAAGGCACCTTTTCAACCTAGCCGAAACTAGTTGCGAGGTTTAATCAAATTTTTCTAAATTAACCCTAAGTTCTATTGCGTTTTGGATGTATCTATATGAATGCAAATCCTAAATCTAAATGTGAGCATCAGGAGGGTCAAAATATTCCGTCGAGACTTGGTCGAGATTATTGTATTAATTGCAAAACCCGAGTCAAGACCTCGAGGGAGTAACAAGTGTATATGCAAAATGAAATGCCAAAAGAAAAAGGAAAATTCTATAGATAGTAAGTGTCAAAGAAAGGGAGGAATGCAACATAACGGGCACGAGGGATTAATAACTTGTGACTAACATTTTTCTACTCACGGAGGGGAGAACTGCCTGTCAATCTTTCCACGTAAGTAGTCGACTATTTCTAGTCGGATCATACAAATGACCTAAATTCTAAGCGAAATACAACTTAATTGTCATGCATCGAGTATATGTAAAAATAGGTAATAATAGTAATAAAATATTTAGGAAAATCATGCAAAAATGAAAAAACCTAAAAAAAAAAGAGAAATAATGTGTGAAATGAGATGAAAAAGCATGCAAGTGGTGAGTCTAATCACTAAATGACCTAAGGGTCTACCATTGGACTAGTCCTTTCTAGGGATTCCCACTAGCGTTGGACTAGCGGGAAAGCGATAAAGCTACAACTAGCGTTGGACTAGTGTGGTAACGAAACAATAAAATTGATAAAAACATGAATCAAAGCATATAAACATATAACGACATACAAGATCACGTAGGAGCACATAACATGTAATCATGCTATTCTAGATGTAAAAATCCTAATGAAAGCAATAAAACAAGTAAGCACATAAGCACGCAAAGGCACACAAGCCCTAACTATTGCACCGAGGGGATTTAGCTTACAACTTGAGGGGACAAAGGTAAAAATGGCCTATCTATTACATTTGCTATCTAAATACAAACTTTTTGCTAAAAAATATAAGAAATGTAACCTAACTATTACATTTTTTTTTTGGCAAACCCCCTTCAGGGGTGGGGATGCCAGCCCCGAATTTTATTAATATTAAAAAGAAGTACAAGAGGTGGATGGGGCCAAACGGCCCTCCATTACACAGAGATAATGAAGGAATTCAAAAAAGGAATTACTTCCTAACAAGCTGAAGAGAAAATAAACAAGGAGTACTACTCCCTTACATAAACCTGTCTCAATGAAGGGATACCACTACTATCTAGAGTAACTAGTCTTCTTACAAATTGAGGTAACTGTTCGTGATTGAAAAGTTGAAAACTAGGCAAAGCTAATGATGCCAAACTGTCTGCAACCATATTTGCTTGACGGTAAACATGAGCAATGGATGTAGTGTAACGAGGAATTAATCTGCCTTATGCGAGAAAGAACGTAACAAAGGTGCCAGCTACCCTTCTTTTTATTCTTGATAATCTGAACCAAAGCTTGAGAGTCCACTTCCACTATGATGTTAGAGTATCCATGATTAGCTGATAACTCCATGCCAAGCAAAAGAGCCTTTGCTTCCGCCACTAAAACTCCAACTTCACCAAATTCTTTATAAAATGCAAAAATCACCTTGCCGTGTGCATCACGAAGAACCCCACCTCCCTTAGCCATACCATTAACCACCGAAGCATCAGTGTTAAGTTTCAAAAATCCAGCTGGAGGATTTTCCCATGAAATAGCACGAATAGTATGTTTTCTTGGCGTTGAGAAGTTGAAATATTTGGAGATAGCCAAATCACCAAAGCCACCCCTATTAGCAAACAACCTAGACGCACCAAACTTCCTCAAGAATCTATCAATTTCAGCTAAGGATTTATTTCGGTTCAGGTTGGTACCCCTGAATCTACCCTCGTTTCTAGCCAGCCATAAAAACCATATCACCACCAATGGAATAATACACCAGATATTTGGACTGTCTTTCACCTTAGAAACGCTGAACCAATGCATGAGCAATGATGAAATGCAAGTATATGAATGTAGTGGAATACCACACATTCTATAAAAATATGACCAAACTTCCCTTGCAAGACTACCATTAAAAAATACATGCAATACATCCTCTTCATCTTCACAGCAAACACAACGAGAGGCAATATAAATCCCTCTTTTCTTCATAATTGAATCAATGGGTAAAAAACCATATACCACACGCCAAGTGAAAAATTGAATTTTAAGTAGCAACCCCGAGGACCATACCTGTGATAGCACACGTGATAAATTCCTCTTTTTCCTTGACATCTCCTAGGCGGAGTGCATGGTGAATTCTCCATCCTCTGAAGCTGCCCAAATCAATCTATCAGGTTCAGAAGAACACCATTGAATTTCCAGAATACAATTGACAACATGTTCTGGGACCCATGCCCTGAGCCTCTCTGTATTCCACCCATCTGCAGTAAAAAATTCAGCAACCAAAGTAAAGGATGGATTAGGTATGTTACATATAGAAGATAAACATTCCTCTCCCACCCAACAATCATGCCAAAAATCAATCATCCCCGCTCCAACACTCCATCTAATCTGAGATTTTGCTTGTATGCGGATGTGAACCAGTCTTCTCCACAATTGGGAACCAGAGAATTCCACTAATAATGGGTGCATCTCTTTAATATATTTAGAAAACATAACTTCAGCCCAAAAAGAGTCTTTCCTTCTCAATTTCCACCACAATTTTATTGAACATGCATTTACCATATCAGATATTGCACGAACCCCCAAACCTCCTTCAGCAACAGGATAACACACTCTCTCCCAAGAGACCCAGTGTGTTCGACGACCGTCTCTGTTATCCCATAAAAAAGCATTAAGGATCTTTTCAATACTAACTATCACACCTTTTGGAGGAGCCAACACCTGCACCAGATAAAAGGGAATCGAAGATAAAACATGTCGAATCAAAATTAACTTCCCCCCTGATGATAAATATCTAGAGTTCTAGTGAGCAACTATCTTTCTAATTTTGTCAACTACTCCATCAAACAACAGCTTCTTTGCTCTCCCTTTAAATAACGGGACACCAAGATACTGAAAAGGAAAAGATTCCCTTTTAAACCCCAATATATGCTTAACTCTGTGAATAGTTCTAGGAACAACTTTATCAGAGCATATAAAGGAACTTTTAGCTACATTAATCTTCTGACCCGAAACTAACTGATAATGTTGCAAAAAATTCCACAATATACCCAAACCATGTTTAGAGCATCTTGTGAAAATAATAGTATCATCCGCAAAAGATAAATAGGGAATCTTACCACCTTTTGAGCCATAATAGAGAGATTGATGGAAGTCAAAAAGACTGCTAATACCATGCCCCAAATATTCAGCAGCCAGTAAAAAGAGAGCAGGAGAAAGAGGGTCCCCTTGCTTCACCCCGCGAAAGGATTTGAAGAAGCCCGATGCCTCACCATTGATCAATATTGAAAACCAATTATTAGCCAATACCCGATAGATCAAGTCCACCACTTGTTCTAAAAATCCATAGCCCCTCATCATCGTCGTCAAAAAGGACCAGTTTACACGGTCATATGCCTTTTCCATGTCTAACTTCAAAACAAGATTAGGCTTCTTCAGCTTTTTGTCAATCTCAGTCACTAGTTCTTGTGCTGTCAAAATATTATCTATAATGCCTCTGCCTGGTACAAAACCTGTTTGCCACTGTGCAATAATAGTAGGTAGAAGCTTATTAATACGACAGCTCAGAATTTTGGAGATAATCTTAGCACTTACATTGCACAGACTTATAGGCCGGAAGTCTCTCCATTGTGAACCCCAAATTTCTTAGGAAGCAGAACAATCATGGTGCTAGTAAAACCCCTCGGTAGGTGCCCTCCTCTAAAGAAGTCAACAACAGCCTCCAATAACTCATTTTGGATGATATCCCAACATACTTGATAGAACATGGCGCCAAAGCCATCTGGTCCCGCGGTGCTATTAACATGCATTGAAAATACCACCTCCTTGACCTCTTGAGCCTCAGGAATTGCAAACATACTCGCATTCTGCTCATTAGAAATTTGGGGTAGAGAAAAAGGAATTCCATTAAGAGGAGAAGTAGATCTATCATCACCAAATAGGTTAGAGTAATACTCTACTGCTGAGGCCTTGATTTCCTCTGACTCCTCTATCCAGCTCCCATCTTGCTTTTTAATCCTACCAATGAAGTTCTGGTTTCTCCTTTGTCGAACCAAAGAATGAAAATAAGCTGTGTTTGCATCCCCTTCTGCGAGCCATTTAATGGCAGATTTTTGTCGCCATAAATTGCACTCCAGTGCAAGGAGCTTATTATGATTAGCCCTCGCTTCATTCAACTTGACTCGTGCCTCAGTATTCCTTGCCTCGTCATAAACTCTTTTTGCCTCAGTCATCACTGCTTCTGCCTCCTTCACCTGCTTTGAAATATTGCCAAAACTAGTTTTATTCCACTGCTGTAGAGCTTTCCGTAGCCTCATTAATTTATGAAAAAAACCAAGTAAACCCTTGCTGGACACCGATTTTTCCCAAGATTCTTTAACTAGATGTTGAAAATCCTCATGTTGACACCAGATATTCAAGAAACGAAAAGTAGAACCCTTGTGACTCCCATTATTACAAACAAAAAGCAAAGAGCAATGATCCGACCTACCCCTTGGCAAGTGAGACAATTTTGAATTGGAGAATGCCGAAGACCACTGATCATTTATAAAAACTCGATCAAGACGCTGCCACATCCTACCATTGGTCCAAGTGAATGGTGAACCATCAAAAGTTACCTCTTGAATACCCGCATTGAGAATGGCCATATTGAACTCCTCCTTATCCCGAACATTTGGAGGTCTCCCCCCAACCCTCTCCGTTGCTGAAGAAATCACATTGAAGTCACCACCCAAGACCCACGGACCCCTTGCATTCAGCTCCAATCTCCTCCAAACTTTGCCATAACACCCTACGTTTTGCCCTAGAGTGTTTTGCATAAATAGCTGAGAGCTCAATACTATCACCAGATGACAAAGTAATTGTAGTATGCACCAGCTGCCCAATGCATTCTACAAAATTGCACGAAATATTCCTCCAGAAAATCCAAGTCTTTCCATCTAAAAAAGACTTAGCTTCTTGAAACTGCAAAAAGAGACGTAATGGTTCCATTTTTTGTGCAGAAGAAAATGGCTCAATTAAAACAAGTAGATTAACTTTATTCCTACTACAAGCTCCTGCAATAAATCTAATAGAGTCTTTTCGAGAGGCACCCCTAATGTTCCAAAAAATCACATTAAACGATTCTAACATTTTTAGAATGAAGATTATAAGTTGAAGCTTCATGTACCGTATCACCCTTCTTCAATAAAGTGATTTTGCCTTTGTTGTTGTTTTCCTTAGAGGTGCCGAGCATAACACCCTCACCGGAACTCACTGATCTTGCAGAATTGTCTCCCCCATTGATGCGTGTTTGTTCCATTCTATGGTCCTAGTTGCAGTTGGACTTCCTTCCATGCCTGTACCGACAGGCAAGCAGTAGAGTTGAGAGCATCAACTGACTTCCAGCCAGCTTCCTTCATCTGCAGCTGACGTGGTGAAGAAGGGACAGAAGAGCAACCTCGTTTGTTGTCGCTAAAATCACAAAAACCCTCTGCTGGAACCAGTGTACCTTCCTGTTCGTTGTCCTCTTCAAGATCAGCTAACACCTCAAAACCATTCTGAGTAGTTGCAGCCCCTTGCACCATTTGCTTGTCGTTAGTGTTCTCATTCTCCTGCTCCCTTTGTGGAGGCTCCATATGCTCCTGTCCACGTTGGTTTATGTTTTGAACTAGATCGGGCTACACCAGATGACCAATCTGGTCAGTCGAAGACATTCACGCATGGTTTACATGCTGATTACCTGTTCCATTTTTTCCCACGGATGGAGGGCCTTCTTGCGAAACTACTGTGGTGCAATTTTTATCTGTTTGGACTGACTGCTTAGGAACATAAACCATACTACGCTGACCTTCTTTCTTCCCCGCCTGCACCTGCGAATTATGTATCCCAGGCTTTGCTGCATCTCTCGGTTTAACTGGACTGCAAGTGTGGAAACTTCACATGACAACCTTCCTCCTCATGTCCTAGCCTGGAACAAAAGCTGCAATATGCTGGAAGATTTTCATATTCAACTGCTTGCCAAAACCCACCCTTCTCGAAATCAATCCATATCCGTTTAACAGGATCTTTAGAGACGTCCATCTCTACCAGAATTCTGGCGACCGAAGGTCTCTTTAGTTTCACCGTAGACTCATCCACTTGCAAAGGCCTTCCAACCAATTGTCCTAGTTTGCAAAGCATTGTCATGGAGAAAAAAGGTAGAGGGAGATCTGGCAGATTGATCCACACCGGAGCAAGAGGAGATTGTCGATCAGGCCGAAAGCTGATGGTCCAGCGAGAGAGAGTCATAGGAAGGTTATTAATATACCAGGTTTGCCTACACCACAGCCGTGTGAAATCATCAGTTGTTTGAGGCCTCAAAATAATGTGTTTGGCGTCCAACAGACCCACATGACAGTCTGCTTGAAGACCAAGAGAGATGACAAACTTGCGGATGGCTTCCATGTTCGGCCTGCCAAGGGCAAACCTGCCCACAAGAGCATTTTGGAAAGGCTTGGAGAGGGATTGGAGATCATGTTTTGAAAGGAATAATGCAGGCTCTCCACGATAAGATGCCAGTTTGCCAAAATCATTCGTGGAAGATATTGCTAGAGAAGAGGAAACCACTGCAGCAAAGGATTTTGGGAGAGACGAACCAGGTAGAAGAAAGGGAGGCAGGTGGCTGGCCATCACACGGCTGAGAACCAGCCATGGTGGTGGCCAAAACCCTAAAATTTGAAAACCAAAATTCAAAAGAACCGGATAGAGGTAGAGAAGTTAGAGAGAGAGAGAGCGTATTTTTTTCATATAACCTAACTATTACATTGACTAGCTAAATACAAAAATAGGCCAAAGTAAAAGAAAGTGTGATCTATTCGATTGCATTTTTTCTAAATAATAAAATTGAAACAAAATAGCATAAAGTAAATAAACACGCAAAAAGTATATAAAATAAGAAAACTCATTGAAGAAAATGTAGAAAAATCACATTGGAGCACACTGGAGCACATAAAAGAGAAATTAACAAGAAATAGAAATACCTCTTTGAAGACCCAGTACCAATATCTTCATAACTTGGAGAAAAATTTGATGTTGAATAATGACCGTATGATGAACAGTAACACCGAAAGGTGGAGTGTGTGTTTTTTGGTGTAGTAGGTGTTTTCATTTTTTTCTTGAGATAAGAGTGTGTTTTAGGGTTTCTTTTTTCTCCTCCTTTTTTTTGTTTATTTCAATGGGGGTATTTATAGAGTCTAGTAGTCTTGGTGTGACAGCCCCACCTTACCCAGAGGCGCACCAAAGGGCTTAGCAGACTGCCTGCCTAGCTCTCACCAGGACTCGAATCACGCACTCACGCAACCATCCAAGCGTACTTAACTCAAAATAAAATAAAATAAAATAAAATGGAATAAAATAAAATATACTCACATTATTTAACTTAAAGGTACAAGTAACATCAAAAGTTTACAGGTCATAATATACATGATTTTCACAAGGATAACCTAAAACAGTTGGCTATTACAATAACTAAGACATCTAGTATAATCAAAATCAGTCGTTCCAGCTTTAATTTTTCAGGAACCTAGGTAAAGGAAAACAAATAAAAGGAATGAGCTATAATAGCCCAGTGAATGCCCAAGTCATGCAACCATATCAACATCTCATTAATTCATTGAATAAAATAATCGACAAATTAAATAAACAAGATATGAACAATTTAATTATCAAGTAGTCAAGGGCGGATACAAGGCTCAAATACGGGAGCAAGCTTAACCGCAGGAGAAGCAAGTACTGATCATGTAACCAATGACGACTAGGACCGAGATAATAACTCAGGTCTTTATTAAAGGACATGCCAGTTTTATCATGCAAGCCCTAACCACCGTTCACATTATAACCTCCGTACAAGCTACCACATCCAGGGAGTAATCTCAACCTTGGAGGGCCAACACGCAAGAAAGTTCAATCCGGAGTTGGCCTCTTTGAGGATTCACAACTCAAAAGGGAAAGAATGTCACGCCCTAAAACACCCAGCACGTTATAACCTCCCAAGCTTGTCCAGGTTGACTATCCATGAAGTAACGGTAAAGTTAGTCACGGAAGTCTCACGCACAAGTAACACGTTGAATAGTGAAAGCATATAACACATTACGGAATAGATGTGATAAAGTACACATCTTTCCTCAAGTAGCACATTTTATCACATAAGATTTGCAAGTGTAACATAATAATTACAAGTGGAACATAACATTTCATGCATCATGCACACATAGAGACACCCACCTGGAATGCCTAAGAAAATATCTCGTAAAATGGTCGCGATGCGTTTTCGGACCCTGAAATTTAAAAGAAATAATATAATGAAAACCCGATTAAAACCCTAGTTAATTTAGTAAGAAAAATTCAAGAAAATACCCCACTTATTTCTAGGGTTTTGGTTTTAGGGTTTCTAGGGTTTAGGGTTTACTCATTCTAAGAAAATTTAATCTATCACTAGATCATTTTCTAAAAATTCCTACACTTCAATTTCCTTCAATTGAGCATATTCTAGGTTTAAAATCTCACTTGTCACTTTTCTTCTTTTAATTCTACCAAAATTTCGGCAGCATTTCCCCTTAAAATCGGACTAACCCAAATTTTTTTCCTTGCAAGAAAATCAACCAACCAACCCATATTCATCAAGTTCTACAACTTTTATGTTCAATTCAAGCTCAATTTCAATCAAGATTCCACTAAATTCCAAGAATTCTACTCCAAGAATCTTCAACCAAACAACATATAACACATGAAATTTCAAGGTTTAAATGCCATTTACTAGTCTATCTAACCACAAGAACACTTTATCTAGCAAGTAAATCTCCAATTCAAACTAAGTTCTCCAAGTAGTAGCAACAAGAATCTAGGTTTAAGCTTGCATCAAAGACTAATTAAAACTTGAAATTAGTAGGAAAAGTTCATAGTAAATACCTTAGATAAGCTTAGAACTTTGCTTAGGAAGGAAAGAAGCTCACTATCTATGGTGGATTTGCCCAAAATTTGGAGAATAAGCTTCAAGAAGTTGAGAGCAAAATGAGAGGAAAAGAGAAAGAGAGATGGCCGGCCAAGAAGAAAGAAAAGAGAAAGAAATAGGCTAGAAAAAATGGAAAAGAAATAAAGAAAAGGTGGGAAAAGATTAACCAATAAAAACATAACAAGAATAAAGTTAAGATTTAGTCTTTTAATGCAATAGTGGTTAACTTGGATCAATTTGATTGGTAGAACTTTTTAATCTCTTATCACTTAATACTAGCAATATTATGGCACAAATTATTAAAGCAAAAAGAGAGGAAAATAGAGAGAGAAAGATCCGGCCATAAGGAGAGGAAAAGAAAGAAAGAAATTCGGCTAAAAAGAAAACAAAAGAAAGAAGAAATTTCGGCCAAGAGAAAAAGAAAAAGAGAGAAGAAATTTCAGCCAAGGAAAAGAAAATAAAGCAAGAAAATAAGTGAAAATTTTTGAGTAAAATTGAGCTAAAATTCAGTAGTCAAAAGACTAGAAAATAGTATAATAAGCTAATCAAAATTTAAATACTAATATAAATTAAATGGTCAAATAAAATTATTCTAAATTTGGTACTTAGGTGTCCTTACTTAATAATGAAAATCTTAGTTAATTAACCTAATTAACTCAAGAAATCTTCCAACTAATAAATCAAGGATTAACACTTAACCCTAAATAAAAAAATGTCTCTTGTAAGTGCATTTTCTAGGGTGTTACACTTGGCCTCCAAGAATATCCAAAAATAAACAAAATTGCCACTAGCAATAAAATCCTAATTTACCCTAAAAATAATATTTACACAAAAGACTTAAAATTAAAATTAGAAGAAAATGTCCTAATATTTCTAAAAATACCTAAAAATGTAGAAAACTCTAGAAATGTAAATAATAAATTTATTAACGAAATTTGGGTGAGAAAGTATATTTCTATGCAAAATTGTCGTTTTGCCTCTAAACACAATATTTACAGAAAAAATAAAAAATGGTCCCAAAAATTACCAAAAATTAGAAATAGGCTTAAAAACCTAAAAATGAGTTTAGAAACTCCAAAATTTGACAAAAAAAATACGTTTTGGGTGTGAAATGACTATTTTGCCCTTGTACTGACAAAATACACAGAAAACTAGCCATGAGCTTTGAAAAATTGTCAAAAATTAAAAATAAACTTAAACCCTAGAAAATAAATTTAGGACTCAAAAATTGAGAAAAAATGCGTTCGGGGCATGAAGTGACTATTTTGCCAATGAATGTAATATTTACAGAAAAAATAGTAATTGTTCACAAGAAAAATAAAAAAAAATTTAAGACATGCCTAAAAAGCCTAAAAATGAACTTTCGACCCAAAATGAGTGAAAATGGTGTTCGCATGGTGAAATGACTATTTTGCCCCTGTGCTGACGAAATACAAAAAAAAATACTAGTTAAATAGGAAAAATCATAGAATTTCATAAACATGTATAAAAATACAGAAATGTACATTTAAAATCCTAAAACTAATGAAAAATATTTATAGCTAAAAATTACTATCATGCCCACCGAAATTGTTGATTTTGGCCCTTTTTCTAAAAAATCAGAATTTGACCCCAAAAGTAAAAAAAAAAATGCCCCCTAATGTCAGAGAAATAAATTGTGTCAAAATTTGGTGTCTACAATTAAAATAGGTAAGTTTATCAGTTATCAAATTCCCCCACACTTGAATCATTACTTATCCTCAAGCAATATAAAAATCAAGAGCTCAAAAACA
Organism: Mitragyna speciosa; assembly: GCA_024721245.1. Lineage (NCBI taxonomy): Eukaryota > Viridiplantae > Streptophyta > Magnoliopsida > Gentianales > Rubiaceae > Mitragyna > Mitragyna speciosa. Next base: position 4,654,320 of record CM045567.1, on the reverse strand, counting down.
TAATTCAAGTATTGAAATAACAAATGACTTACTATTAAATGTAATTCTGCAATACAAAATAAATAAATATTATGCAATTCCTTGTTAAGTTTTCAATGCTCATCATATAAAGTAAAAGGGTTCAACAAAATTCCCATGCCTTAGAAAATTTCACCCACTAAATATTTAATATGGGCAAACAAGTATAACTAATGCTTATGTACATTTTCACACAATAGGGACATGCTGAATTATAAAACTTGGTAAGTGTCTTTTGACGCAAAAATTGAGGTTTTTAGATGCAAACCCTTGATTACTCAACACTTTGATCATTTTATCCACATTTCAACATTTAGTTTGAAAAGTGAAATTACCTTTTGATGAAAGGATAGAAATTTTGTGATGAAGACCCTTTTATTACTCAACAATTTACTTTCAATTCTGTTTACGCGAAAAGCGACATTTTTGGATGAAGATTCCTAGTTACTAAGCAATTTGAATCATTGGAGTAGAGATAAATAAACATTCATCTATTTTCTCATAATATAATTGTCCCTTTATTCAAATAATGCATAAGTATACTTCTTGTCCATATATACCACTTAATAATGTAAAATTAAGTAAAGAAAAGAAATTTAAAATCAAACATGCCAAATGAAGACATAATTATAATCATTTTACAAGATATACTTTCCTAAAAACAAAACTCCTAAGCACAAAATATCTATTTCTTGATATATTTGTAGAATGCATTCAATCAAAGTTGCATAAATTATCTCATAAAGTAAGACAATTTAACAACTTTATGGCATAAAAGCATGATATAGAGGCAATTTTTCCAAAATTTTGACCATATTTTACTAAAATAATATTTTGACACAATTACTCAAAACCCAACAAAACATATTCTTATGCCCTCCCCCAAATTTAAAAAGTCACATTGTCCTCAATTTGTAAAGGAAAAGATAAAAGTGTAAATTGAAACAAGAAAACTCCCCTTGTTTGGTTCATGAGTCCAAAAGTTGATATTGTTGTTGTGCCTTGATGTCCATTGTCCTTTGAAAAGTTGTTTTTGCAATGCTTAACCATGTCTTCATTTTTTCTAGTCTTGCTCACCAACCTTGTTTCAAAGCTCAAACAAACTCAAATGCTATGTTAGCACATGTTTGAATAACAAATAAGCTCAAAAAATAACATAACATGTTTTGAAACCCTTAATTATCCCCACACTTAGTTGTTGCAATGTAGTTCCAAACGGGTGAAAATTTAATGCACAAGTCTTGTGAACATGTATAATGTGTTATGATGAAGTGAAAAGCAAAAGAAACTTGTGCTAAAATGCCTCAAAACAAAATTTCATCCTTTGATGCAAAAAGTTAAAATTTGAATCAATGAAATAAAACATGCAATGCGATCCATTTGAATATTGAGTGTTGTTTTCATGCCCACAAAGTTGTCAAACAAACTCGCAACGAAATCCATTAAACCCCCAAACAAAATTGCCTAGAAATAGCCAAGAATTACCCAAAATGTCTAGGAACCGTGGGTCAAATTGACCCATAGATAGTCCCCAAAAGATTGCAGCAGTTGCTGCTGCAATTTTCTGGTTCAAGCTGATTTCTTCCCATCTTTGAGCAATGATTTCAACCATTTAAACATCCAGTTTGGGGCAAAAAACTCTACAATCATGTAACTATGCCAACAGACTTTCAATTCATGCATTAAACCAGTGTTAAACATCATCACACATAAAATGAGAATCGATAAAAGTACACTACTTGGTCAACCTACAACTTTGAATTTCAAGATAAACTTGAAATTCAAAATTTTCCTTTTCAAGTTTTTGACCAATTCAGCACTTCAAACATGTTTATAATGTTAAAACAAAGTTGTTAATATGATTTTTAGGCATGAAAAACATGTAAATTCCAAAATTTAAGGCAAAATTGCAATGAATATCTCTTGATGAATAGTAACTAATGGAATAGTTACAATTGCACTTAATACCTCAATTTGATTCTTTATATGATTTTAATTTCAAATATGCTTCAAACACGTTCCAAATGGTTAAGCTGTTAGTGTATGCCCTAAAACCAAGTTGGTTTTTGGGATTTTTATTACGCTTATTTCGTGTTATACTTATATATGTGGCATTTTCTTTGTCATTTAATACTTGTTATTTATATTACTAGTTTATTTGATGAAGTCCATAGAATATTAACTGTGTATAAGAGATTGTAAGAGTTACAATGATGAGACTCTTATTACACATTAAGTTATATTCTTAAATATCCCTAGTCGTAGTATTAATGAGATTGGACATCATTAATATGGGAAGACTAGCACATACTTTGCCTCTACTTCAGGGTAAGTAGTAGTTGATCTCGTCAACTATGGTGTGCGACACCTAAGCTGGTATGTGGATGCTTGTTAGAGAACAAGTTACATTGGATTGATCCGCCAAGAGTTACTATTCATAGTGCTTATGAATTATACTCTTAATGGCAATGGTGTAAGTGATCCTTAGACTTGAGATTACCATGGTATCTTGAGTGTGGATTGCTATGCTTTGACTCTATTGCTCGGTGCTCGTAAAAGAGTAGCCCATACGGTAGAGATTGGGTATAGTATGAAGCATGGAAGGATAGTGAGTAATCGATATAGGATTCACCACTCCTTATTATAGGAGAGTATATCCCGGATTGGCCACTTGTTGAAATATGACTTAAAGAATCTTTTGCGCAAAAGTGAAAGTATGACTTGAAAGAGTTTCAAGGTTATACTTTTATGAAAGTTATATTTCGGGAACAAGAAATCATTAATTAGTCATTTAAAGAGTGCGCACTACACTCTTAGACTAATTGGGATATAGTGTGGTGAAAGGATATTAATTACACGGTAACATTGTCATTGATAGGTGTAGTCTACCATATGACTTTCCTATTCACTTGGGTGGTCATGATGCATTGCTAGACGCCACTCATGATCTATAAGTGCAAATTAATTAATTAGTGAATTAATGATAAATTAAAGTGTTAATTTATCTGGCTCTTAATTAATTAATTAATGAGTTATAATTTGTACTTATTGCCAACGTGAATGGAACCTAATGGGTCACACACAATAAGAACATGGTCTTTGGGTTAAATTGTTATTAAGATAAGTATATGATACTTATGGGGTTAATTTATGTGATAAATTAACTTAAAGGACTTAATTATAAATATTCTAAGTCTTGATGGAAATTAGTTTCCTAAAAGGAATTAAGAAGCTATTTGGTTTCCTTTTGGAATTGGTTTCCTAAAGGAATAGGATTAGCTTAAGGTAAGCTTCCTAAACCTTCTTGGTTTCCAATTGCTCTTGTTTCCTTAAAGACTAGGATACTACATCTATAAATAAGTCCATGCCTTGACTCTTGAAAGATTGATGAAACATAACACAAAATTTAGAGAGAGAAAAATTGAGAGCTTGGTGGCGTTTTTCTCTCCAAGAAAAACGCCACACCTCCATCCCTAATTGTTAGGGTTTCAACTTCTTTCTTCTTCTTGTGTTCTTCATGAATCATTCAAGGGAGCTAGCACTCAAAAGGCAAGGCAAGCAAGCCCAAAGGTTCCTAAAGATCATGTTCGTGTGGATACCGTTGGAGGCTCGACACTTGGAGGGCTTTTCATGGTAGATCAACACCTTCATCGAATAGGATCTTGCCCTTTGAAGCATAGAAACCTTCTATGCTTGAGGTATTTGTGCTAAACACCCTTTAATCGTATAGATTACATCAAAGAGATCCATGGCTAAGGTAATAAATTTTTAAATTTTCCGCTGCGTTACTCCCCTTATTACCTTACAGTGGTATCAGAGCCTCCTTTGATTATATCTATATGATTTGTGTTTATTTAATTGTCATAAATATGGATGGTTTGTTCTTGATGAAATTTGTCTCAAAATTGTTTTAGAAAAATCAAGAGTTTGATTTTTAAGATAAGTTCTTAATTGTTTAAAAGTGTTTTAAATAATTAAGATGAGTTCTTATGGTTGTATTCAAGGTTTCTAAATTATTTTACGTGCTAAAAGGGTTTTAACATGTTTTGATTCAAAAGAGTTTTGAAAAAGACCAAAGAATTTCAAAGATCGTATTTTCTGGACACAAACCGCGCGAAAACTCGCGCGCGTTTTAACCCACGGTTAAAAACTCGTATGTTCTGTCAACAAACCGCGGATGAAACCGCGCACGGTTTGTCCCACGGTTTGTAAACCGCGGATGAACCCGCGCACGGTTTGTCCCACGGTTTGCTGGCAGAGTTCTAGCGAGATTTTTCCTAATTTTTTGGAAAACGCGAATTTTTAGAATTTTCTCTACAAAACACTTTCCAATTTTAATTGTTAATATTTGGAAAGTTAAATATTGGAAACCTACACCTTCTATAACTTTATTTTTGAGACAAATAAATTCAAGAATATTAATCTAATTAATTTAGACCATGTGATTTATGACTAGAATTAAATAAAGTAATTTATTTAATTGTTAAATATTATGATGGCATGGTGGATGATTATGGACTATGACCAATGTGATTGAATGGTTGAATTTTTATCAATTTTGATGGTTGGCTTGTATTGGTTTTTAAAATAGGGCCTGCGTGTCCTGCCTTCTCTATTATTCTCATGTAATTCTCTTCTCACCTAACTCCCCTCGAATGTAACTCGAGGTTTCTTAGTCAATACATGTAATGTACATTGTGTAGGTTAGAGTTAGGTTTTAATTTTCTAAATTGTTTAGAATAGAATTACATGTGTAATGTACAAAGAAGATGGAGATGGAACCAAGGAGCAACCATGGAGGCTCATCAAGAGTTGAAGACCTCCCAAGGAATGCATCAAGGAGTTGATCACATCCCTTAGGAATTTGACCATATATTTTCCTTAAGGCTCGAGGAAAATATTTTAGTTAAGTCCATAATCATCCACGGTTTATTGTGCATGTTTTTATTTTATATGTCGATATATTTTAATTACATGCTATGATGAGACTATATATTGTATAATTAAAATAAAAATCCCTCAAATAAAATATTAAGTCACTAGCCTTCCATTATTAGTAGTAAAAATCATAGTTCTTGCTAAGTGTTGACACGTTGGCCTCCGTCAAGGTCACCTTACCTAGAGCATGTTTTTTACTATGAGATATGATCTCCAAATAATGGGTCTGACTTAACAAAAATGCTTAATTTGTTGGTTTCCATCAAGGCTATGGTGTTTTTGAGGCGATATTAAGTCAATATATATAAGTTGCCTTCCATTATTATAGCAAAAACGAAGAGTTCCTATTAAGTGTTGACACGTTGGCCTCCGTCAAGGTCACCTTACTCGGAATATGTTCTTGCTATGAGATGTGATCTCTAAATAATGGGTATGACTTAACAAAAATACATAACGAGTTTGGCCTCCGTCAATGTTATGATATTTTTGAGGCAATGTTGGGAAACACATAAGATGTGAATATCAAGAGTTGATACCCAACAATCTAGGAGTCACAAGAGTTGTGATTGATAAAAGTTATCTACCTAATCGAAGTTACCTTTGGGGCATTGGCCTCCGTCAAACCCAAAGTTGATTAGATGGGATCCTAGCCCACTAGGAATCTCCAATGGATTTCCGAATCAATATTTTGAGGGTTATTGATTTGAAGTAAAATAGTGGGAGCAAACCAAATAAATTCGAAGCCCACATTTTTGGTTTGCAATTATAACATGAAACAAATACTTGTACTATCTTTTCACTTGTTGTAGAATACATGTACACATGGACACACTTATCACCCTATATCTCCATACATATACGATTTTCTTGGACTAGTGTAAGACTTGAGAATAAGTTCTTAAGCACAATTGGCTAATGTCCTTGATACCCACTTCCACTTGTCCTGCAGTGACAATTATAGTTAGGAAACAATATGCATACAAGATGCATAAAACATGATAATGATATTGCTACTTGTATCGTAATGTCATCTATAATTCCTAAGCTATAAAAGTAGCACAAATTGATAGATCTTTTTGTCTGTGATTGTGGATCTCAAAGAAGTTGTTGATACACAATCTAGGATCATTAGATATGAGATATCTAAGGAGTAATCTATCAAGGAAGAAAGGGGCACTTTATTGTTTGTCAAGGGTAAAACCTAGCGTGGTCTTGAGAAGACCAAGTAGCTATGACAAAACTTAAAGGTGTGATCAAAAGGACAAGTCTAAGGGCACATGTTTCCAATTCTATTGGAAAGGGAACTGTAAGGCTCGTTTTAATATTAAGAAGATAAAGAGGCCTAGTGAAGCTTCTACTTCTAAGTATGTTTATATTTGAGATAAATTCATCTACTAATTAAGACCATTGGGTATAAGATACCGGATATAGATCCCATATTTGCAAAAATGTGCAAGGTCTTAAAGCATGGTAGACAATAAGGAAAGAGAAAGTCAAACTACGTGTGATGAATGGAGCAAGAGTTGCTACACTAGTTGTAGAGACTTATACACTCTTTACCAACTGGGCTTGTTCTAGAATTTAAAACATTGTTATTATGTTGTGATACTTACAATAGAACATGAAATCAATTCACATTAAATGTGAAAAGATTTACCATTACAAAAGAGAATATATACTGTTCTTTTACGTAATGGTGTTCTTTGTGGTATTAGATCACTAAAACAACGTTTTACAAATCCTAGACCTTGATAAGTCCATTCTCAAACATAGACAAAAACTCTATATTTTGAAACAACTATCCTTCTGGCATTATAGACTTGGTCATGTGAATGAGAAACGCACTTCCAAATTACATAATAGTTGTGTACTTGGACTCATTCAATTATGAATCGTTTGAGACATGTGATTCTCATTTACTTTGAAAGATGACCAAAACACCTTTTATTTGAAAAAGGTGAATGTGCTAGTGATCCTCATAGAACGTTAACATATAGATGTTTTTAGGCTCAATGTCGATCCATGCTAGAGGATGTTTATCATACTTCATCACTTTCATGGATGATCATATGGGATATGATTATATGTATCATATGATACACGCATCCATGGCCTTTGAAATGTTCAAAGTCATTAAAGTTGAAGTAAGAAAAACAAGTTGACAAGAGTAAGATTTGACCTATGTGGATAATACTCAATGTCAAGTGTTTCAAAATAATTAAAGAAGAATGTGATTCTTTCTCAATGTCTCTACTTGACACACCATTGTTGATGATTTGTGAAAGAGGAGAAGTTGTACCCTATGAGATATGGTGCAAGTAATGATGAGCCATGCTACAATACCTAACCTCATTTTAGGGGTTCTTGTCTTAGATGCCAACTCCTATACACTCAACCATGTTTCGACAAATGTCTATTTATGGGGTATCCTTGTGAAAACAATAGATACCACTTCTATAATCCCCTGAGCAAAACGTTTGTATCAAGAAATGTCTTTTTCTAGAAAAATAGTTATTCTTAAAAGAGACAGTGGGAGTAAGATAGAACTTGAAAGGTTCAAGAACCATGAATTGACAAAGATCAATAGTTGGAACTAGAGCTTATGCCACATGTTGATGAGGCGCAACGGAAGCTCAAAGTACACAAAATCTTCAAAAGACTGGTAGAGTACGTTATACTCTTGAGAAATACAGATTTCTCACATATGAGATATATAGATTTTTCATTAGCAAGAGCAATAATGTACTAGTCATATATGATGACAAACCTACTAGTCACGAAGAGGCTTTGTCTAATGTAGACTCCTTGACGTGGCAAGATGCCATAAAATCCAAAATGGATTCCATGTACAAGAACAAGGTGTAGACCTTGCTCAAGTCACCTAATCGGATAAAACCCATAGGGTGCAAGTAGGTCTTTATGAGAAAGACTGACATGGATGGTAACGTAGTTGCCTATAAAGCAAGATTAATGGGAAAAGGATTCAATTCAAAGGCTTGGCTTTGAAAGAAACTATTTCACCATTGACTATGCTTAAATCCATTTAAGATTTTACTTGCAATAGCTGTTTTTGGCTATGACAAATGGATATGAAGACTTCATCCCATAACGGGAATTAAAAGGTATGTATATGATACATCCCTTGGGCCTTTACTTCCATTGATAGTCATTGGGTACGCAAGCTCCAAGGGTCCATTTGTAGACTCTTGCAAGTGTCAAGGTGTTGGAGCATTTGTTTTGATAAGATAATCAAAGAGTTTGATTTTCTCAAAAACAAAGACGAGCTTTGTGTAAATGTAAAGTTGAGTGGGAGCATTGTCATTTTCTGGATACTATATGTGGATGACATATCGTTGATGGAAACAACATACTTTAAAGGTAAAGATATGGTTGTCCAAGAATTTTTACTAAAGGAGAGGCAATCTCTATTCTGGGAATTAAGATCTATATAGATCCAAGAGGTTGTTTGGTCTCACAAGATCCAAGTACATAGGCTAGATGCTAAAGGGTTTAGCATAGTGCAATCGAAGAAGGGGTTTTTACCTATGAGATAGGAGATTACTCTTTCAAGAGACATGTGTCTTTGATACTTGTTGAGATTGATATCATTTAATAGATCCTGTATGCTTTTGCAATGGATTCTATTTAGTATGCTATACTATGTACGAGACCCGATGTCTCCTTGCTTTAAGTGTTACAAGCAATTATAGTGAGTGTCACTAGATGGTTATCAAAGAATATTCTTAAGTACTCAAGAAGCACTAAAAGACTATTCTTGTCTATGGAGATTACACTTAGGAAGTGTGTGGATTTAAAGATACAAAAGTTTTTAATCCAATAGGGATGATAAGAAAATCATGAGATGAATTGGTGTTCACGTTGAACTGTAGCGGATAAAAGCGTTTTATAATAGACACTACAATATATTCTACAACAAAGGTGAGTACATGGTAGCTTTAGAAGTTACTATGGATCAAGGGATTCTTTGTTGGACAAAGAATAGTTCCTTCCATTGTTTTATGAAACAATTGTGCCATCATTTAATTAAGGAACTAAAGTCTCATCCATGATCCTAAAGTGTATTTAGGTGCCACCATCTATTTATGGAAATAGTTTGGTACAAATGATGAAAAGATAGAGGAAGTTCCCACAATGTAAGTGCCACTAATCCTTTCACCATGGACTTGTCCCAGAATAAGCATGATAGTCATGCTCATGGCCTAAAACCTATAGGTGATTGGTTTTAGTGCAAGTGGGAGTTTGTTAGTGTATGCCCTAAAACCAAGTTGGTTTTTGGGATTTTTATTACGCTTATTTCGTGTTATACTTATATATGTGGCATTTTCTTTGTCATTTAATACTTGTTATTTATATTACTAGTTTATTTGATGAAGTCCATAGAATATTAACTGTGTATAAGAGATTGTAAGAGTTACAATGATGAGACTCTTATTACACATTAAGTTATATTCTTAAATATCCCTAGTCATAGTATTAATGAGATTGGACATCATTAATATGGGAAGACTAGCACATACTTTGCCTCTACTCAGGGTAAGTAGTAGTTGATCTCGTCAACTATGGTGTGCGACACCTAAGCTGGTATGTGGATGCTTGTTAGAGAACAAGTACATTGGATTGATCTGCCAAGAGTTACTATTCTTAGTGCTTATGAATTATACTCTTAATGGCAATGGTGTAAGTGATCCTTAGACTTGAGATTACCATAGTATCTTGAGTGTGGATTGCTATGCTTTGACTCTATTGCTCGGTGCTCGTAAAAGAGTAGCCCATACGGTAGAGATTGGGTATAGTATGAAGCATGGAAGGATAGTGAGTAATCAATATAGGATTCACCACTCCTTATTATAGGAGAGTATATCCCGGATTGGCCACTTGTTGAAATATGACTTAAAGAATCTTTTGCGCAAAAGTGAAAGTATGACTTGAAAGAGTTTCAAGGTTATACTTTTATGAAAGTTATATTTCGGGAACAAGAAATCATTAATTAGTCATTTAAAGAGTGCGCACTACACTCTTAGACTAATTGGGATATAGTGTGGTGAAAGGATGTTAATTACACGGTAACATTGTCATTGATAGGTGTAGTCTACCATACGACTTTCCTATTCACTTGGGTGGTCATGATGCATTGCTAGACGCCACTCATGATCTATAAGTGCAAATTAATTAATTAGGGAATTAATGATAAATTAAAGTGTTAATTTATCTGGCTCTTAATTAATTAATTAATGAGTTATAATTTGTACTTATTGCCAATGTGAATGGAACCTAATGGGTCACACACAATAAGAACACGGTCTTTGGGTTAAATTGTTATTAAGATAAGTATATGATACTTATGGGGTTAATTTATATGATAAATTAACTTAAAGGACTTATTTATAAATATTCTAAGTCTTGATGGAAATTAGTTTCTTAAAAGGAATTAAGAAGCTATTTGGTTTCCTTTTGGAATTGGTTTCCTAAAGGAATAGGATTAGCTTAAGATAAGCTTCCTAAACCTTCTTGGTTTCCAATTGCTCTTATTTCCTTAAAGACTAGGATACTACATCTATAAATAAGTCCATGCCTTGACTCTTGAAAGATTGATGAAACATAACACAAAATTTAGAGAGAAAATTTGAGAGCTTGGTGGCGTTTTTCTCTCCAAGAAAAACGCCACACCTCCATCCCTAATTGTTAGGGTTTCAACTTCTTTCTTCTTCTTGTGTTCTTCATGAATAATTCAAGGGAGCTAGCACTCAAAAGGCAAGGCAAGCAAGCCCAAAGGTTCCTAAAGATCGTGTTCGTGTGGATACCGTTGGAGGCTCTACACTTGGAGGGCTTTTCATGGTAGATCAACACCTTCATCGAATAGGATCTTGCCCTTTGAAGCATAGAAACCTTCTATGCTTGAGGTATTTGTGCTAAACACCCTTTAATCGTATAGATTACATCAAAGAGATCCATGGCTAAGGTAATAAATTTTTAAATTTTCCGCTGCGTTACTCCCCTTATTACCTTACATAAGCAAAGTTTTTCAAAACCAATTTATGCATCAAATATCCATGGATTACCAGATGAGAGTCAAAATGCTCAATCAAACTTAGCTCATGAATAGTAAACTAGTGGAATAATAACTTTGAAATTCAATGCTTCAAATTGGTTTCCTTGTTCAATTTAACCACAAAACCACTTCAAACACATTTCAAATGATAAAACCAAGATGTTTAACCCTTCAAAACACATGAACCTCAAGAATTATGAAAATTTGGATATCAATCATCCAAGTTTAATCATGAAACCACATGGATTACATCAAATGCTTCAACTTCAAAATCATAAAACTTAAACTAAACAAATCACACCAAAACAACATAAAATTCCAAAAACAATTGGATTGTCTCCCAACAAGCGCTTCATTTAGAGTCAAAAGCTAGACTCATTGGTGTATGCTTCATTTGATAGGACCATGACCAAAAGAATACTCCACTCCTTTGGGTGTAGATATATCAACAAAGTTCATTTGGTCCTTTTCCCTTGCCTTCCTTCTCCTTGGTCTTCCAAAACCTAGAAATGTATAAATTGGCACATTATCATCAAGCTCATCGATCATATAAACATCAAAAGAAGATGAAGGTTGTTTCATCATATCATTTAAGCCAAAATTTACTTCATCTTCTCCTACTCTAAGCTTAAGTGAGCCATCTTGTACATTAATAATGGCACCAACGGTTACTAGATGATAAGTAATAAATTAACTAATATTATTGTATGTTTTATTATGTATTTTTCTTTTTATTTTGGTATTATAATAGTAATTTTAATTACATATGACTCATTTTCTAACTTTTTCTAGAATTATGGTTTGTATGGTAATTTGTATTTTGAGCAAAATTAATGCACAATTTTTGAATACTTTTGCAGGATCATCATACTTAAACTCAATTTGGATCAATTGGAGTCAAAGTGAATCAAAATAAAAAATGATTCAAAGGAGTAGGATGATGAATTCCTTGGAGAAATACTTAAAAAAATAAAATGTACAAATATTTGGAAAACCCAATTTTACACCAAAAATAGGTGGAAATGCATGGAAAAAAGTCTACACATGTGGATTTCAGGTCAACAAAAATAGAAAAATCAAGTGGAGACCACAATTAGTGATCCGCGGGTCAGCTAACCTGCGGATGCCACCCGCAAATCAAGGTTAGCCAACAGAATCTAGGGTTTTCAACTTGCATCCATTTCTAGCTGGTTTTGCAGACTTTTCAAGAGGAGATAGGGTTTTTGCAACTGGGGATTCTTTTGAGTACACATTCGAAGACTTTTGTGCCCATTTGCAATCCGAATGCAAATCTTCATCATTTCCATGCATTAATGGCACGTGCAAGTTAGAAAATGACTTGAAGAGCATTTGTCTATAATTAGGAGTCATTTGTAAAGCATTTGTAACAAGTCTTGCTAGTAGAAAGTAGTTGTTAGCTTAATTTTGTACTAGACTTGGTAGAGAATTAATAGAATTCTCTTCATCTTTCAATAGAATAGTGAGGAACATTGTAAGAGAGCTTTTGTAAGTTCAACTTTTGGAGGAGAATAAAAGAGAAGTTTGCCCCAACTTTGGTTAAGCAATTCTTAACTCTTTCTCCTTTACTTTCCTTCGTTGATATGAATTCTTACTTTGATATTGAACTTTTAGTTGTTTTACTAGTCATGATTCACTAAAGGCTTCATCTAGAATATAGATGAAATTAATGAATCCAAAAGCATGACTTAAAGTCTCAAAACTTGCTAAGCTTGGATTTGTTTGTTTACTCGTTCAACTCTTCTTTTTACTTGGCCTACTTAAACAAGTCATTAGTTGCAACTTGACATTGAGAAATGCATGTAACAATAGAAAATGAACAAGTAATGCTTAAGTTATTCATATGAGAATAATAGATGCTTAGGTGAATCAATACAATTCATGTTTTCATATGATTTCATCATGAGAATAGTTGGAATCTTGTCATTTCATAAAGGGATATAGTTATGACACATATGGAATTGGATTATAAACAAAGCAAGGTAACACTTAGCAAGTCATTCATGCATGATTCTTTAGTGGATTCTATGTTTAAGAATTCTTTGCATTGAATTCTACAAAAGTTCTTAATCATTTACCTATTCTATTGAAGATATCCCATATCACTCTTGATTTGTCTATGTTTAGATAATAAAAGTTAGTCATAAAACCTTAGTAGTTGCACATATTTGATTCCTTGTGAGATTCAACACCTAATACTCCAAGTACTACATTAGACCCGTGCACTTGCGGTATAGTTGGGAGATTAGGTTTTTATTACTTGATTTGTTTGTATTTGTTCATATTTGCTATACCTAATCTACACCACGTCACTAGAAAAGGTCGCCCTAGTATTATAGGCATTAAAATATCATCCTCCATATCCAAAACAACAAAGTCAATTGGGACAATAAGCTAATCCACTTTTATTAACACATTTTCAATAACACCTAATGGATGCTTGATTGATCTATTGGCTACTTGTAAAGTCATGTTTGCGCTTTTTAGTTCTTTGAATCCTAGCCCTCTAGCGAATGATAGAGGGAGTAAAGAAACACTTGCATCCAAATCACATAAAGCATTTGAATAATTTATTCTTCCAATAGTGTAAGGGACAGAAAAACTCTCTGGACCCTCAAGCTTTGATGGAAATTTGTTTTGAATCCTAGCACTACACTCTTCTGTGAGTGCTATATTTTCAAAACCATCCAAACTCTTCTTCCGTGTCATTAAATCCTTGAGGAGCTTGTTGTATTTTGCAATCTGCAAAAATGCGTCTATAAAAGGAATATTCACATGCAATTGTTTTAGCATTTGTGTAGCCTTTTCTAGAATTTTATCAATTTTTGAACTTTTGATACGTTGTGGAAATGAAACTTGTAGGGGAATAAGAATAGTTTGTCATTTAGGTTCATTAATGATTTCGTTATGACTTGCCATTTCTCTTCCATTTTCCTCTTTTTCATCTTCATTACTTCCACATTTTTTCTCTTTTTCCACATATGGTTCACTCAATACCTTGGCACTTCTCAAAGTAATGGCTTGAACATGTTCCTTAGGATTGATTTTGGTTTTGCTTGGCAATTCTCTAGATTTCCTAAGATTGATTTGTTTGCCCTATTGTGAAACGGTGCTCTCAAGGCTTCTAATTATTGCATTAGACTAATTTTCATGTAATTCTATTTTTTCAGCCATTTTCTCTGTTGCTACTTCCCAACCTTGTTTATTTTGAGATGGTATGGTCATTTTTGGCTCTCTCCAACCAAGATTTGGATGGTTTCTCCACCCCAGATTGTAGGAATGAGGAGAGATATTATAAGAAGAGGAAGTCTTATAGTTATTTATATATTGTACTTGTGAACACATAGTTGAATCATGAGAATCTCCACAAATAGTACAACATGCAATGCTAGAAAATGAGTGTTGATTTCCTAAGACAATTTTACTCAAAGAATTTATGGCATTCATCACACCATCCATTTGTGCCTTTAACATGTCATTAGAATCAGCTTTATGCATAAATTGAGACTTCCTATTGATACATCTTTCATTCGTCTATTGATAATGGTTGGCCACCATTTTTTCAATTAATTTTTGGGCTTCTTCCACTGATTTTGCCATGAGAGCTCCCCCTGCAGCTGCATCTATATTGATTTTTGTAGGATAATTAAGTCCATTTTAAAAGATATGCACTATTAGCCAATTAGGGAGTCCATGGTGTGGACATTTTCTTATTAAGTCCTTGAATCTTTCCCAAGCTGCATATAGAGACTCTCCATCGCTTTGGTTAAATTCAATAATGTCCATTCTTAGTTTACGGTCTTTCCTAGTGGGAAGTATTTGTTCAAAAAGGCCTTGGAAAGGTTCCTCAATGTAGCAAAGGTATTTGGTGGGAATGAATTGATCTATTGCTTGACTTTGTCTATTAATGAAAATGGAAATAATCTTAGCCTTATGGCAGCTTTGGAAACACCATTTTGCTTAAATGTATCACAAATTTCTAAGAAACTAGCCCAAATGAGTGCGAGGACCTTCATTATTATTACCACCAAATTGATTTTGTTGAACAATTTGTACAAGTCCCGACTTAAGTTCAAACTTATTAGAATTTACCGGTGGCCTTTTATGCTTGTACAAGAACTGGTTGGATCTAGCATGGCATGATCTCTTAAAGAATGAGTATGAGGGTTAGGATTTTGTGTTACCTCCTCCATAGCTACATCTTGTTGTAGATATGGTTGAGGTGCAATTGAGGTTTCACCCACGTCCTCCACCTTTGCTTGTTCTCCTTGCCTTTGTCTCTTTGCCTTCCTTGCAATTCTCTCTATTTTCGGATCGAATGGAAGTACCACCCTTAAGCTCCTATGCATACACCTGCAAAAGGAAACAAAAGATTAACAAACAAGTAAAACAAAACAACATTTAGAGTAATAAAGCTTGTGTTAGCCCTAATATTGCCTTGATCCCCCAACAATGGCTGCCAAAAACTTGATTGTGAGTTTAGGTTACTATCAAAATAAGGCACAATTCACAAAAACAAGTAATAAAATTTAATAATCTAACACTCATTTCGCAAGTGCATGGGTCAATTGTAGTTGTGTTGAGTATTAGGGTCGATCCCACGAGGAAACAAGAATTAGTAACTACCAAAGCTACTAACTTGCTTTTATCTAAACAATCGAACATTAGATGTAGTGAAATAGTAGGAAAATCAAATTTAAGTAAACAAACAATGAAAAAACTAGTTAAACAAAGTTGACTAGGCTTAAGAATCCACAATGTATGAAAGCTTAGCTTATGGCTATGATGACTTTTATTCAAGTTTAGGATTCAATTCTATTTGTACACCAAACTCGATCTCTCTATGAATGGAAGACTACTAATACATGAGCTTTCCTACTCTCGTAGTAAAGTCTAGCATGTATTAGTTCATTGAACTCATGAATTGTGGCTTCAAATCTCAATCCACCTATGTGAATTACTACTCTTTTGAGATTCAACGTAAGTTCCATTACTCTTTCCATTGTTAAGTGCAAATCTCTTTGTCAAATAACAACTAAGATAATGTGAAGTCAGGTAGCCAATCAAGTATAAGTGTTAAGACCAAGTAAATGAATAAACATGAATAAATTTGGCCATAAACTAATTCAAGTCACATTAAAGCTTCATCACAAACCTAGTTGGAATCAACTTAGTTCAACATGTTAAAGATAACACTAAGCACATAAATAAAAGTAAAAAAGCATGCATGAATGAGACTAGAAAGAATAGGGTAAGAAATGCTCAAATATGGCTCCAACACTTTTGTCTTCTTTCCATCAACATGTTGAGTACAAGTTCCTCTAAAGTTTTGTTACAAGAAAGTGATAATTCCTACAAACTAAGAAGAAAACTAAACTAGATATGTACAAGGAGTGCTCCTCCTACTAAGCTATATCAAGCATAAAACTAAGCATGTCTTCAATGAACTACAAAGGTATGTATTTATAGGAAAAACCCTAGCTCAAGTCCTTGTCCAAGTTGAAGATGTAATAATGAAATTTGATTCCAAATCTTGAAAAATTCTTCCTTAAGCTTTGTAATATTTTCTAGGGTAGACCAAAAGGCAACTAGATTTTAAATATAGCTGTTTTAGGAGTGTGAACAAGCTACAAGTTGAGAGCATGCCGAAATGTCACTTTCTGTATCCACAGATGGGATTTGTAGGCTGTTGTTATGTGGATTTTGATACGTAGATTTCATCAAGAAGATGTGCGAATTAGATTTTCCTCAAAACATGAAAGTTGTATATCTTTGAGTTAAATTTTCAACACCACAAAAATTAGGTCATTTAGATGTCTGGCGGCTAAGATATGGACAAAATACTTAGACATGGTCGGAAGAGCTTCACACTTATCAAACTCCCCCGCACTTGAATTACTACTTGTTCTCAAGCAATTGAAAAATCAAAAGTTCAAAAACATGATTCAAGTATTGAAATAACAAATGCCTCATTGTTAAATGTAATTCGGCAATACAAAATAAATAAATATTATGCAATTCCTTGTTAAGTTTTCAATGCTCATCATATGAAATAAAAGGGTTCAAAAAAATTCCAATGCCTTACAAAATTTCACACACTAAATATTTAATATGGACAAACAAGTATAACTAATGCTAATGTACATTTTCACACAATAGGAACATGTTGAATTATAAAACTTGGTAAGTGTCTTTTGACATGAAAGTTGACATTTTTAGATGAAAAGCCCCAGTTACTCAACACTTTGGTCATTTTATCCACATTTCAACCTTTAGTTTGAGAAGTGAAATTGCCTTTTGATGAAAGGATAGACATTTTGTGATGAAGACCTCTTTTTACCCAAAAATTCACTTTGAATTGCAATTTGTCATGAAAATCGACATTTTTGGATGAAGATTCCCGGTTACTAAGCAATTTGAATCATTGTAGTAGAGATATATAAACATTCATCAATTTTCTCATAATATAATTTTCCATTTATTCAAATAATGCTTAAGTATACTTCTTGTCCATATATACTACTTAATAATGTAAAATTCAGCAAAGAAAAGAAATTTAAAATCAAACAAGCCAAATCAAGACATAATTACAATCATTTTACAAGATATACTATCTTAAAAATAAAACTCCTAACCACATAATATCTATTTCTTCATATATTTGTAGAATGCATTCAATCAAAGTTGCATAAATTATCTTAAAAAGTAAGACAATTTAACAAGTTTATGGCATAAAAGCATGATATAGAGGCAATTTTTCAAAAATTTTGACCATATTTTACTAAAACAATATCTTAACACAATTACTCAAAACCCAACCAAACGTATTCTTATGCCCTCCACCAAACTTAAAATTCACATTGTCCTCAATTTGTAAAGGAAAAGATAAAAGTGTAAATTGAAACAAGAAAATTCCCTTGTTTGGTTCATGAGTCCAAAAGTTGATATTATTGTTATGCCTTGATGTCCATTGTCCTTTGAAAAGTTCTTTTTGCAATGTTTCACCATGTCTTCATTTTGTCCATTCTTGCTCACCAACCTTGTTTCAAAGCTCAAACAAACTCAAATGCTATGTTAGCACATGTTTGAATAACAAATAAGCTCAAAAAGTAACATAAGCTCTTTAAATTTTAAAAAAATGTCTACATTGTATATTATTTCAATTTTAGCCTTATCTCATTGGCAACCCATTCATTGGAAGATTGAGACTTGATTGGTTTCTAAATTGGTTATGGGTTGTCATTCAAAGTGTGATGGATTTTGTACCTTGATTTGTTCTATATTATTGATCAACTTTGCCATAAATTTCACATGTTTTTCAATGAATGTGCCTGATCTTCTTTTAATTGTTGTTGTTTTATATTTGGATAAAAGTGAGCCGCTAATTGAAGGTCATCTCCCTGATGCTACTAAAGGTTTGTGGACATTATGTTGTTCTTTCACATTTAATGGTAAATGGAGAAAATATGAATGATTAGAAACTTAATATTATAGAAATTTTTAGCACCTTTTAAGCAATTAATGGATGTTTAAATTAAATTGTATTTGTACTGACTAATATGTCACAACATTCTTGTAGGTTCTGCCCATCTGAGGGATGTTTTTGTGAAACCAATGGGTTTATCTGACCAAGATATTGTTGTATCATCCAATGGCCATGTCTGGTCTATAAATGTTACTATGCTTTTAGTAATTACCCAATTTAGAATTAAGACTTGAGCTTATCTCTTAATCTCTTGATTTTGTAAAAATGTATAGTATTTTTTTGTGCTAATAATTTTATTTGTGGATTTATCAATATTTCTTATACATTGCTTAAACTTTTGGCTTGGATTGGGGTTGTGCCTTTCGCAACCTAAGACCTACTATTATTGAATACAGAAAAATAACTTCAACACTTGTGTATATTACTCTTTCCATTTAAGAAATTACTATTTTAACTTTGATTTTTTTAAGCATGTGTATCTTCTTAATTTCAATCATATTTTTAATCTCATAGATTCCTTGTCCTGCTAATCTTATGGTGTCCTCACAATTAGAGAGTATGAGCTATAAGAATTGATAGTTCGTGCAAATTCCTCACCATTAATGAGGATAAGTTGTAGAAACTAACAGTGCATAAATTGTTATCCCTACATAATTTCATAGTTATTTTTGGAACTTGCAAATTTTTATTAGTTTTATAAATTAGACAAGCCATGGGAAAAATTTTGAAGTATTGCTTGTTTTCCCCAAGAAAAACAAAATTATTTACACACAACGTCAATGAATGTGAGCTGTAACAACCGACAGCTCAAGTAAAATTTTCTTGTGCGTTACATGGATCAAATCAACCAGCACAACTATTACAAATATTTTAGTAAAGAATTCAAATTTTTAAAATTCAACTTCTTTCATTTTTTTTTTATAAACTACTCAGCTCCTATCAATAAATTTCACTAGTTTTGAAATAAAATAAAAAACACTATTCAATTTTCTTTATTTTGATTAAAAATACCAATATTTTGGTAAATAAGCCCTAATACTTTCTAGTGCATGCAGGGGATGCAAATAATTACTTTTTGTTTAAAACAAAATGTTACTATTTTTTTAGGCAAAACCCCTTACACAGGGAAGCACGTCACTCCAAAATTTTATTAGAATAAAAAATAAAGTTAAAGACCAAACCTCTAACACATTACATGATAAAGTAAAGACAAAGATAGTTTAAATTAGGAGTACTTACTCCCTTTACAAATTTCTTACATTCTACGTTCTAATATGAGGCATGTTAGCAGTATCTAAAATCAAAAGATTCCTACATTGATGTGGAAGTTGATGAAGATCATAGGTTACAAATTCAACCTGGATGTCCCATGTTGAAAAAAATGCTACTTTGTTACCCTCCCTAAAAGTGTTTATGACCGAACACTCAATGCTAGAAAGATGATGTTTAATATGGATCAAGACCTTACAAAGCGGCCATTTTTCCACCATATCACGTCTTATCAAGCCAACAAGTACTGATGACTCCGTTTCAAAGATGACCCCATGAAAACCATTTTGCAAACGTAAACGGATAGCATATAAAAGTGATAAACTCTCAGCCAATAAAACATCAGTTTCTCCAAATTTCTTGTAGAAGGCTACTATCATTTTACCAGTGTTGTCCCGTAAAACTCTTTCTCTAGTTGCTTTGTTGTTTCTTACATTGGCATCTATATTAAATTTTAGAAAACCTATGGGAAGTTTTCCCCAGCTGATAAAAATCAAGCTAATAAAATGTCCAACCTCATACACCACCTTCCTTATCTGGAAAGAATCAACATGGAATCTTGCCATGTTCCTAACCTTCCAAATGCTCCACAAAACCATTGTAGGAAACATGCTTCTAAAGGAGTCTAGCTTGGTATTTGCATCATACATACACCAAAACCTGATCAAAGAAAATATACAAACATGAGTTCTCCATTTAATTCCAAACATGAAGCAGAAATACATCCATACCTATGGAGCCGCCTCACCATCAATGAATACATGTCTCATGTTTTCTACCTGGCTTTGACAGCAATAGCATCAAGATACTAAAGGGATTCCACAGTTTTGAAGGATGTAATCCAATGGAAGGTAATTCAATAAACTTCTCCACACAAAAAATGAAACCTTTAAAGGCAACTAGGAATTCCATCCTATTTTTAGCACCAAAGATTCTGGTTTCCGTTGTCTTATGAAGTTCCATGCAGATGAAGTATTAAACAACCCATTCAAAGATTATGTCCAAACCATAACATCCCTTGCATCAGCCCATATTAGAATTTGTAGAATCTAATCCACGATGTTTAAAGGTAGCCAACGTGATAATTAAGTTACATTCCACCTATTTATCCCAAAAAATTCAGCAACCAAAAAGTGAGGAGGGTTCACCTAATCAATACAGTTGATTAACGGCTCATCATTCACCCACCTATCCAACCAAAAATCTATCATACCTTCCCCAATACACCATCTAATATTTTCTTCTACGATACCACATATATGCTGCATTTTTTCCCAAACTGCTGATGAAACTCGATACTCCACTTGTGAAGGATGCTGCTCCCTAATATATTTTTTATGCATAAAAACAAACCAAGGAGAGTTCTTTTCACATAGCTTCCACCACAGTTTGAAGGAGAAGGCATTTGACATGTCTTCCAAAGCTCAAAACCCAAGTCCTCCTTCTTGCGTAGGAAAACAAAGCTTATCCCAAGATGCCCAATGAATCCTTCTACTATCATTCATATCCCATAAAAGGCTATTAAAGAGTCTTTTTAAGTACTAATAAACATGCTTAGGTGGTTGGAGAACTTGAAGCAGATACAAAGGCATGGACGATAATACATGATGTATTAATATAATCTTTCCCCAGCAGACAAAAATTTGATGCCCGATTGTTGCAATCTCAACCTATCAAACAACACACTCTAAGGCTTTCCTATTGGAACTTCCAAATAAGTGAAAGGAAACTGTTGTTGATGAAAACCCATTATGTTGACTATCATTCTACATACAGTTGAAGGACATCTACTAGAACAGATCAATGAGTTTTTATCTTCATTAATTTTCTGTCCTGAGTGCATTTGGTAATTTCTTACCAATGTCTCAAACTCCATTAGCGCCCGTTCAAAAACCGTGTGAAAATACCATATCATCTGCAAATGCAAGGTAGGGTATAGAGCCTCCACTTGATTTATATACACAAAATTGCTTAGACTACCAAATATGTTGCAACCCCTTCCCAAAGTACTCTGTTGCCAAAAGAATAGCCAAGGTAACAATGGGTCACCATTTTTCCTGTCACGTCCCAAAAACAATCAAAAAGCACAAGTTGGGTCCGTGACTGTCGCGCCCTAAAAAGGCGATCCGGTCCGGTGATCCTTTTCAAAAATAAAGTTTTTGGAAAAACTGTCCGTGTGTGAGAAAATTTTGAGTTTTTAGTGAAAGAGTGTATTTTTTGAAGAAAATGATATCTTAAAAAACAAAATAAGGTTGGGACCAAAATGCGACAGTTTTGGCCAACTAATTTTGAAAAAGGGTTGTATTTTAAAAAATGGAGTCGCCACTTAATATTGAGTTAGGGTGTACCAAGTCACCTGAAAAATCATTTAACAAAAAAAATAAAAGAATTTTAGAAAAATTATTTAAAAACCTTTTTTCGACTCCGGTCTACGAAAAATGAGAGAATAAGGTTCGGGAATCACATTTGAAGAAAGGGAAGGCAAAGGCTTGCATCTAAGGCACCCTTTCAACCTAGCCGAAACTAGTTGCGAGGTTTAATCAAATTTTCCTAAGTTAACCCTAAATTCTATCGCGTTCGGATGTATCTAAATGAATACAAATCCTAAATCTAAATGTGGTACCAAGAGCGTTAAAATGTTCCAACGAGGTTTTGGTCAGGATTATCGCATTAACTGCAAAACCATAGTCGAGGCCTCAAGGAAGTCACGAATATATATGCAAAATGAAATACAAAAGAAAAGAAAAATACTATAGATAGTAAACGTCAAAGAAAGTGGGGACGCAACATAATGGGTACAGGGACAGATAACTCGTGACTGATATTTTTCTACTTATGGAGGAGAGAACGGCCTGTCAATCCATCGCTTCCCACATAAGTAGACGACTATTTTTAGTCGGATCACACAAATGACCTAAACTATATGTGTAATGCAGTCTAGATGTCATGCATTGAGTATTTGCCAAAATAGATAATAGATAATAAGATATATACAAAAATCATGCAAAAATAAAAAATTCCTAAAAAATTAGTGTGTGAAATGATATGAAATGCACACGAGAGTGAAACTATCACTAAAATGACCGAAGGGTCTAGCATTGGACTAGCCCTTTCTAGGGATTCCCACTAGCGTTGGACTAGCAGGAAAGCGAACCACAACTAACGTTGGACTAGTGTGGTGACGAGTAAATAAAATTGAATAAAACATGAATCAAAATAGTAAAGCATGAATCAAAGCAAATAGACATATAAAAACATATAATAACACATAAGGAGCACATAATACGTAGGCATGATATCTAAATACATAAATCCTAAGGAAAGCAGGTAAAAACACCTAAGCACATCGAGCACACAAAAGCATATAAGCCCTTAACTATTACATCGGGGAATTAGCTACAATTTTAAGAGAGAAAAAGTAAAAACAACCTATCTATTACACTTGCTATCTAAAATACAAAATTTTGTAATAAGTATGAGAAATATAATCTAACTATTACATCAGTTACCTAAATATATAAATAAGCTAAAATAAAAGAAAATGCAATCTATTCTATTACATTTCTAGCTCCATAATAAAATTCGGAACTAAATGGCATAAAAATAAAAAATAAATAAATACGCAAAAAGCTTGTAAAAAGTAAGAAACACTTGAAGAAAAGGCAAGAAAGATCACATACGAGCACATTGGAGTACATAAAAAAGCAACTAAAAAGTAACGAAAATATCTCTTCTTGAAGACCTGGTACTAAAATACTATCAAAATGAACAAAAGCGTTAACGGTACCACTATTTAATGAAGCAAGACATAAAATGTAAAATTCTAAAAAATTGGGATAAAAGGTAAACTCTATTAAAATAAGGGGCTAAATTGTAATTTAAAGTATTGCTCTAAGGTTAAAGTCCAAAATTCTAGCAAATTGGGGGAGCAAAACAATAAATTTCAGCAAGGGTTGGGGCTTAAATTGACAAATTCCAGAAACTATTAAGATTTAATTGCAATTAATTAAGCCTAATTGACAAAGAATAAAATCTAGGTGGGTCAAACTATAAAATCAAAGAGTCAATTGCATAAAATAAATAGGCTCCATGGCAAATGAGCAATAACCAAATTTTAAATGTCCAAGATATAATGTAAAATTAAGATAAAATCAAATTAGTTAACTAAAAAGAATGTGCCAAACTAAACTTAATGTTAAACTAAAAGGATGAATTGCATTAAACGAGAAGCCATTTAAAAAAGAAACAAAGCCTAAGGACTAAATGCCCCACCCCACTATTGGTGATTGGACTGAGAACAAAGTCAAAACTCACACCACCGTTTGCTCCTTGAATCTGTTTTCTTCATCCAAACAATGTAAAAGAAACGAGTTCTCCCTTCCAGATGTTTTCTTCAACTAAGACCTACTCCCTTAAAATTTCTTCTTCAACCAAAGTTCCCTTTGTTCTCTGATATGCTCTCCCTCTCTCCCTTTTCTCTGTTCTTTCTTCTTTTCTTTTTGTTTCTTGTTTTCCTTTTCTCTTTTTTTCTTCCTTTCTTCCTTCTTTCTGCTTTTCTTCCTTCTTCATTTCTCTGTTTTTCTTCTGTTATTTTCCCCCTTTTTTCTTTTCTCTCTAAGTCTCTCACCTTTCTTTTCTCTCTGTTTCTCCATCTTCTCTCTGTCTCTCTTCTTTCTCTATTGATTCTTCTCACTGTTTCTGTTTTCTCTAAATCCCTAAATCACTAAATTGCTGTTATCAAAGCAAATTAGAAGAAGATTCTAAAGACATAACTAGATTCAAGAAGGGAAAATTGGTAATGATTTGGAGGTCTTGAGGTGCGTGAGGGGGGTGATTGGACGGAGGTGGAGTTGTGATGTCGAGGTGGAGTGGGTCTTGATTGCTTGGTTTTGCATGATGGGTGATTCTTATTTGTAATTGTTGTGTTTTTTGCAGGTTTTGGGTGGTGAATTTGGGATTGGTTATTGTGGCATAGGGGTTCTTAATGGTTTGATTTGATTGGGCTATTGTGTTATTTGGTTATTGTTATGGCTATTGCTGGTGGGATTGCTGTCTGAACAATGGTGGTATGTGGTCATGTAGACACCAAATTTTAACACACCATTTATTTTCAAATATTGGGGGCATGTTTGTATTTTTTGGGCCAAATTTTAATTTTTCAATAATCTGGGGGGGCAAAATAGTAATTTTATCTGTAAAAATTTTTCTATCAGCTTTTGGGGGTTTTAAATTCATAGTTTTACTTTCATGTGAATTTGTTAATTTTTTATGATTTTTCTGGATTTAATTGGTATTCTTTTATATTTTTACCAGCACAAGGGCAAAGTGGTAATATCACCTTGCGAACACCATTTTAGCTCATTTTTAGGTCCAAATTTATTTTTCTAATTCTTTAAGCATGTTTCTAAATTTTCTTGATTTTTTTCGAAGACGATTGCTATTTTTTTCTATAAATACTGCAATCAACGGCAAAATCGTCATTTTACACTTTAAATTCATTTTTCATCAATTGTTGAGTCATAAATGCATTTCTTAGGGTTTTAAAGCTTATTTGTAATTTTTGGTAATTTTTCGAAACCAATAGCTATTTTCTGTATATTTTCATTATCCAAGGGCAAAATTGTCATTTCACATTTCAAACTCATTTTTCACCAATTTTTGGGTCCCAAATTCGTTTTTAGGTTTTTAAGCATGTTTTTAAGTTTTTCTAATTTTTTTAGGGTGAATTTCTATTAACAAATTTGTTATTTATATTTTTCTTAATTTTTTCATTTTTGTGAGAGAAAAATAAATTTTTAAGGATAAAGTTGTAATTTTGATAGTCACGGGCGTTTTGGTCTTTTAGCCATTTCTTGGAAGATAAGTCTTTTGTTCATTATAAATACCCCCACTTGGGGATTTAAAAAAAGAGGGGGAAGAAAATTAAAAAGAAGCCTAGAGAGAGTTTTTAATTTTTAACTTTATCTTTTTCACACACCACACCAAGAACACACACCATACATCTTCAAATTTTCACACACTACACCAAGAACACACTCCACACATCTTCAAGTTTTCACACACCATACCAAGAACCAACAATAGCTAATCTCACACACTCTCTCACACTCTCTCGCACACACTACACACATTATACACACTCACACTCTCTCACACACACTACACATGTTACACACACTCACACTCTCACACACACACTACACATAGTAACAACACACAGATTCACACACTTGCACTCTTACAATCACACACACTAACTCACACACAATTCACATACAATTTACACGCCACTCGCACACATATACAAATTCAGTCCCTCCAAACACACACATACCATCACACACATACTCACACCAATTCACACACAAAACACACACCAGCACTCACAGAGTTCTTCACACAATCACAAGCACACACACTCATATCGCACACAGAACACACACAGACACAGCCAGCTTCACACAACCCCAAACACACACACATACACACTGACACTCACACACACCAGTCACACAATTCTCACACAGACAACAATCACACAAACACACATTCACTCACACACCTTCACATCCAATCCCTCACACAGATAAACACACACAAGCACACACAATTCACAAAAACAACACCCAGATTCACACACAGGCACACCAAAGTCAATTCAGAATCCAATCGATTCCTATCTAAAACACACAAAAAAAAATCCCTATCTCCATCAAACAACCATCAGCTCCCCTCTCTGAGCATCAAAACTCCACAACCAAAACACAAATAACCCATCAGGCAGTTAGAGAAACTAGTGGCACCAGTTATCATTTTCCACTCCACCACAAACCACACGGACTAGTCCACAAGACCTCTACAGTTATCATAGTCAGTCATCATCTTCACAGACATCCCAAACCAAAAATCAATACCCAAAGTTCCTATCACTACCACAACAGTCCAATCCAGCTCCAATCCTAGTCCTATCCTCATAATACAAAACCTCTGCAAAATCACCATCAACAATCGGCAACCACTACAACCCAAACACCACCTGCAATTCCCACAAATCAATTAATCACCACTGTCCACCTGAAAACTCCATTGCAGAGTCAGCCATTCCCTCACCAAGGCCACCTCCAAATTCCCTGCAAACGATAACCAATAGCCCCTTTCCAATCAACACCATCATCAACCCAATGGCCTCCTAATTCACTGAAAAACAACCTCCAAAGAAAAACAAAAACAACCCCAGCTGCAGAAAACAAAACAACAGAACTCCCCTTCCCCAGTCTGAAGAGCCCATCACCAGTCTCAATCTCCACCCTTGACCTCAACCACCTTCAACCTATAACTACCAATCTATCTACCAGAGACTACCCCAAACCACCACCAGCGAGGAACCTCATCGCCACTCAACCATCAATTTCAACCACCTCCACCAGTTCACATACGGAACAACACCAGCACCACTTGAAAAAAAATACGCCAACGCAACCCAAAACCACAAAAACACAATTAATGTCCCCTGTTACCAGCCATGAACAATCAAAGCCCAACAGCCAGCACCACCGCCCCTGGTTGCGGACAGTGCCACTATAACACCCTAGAAATTCATGCAAAAATCATTTATTTTGTATTATGTCCATTAGTTAGAAAAAAAAAAAAAGAGGGCCGAAAATTAGTGAAAAGAAATAAGGAAATGATTTCTATTTATTAGTAGCATGTTGTACCATTTCCTTTAGGAGTTGTACCTAGAAGTCTTGCAAGATTAATGGTAAGATAAATGTTAAAAATCTCTTCTAATTATACTTGGCCAAGTGGAGATTAATTTGCAAGAAAGTCAAGCTCTACTTTTAGTTTTGTCTTGCTTTGATTGGTCACCACTTTTTCCAATTTTTCTTCAATTCTTTTCCACTTTACTTAGCTTATTTTTTTTTCTCTTTCTCTTCACTTTGGCCGGTTTCTTCTTCTCTCTTTTCTTCTCATTTGCTTTCATTTTCTTGGAGCATTTCTCTCTAATTTGATCACTTTTCATCCATTGAAAGTGAATCAACCTTCTTCCTAAGCAAAGATCTTGCCTTATTAAAGGTATTCACCATAAACTTTCCTTATTCTTTCAAGTATAAGTTGTAGTTTTGTGAATTTATACCTATGTTCTTGTTGTTAAGCATGATTGATTTGAGCCATAAAAATGAAGTTTTATTCCATGATTTTATGTTTATGGGCTTGTATGACTTGTAGATAGTGATTGATTCTTGAAATAACATGATTTAAGTATGAATTGGTTGAAGAACCTTGGAGTATTTCATGTGTTTTGATGGAAATTTGGAGTGATATTGGATTGAATTTTTATATAAAAGTTGTAGAACTACTTGAATTGGGCTGGTTTGGTTGTTTTCTTTGCAGGAAAAATTTTTGGGTTAGTCCGATTATAGGGGAAATGCTGCCGAAATTTTGGTAAAAACCTAAGAAATAAAGTGATTAGGCTATGATTTAAAGCTTTATAAGCTGTAATGTAGTGATTAGAACGTGCAGAAATTTCCGTAGATGAGCTATTAGTGAATTGAACCTTTCCGAGCAAAACCCTAAAAATTTAGAAAACCCTAATTTTGAAAACCCTAAACCCTAGGGTAAAACCCTAAACTCCAAAACCCTAGAAACTAAACCCTAGAATGACTTGGGGTATTTCTCAAATTTTCTTATTAAATTACTTAGATTTTAGTCAGGTTTTTATACGGCTATTTTCTCTTGAATTTCAGGATCCGGAAGTGAGACCCAACCTTATCGCAAGATATTTTCTTAGGCCTTCAGGTGAGTGTTCTTACTGTGTGCATGATGCATGAAATGCCATGTTATAACTTGACATTATTATTTGATGAAATGTGTTACTTGAGGAAAGATGTGTACTTTATCACATCTATTCCGTAATGTGTTACATGCTTTCACTATTAAATGTGTTATTTGTGCTTGAGACTTCCGTGACTAACTTCACCGTTACTTCACGGTTAGTCAACCTCGGTCGTGCTTGGGAGGTCATAAGGTGCTGGATGTTTTAGGGCGTGTTGTTCTTTCCCCAAATGAGTTGAATTCCTCAAAGAGGCCAACTCTGGATTGAACTTTCTTGCTTGTTGGCCCTTCTAAGATTGAGATTACTCCCTGGATGTGGTAGCCTGTACGGAGGTTACAAGGTGAATGGTGGTTAGGGTACTTGCTTGTTTATACTAGTATGTTCCTTGGTGAGGACCTGAGCTATTATCTCGATCTGAACATCTTGGTTACATGTTCAGTGCTTGCTACTTTTGCAGTTGAGCTTGCTCCCGTAGTTGAGCCCCGTATCTGCCATTGACTACTTGTTAATTAACTTGTTCATATATTGTTTATTTAACTTGTCAAATATTTTATTGAATAAAATTATATTTTACTGGTATGGTTGCATGACTTGAGCACTCACTGGGCTATTATAGCTCATCCCATTTATTTGTTTTCTTTAACCAGGTTTCCCAAAATACTAAAGTTGGAAAAGTTGATTTTGGACCTAGTAAATGTTTTGTTTAATGTATTTTGATAGCCTAAATGTGTAGGCTTTTATTGTAAATATTATTTATATTTTGGGATGTAAAAACTCTTGTGATATTTATACTTTCAAGTAAATTTTATGAATGTATTTCTTT
Organism: Mitragyna speciosa; assembly: GCA_024721245.1. Taxonomy (NCBI): domain Eukaryota; kingdom Viridiplantae; phylum Streptophyta; class Magnoliopsida; order Gentianales; family Rubiaceae; genus Mitragyna; species Mitragyna speciosa. Next base: position 4,624,865 of record CM045567.1, on the reverse strand, counting down.
ATGAATGCATTTTATTATGGGTTAAGTACGCTTGGATGTTTGAGCGAGTGCGTGATTCGAGTCCTGGCGAGAGCTAGGCAGGTAGTCCGCTAAGCCCTTTGGTGCGTCTCTGGGTAAGGTGGGGTTGTCACAACCACCACCCACGGCTGATCAATTTGCCTGCTAACATCATCGGCCAGTAGCAGCTCACTGGAAACCCAATCATAGTCACAAATCATAACTATGAACCCAGGTGAGATTCGGTCTTTCTTCTTATTATTTTGAATGGTTTTAATTAATGAAATTATGTGATGAGTTGCCACTTGTTTTGTAATGATTTGAGTGTTTGATTGAGGAAGGTTTAAGCTTTGGTTTTGGGGAGATAACACAGAGAAAGAGCAACGAGAGAAAAGAAAGAGATAGATGCCAGAGCATAGAGAGAGAGAGAGAGAGACGGGCAGAAAGATAGAACAGCGAGGGAGAAGAGAGTAGGGAAGAGAGAGGGCAAATCAAAGAAGATAGTGAACAGGAGGAGAGAGCATCTGGAGAGAAAAGAATTGAAGAAGAGAGAATAGAGAGAGGGCTGGAGAAGAAGGTGAGAGATGAGAGAAATCAAAATAGAGAAGACGGAAAAGAAAAAGAAAAAAAGAAGAACGGAAAGGAAGAATCGGAAGGAAGGAGAAGGAGAGAATGGAGAGAAGAGAAATTTGGAGAGAAAAGAAGATGAGTAAGAGAGATGCAAAAAGAAAAAGGTTGGAGAAGACCGGAAAGAAAGAAGAAGAGAACAGAGTGAGAGACGAAAGGGAAAGTGAGAAAGAAAACTTATTTCTGGAGAAAAGAACTGATTTTCGGGGAAATTTAGGTCTTCTGTTATTTTATTCTTTTATGAGATAATTTTCCTTTATTCGTATAATCTGGAATATGTTTTGTTCTCAGTGATTTAGTTTTTTTTTTTAGTTAACTAATTCAATTAACTTAACTAATTTAGCTAATTTATTTGGTCTTCATTTTTAATTTTGGGTAGTCTTCTTTCTGCTCATTTTTATAAAAAATAAATATTTACCTTTTAGCCCCTTAGAATTCTTAGGTAGTTTATTACCCCCATGAACTTGTCATTTTATACAATTGAATCCTCCATAATTACAGATTGACCCCCTTAAGTTTATCATCTTTCAATTAAGTCCTTGGTTAGTTGCAATTTCACCTCCCTACATGCTGAAATTTATTGCTTTGCCTCTCCCAACTTGCTTCAATTTGCATCTTAGCCCCTCATATTTGCTGGAATTTTACTTTTGTCCCCCATGTTTAGCTTTAACTTACAAATTATGCCCCATTCTTGCTTGAATTTGCGATTTGGTCCTTGGGTTCACTTAGATTTCTATTTTAGTCTTCCAAATTTACTTTAATTTGTATCTTTGCCCCTAGACTTGTGTAGATTTTCAATTTTTGTCCCCATTAGTTTAAATTTATTATTTGGCCCCGATTGACTCTACTTTTTATTTTCCCCCTCTAACTTGCTATAATTTACATTCTTCTAATGTGTTAGTATTTCATATTTTACTCTTTGTTTTATTAAGTAGTTGTCCCTTTAACTTGTGTTTCGTTTTTAAGCTTTGGTACCGGGTCTCCAAAGAGGTATCCCGACTTCTTGTCATTTTCCTCTTTATGTGCTCCAATATGATTTTATGCATTATTTTATTATTATTTGTTTATTTCTTATTTTACATACTTTTTGTGTATTTACGTATTTAATTTATTTAATTTTGAATTTTTATTATTTTGAAAAAATATAATATTTTGTATTTAGCTAGTCAATGTAATAGTTAGATTATTTTTTTTCATATTTTAGCAAAAATTTTGTAATTAGATAGAAAGTGTAATAGATAGGGTATTTTTAATTTTCCTTTTTTTTTTAAATTGTAAATTAAGCCCCCGGTGTAATAGTTAGGATTTATTTGCTTTTACTTGCTTACGTGCTTTTTTGTTTTACCGCTTTCATTAGGATTTTGCATCTAGATATTATGCTTATGTGTTATGTGCTCTACTTGACTTTATATGTCTTTATATGTTTAATTTGTTTTTAATTCACGCTTTATTATTTAATTCATGTTTTATGTTATTCCGTCACCACACTAGTCCAACTCTAGTTGTGGCTTCTCGTTTTCCCACTAGTCCAATGCTAGTGGAGAATTACTAAAAGGGGCTAGTCCAATGCTAGACCCTTAGCGCATCTTAGTGTTAGGTGCATTCGTGTGCATTTTACACCCCACTTCACACATTTTTAGTTTTCTTTTCATTTCGCATGATCTTTATTATTATTATTCTTCTTATTATTATTATTATTTTGACACATTTTTAAAATGCATGACATCTAGGTTGCATTTCACTTAGACTTTAGGACATTTGTGTGATCTGACTAGAAATAGTCGGCTACTCACGTGGGAAGCAGTGGCGTACATGCCGTTCCCCCCTCCGTAAGTAGAAACATTCAGTCATGAGTTATTAGTCCCCCATACCCGTCATGTTACATACCCACTTTCTTTCTTCACTTAATATATATTATTACTATTTTCTTTTCTTTTTGCATCACATTTTACATAGACACTCGTGACTCCCTTGAGGTCTCAACTCGGGTTTCGCAATTAATGCGATAATCTCGGCTAGGTAGAAAGGGTGCCTTAGGCACGAGACTTTGCCTTCCCTTTCTTCAAATGTGACTCCCAAACCTTTTTCTCTCATTTTTTGTAGACCGGAGTCGGAAAAGGGTTTTAAATGATTTTTTTTTAATTTTATTTTTGTTTTGTTAGACGATTTTCCAGGTGACTTGGTGCGCCCCAACTCAGTACCAAGTGGCGACTTCGTTTTTCAAAATAAAACCCTTTTTCAAAATTAGTTGGCCAAAACTGTCGCATTTTTTTAGTCCTGGCCTTATTTTCTTTTAAAATACATTTTATACTAAATAACACTTTTTCACTAAAACACGATTTTTTCTCCCACACGTACGGTTTTCCCAAAACTCTATCTTTTCAAAAAGGGTCACTAGACCAGACCGTCTTTTTGGGACGCGATAGTCACGACCCCACTAGTACCTTTTACTTTACGATTTTTAGGACGCGACAGGTCATGGTGGTTTGTGGTAGTTTGTGAAGTGGTAATGGTTTTCTGGAGTCTAATTTGGGGCTGTCTTCTATATGTAGGTGGTTTTGGGTAGTGGTTGACGACTGGTTTTGAGTGTGATTGTGACTGGGTGGGATTTGATAGGCATTGCTTTGGGTCTGATAGGTAGTCCGCGGTTTGGTTGGGTAGAGTTTCAGGGAGGAGACGGTGGAAGGGTGGAGGAATTGTTGGGTCGTGGATGGTGGAGTGGAGAGAATGGTGGTAGAAGAAGAACCCAGGAGAAGAAAGGAAAAAAAAAAAAAAAGAAAACCCAGAAGAAATAACACAACCTATGAACAACATTGCAAAAGGAAAAAAAACTAACAACAAAATTCAACCAAAATTTCAAGCAATTAAAACAAAATCAGACTTATACAATGAAAGAAAATTGATCAAAACAAATAGAAAAGAGATAAGAAATTATCTTTTGGAAGCTAGGAAAGAATCTGATGATGAACAGTGATGATCCCATCAGTAAATGGAGCAATAAAGAAAACATTTTTCCTTTAGGATAAAATTGTGTTTAGGGTTTTTGATCTCTTCTTTTTTTTTATTTTAATGGGGGTATTTATAGAGCCTAATAGTCTTGGCCCATATCCCAAAATAATTAAAATGCCAGTGGTAATAAAAATCTTTATTTTATTTTAAAAAATTTATTTTTGGCACAAAAAAATCAAAATTAAAACAAAAAATGAAAATGAACTCCAAAATTTGTCAAAAAATTCAAAATAGATTTCAAAATTTTAAAAATAAAGATTAGAGCCTAAAACTGGCCAAAAATGCGTTCGGGTGTGAAATGACTATTTTACCCTTATACTAACAAAATGCACAGAAAAAATAGCTATTGGCCTCAAAAAATTACCAAAAATTAAAAATAAGCTTAAAACTCTAGAAAATTAATTTAGGACTCAAAAATTGTTAAAAAATGAGTTCATAGTGTGAAATGACTAATTTTTCCCTACACTAACAAAATGCACAGAAAAAATAGTTATTGGCCCCAAAAAATTATCAAAAATTAAAAATAAGCTTAAAGCCCTAGAAAATGCATTTAGGACTCAAAATTGATAAAAAAAATGCGTTCAGGGTGTGAAATTATTATTTTACCCCTATGATGACAAATAAATAGAAAAATACCAGTTAAACCCAAAAAAAATCACAAAACTGGACTTAAAAAAAATATGTATGAAAGTACAAAATATGAATTTAAAACTCCAAAACTAATGGAAAAATATTTACAGCTAAAAATTATTGTTTTGCCTCCCCGAAATTGTTGGTTTTGCCTCTTTTTGCTCAAAAATCAGATTTGACCATAGAATTAGAAAAGAAAGGCCCCCAATGTTGAAAAAATAAACGGTGTGTCAAAATTTAGTATCCACAGTCTCACTCCCCTAGTGGATTTGAAAAGGCCTGAAACTACCCATTGAATAAAATGGAAAACCAGCTGTTGGATAATAATCTGTATGTCAAATCAACTTAATGTTCCTGAGGGAATCAATACATGTCATCACTTAATCTAAAATTCTCTCTCTAAAAATTTCTTTCTACGTTGCTAGGGTTTTGCCGCCTTTTCAAATTTCAAATTTCTGGTCTGCCTCCATTGCTAGATTTGTGTGATCTTGGTCTTTGTTAGGGTTTTCTTCATTCCCATGGTAGATTTGGCAGCCCCCTTAGCCTTCTATCATTTCGCCTTCTTTCCAAAAGAAGTCATTTTCAGACTTGATTTCTTCATCATCTTCAACTCCTTTGCTGAGCATTAAGGCTATGCAGTCGACATATATAGGTGAACCGGCTTTTCACTTCTCTCAATCAGATTTGAATAATCTTGTGGCTCCCTACAAATTTGTTGGTTGGAAAATTCACTCATGGTAGACCTACGATGGACAACTTAAGAAAATTTTTCCAATCCCTCGATTTGAAAAAGACAACCTCAGTTGGTTTATTAGATCCTAGACATGTTATCATTCGTTTGAACAATGAAGTAGATTTTCTTAAACTTTGGAACCGTGGAATCTAGTATGCTTGTGGTTACCCTGTGCGTGTATTTAAATGGACTCCAGCATTTCATGTGGACAAAGAACCTTCGGTTGTGCCTGTTTGGTTCCAATTACCAAAGCTTCCCGTTCATTATTTCAACAAGGAGTGTTTGTTCTAGATAGTGAATGTTTTGCGAACTCCTCTTTTCATGGATTCTACTACGGTTTCAAGCTTGTGTCCTAGTGTGGCTAGGGTATGTGTTGAGATTGATCTTTTAAAATCTTTGCCATCTAGTGTGTGGATTGGCAATGGAGATTTTGATGGGTTTTGGCAAATTTTAGAACCAAATCATCTTCTTAAATATTGTTCCCATAGTTTTCGACAAGGGCATAATTTAGATGATTGCCATTTCTACACCCAAACCTTAGGATTTCGAATGAGGGTAAAAGTCAAAAATTGTAAGTAGGGTTACGTCCCTGTGACAAGAATATCACCCTAAGTGTAACACCCTAGAAATTCATGCCAAAACCATTTATTTTGTATTATGTTCATTAGAAAAAAAAAAAAAAAAGAGGGCCGAAATTAGTGAGAAGAAATAAGGAATTGATTTTCTATTTTACTTGCATGTTGTACCATTGCTTTTAGGAATTGTACCTAGCATCTCTTGCAAGATTTATTATAGGATAAATTACAAAAATCTCTTCTAATTACTCTTAGCCAAGTGTAGTCTTCCATTGTTAAGAAAGTCAAGATTTCTTTGGTTTTGTCTTGCTTTGATTGGACCACCATTTCTCCCATTTCTCTTCAATTCTTTTACTTTACTTAGCTTATTATTTTTTTTCTTCTTGCTGGCCGGCTGCTTTCTTCCCTCTTTTCTCTCCATTTTCTTTCAATTTTCTTAGATATTTTGCTTCCATTTACTCATTTTCCAACCATAGAAATTAAGTGGAACTTCCTCCTAAGCAACTATCTTGTCTACCTAGAGGTATTTCCCATGAATTTCTCCTTTAATTTCAAGTGTAAGATTATAGTTTTTAGCTCTTAAGTTATGTTTTTATGGTTAAGTAAGATTGATTTTTTGGCCATGAATATGAAGTTTTATTCCATGAATATGAGGTTTATGGACTTGTATGACTTGTAGATAGTGATTTAAACTTGAAATGACATGATTAAGTTTGATTTGATTGAAGATTTAAGCTTGAACTTAAGAACACTTAAACAGTCATGCTGGACCAGTTTTAGTAAAACTTTCATAACTTGGTGTAGATAAATTGGATTCGAATGATTCTTGTTGTTTTAGAAACTAGATTCATAGATCTTTAAAATGGTATAAAACTTGCACGGTGGTTCATTGTGTATTAATTGCAGAAAGCTTGCAAAGTTGGCTGAAAATTCGGTTCTGCGTAAACAGTTTTGATGAAGAGCCAACTTGGGGGCTGATTTTGAACCTGTTCTATTTGGAATTTTAAGTGATGATATTCATGAAATTTGTAGCCCTATAAACGTACTTCAAACCATGTAATCACAATTCCCTAGTTCTTAGTGGATTGACCCCAGCAAGGGCACGAAGTTGGCTGAAAACTAACCCTGTGCAGATTTGGGTGATGATTCTTGGAGTAGGGATTTTGAATTTGAGTGGAATCTTGATTGAATTTGGGTTTAAATTGAATATATAAGTTGTAGTACATGTTGAATGGATTGGATGGTTAATTTTTCTTGCAGGTTTTAAATTTTTGGGTTAGTCCGGTTATAGGGGAAGTGCTGCCGAAATTTCGGTAAAATCTAAGAAATAAAAGTGATTAGGCTATGATTTAAGACTTTATAAGCTGTAATTTAGTGATTTAAGCGTGCAGAAATTTTCGTAGACTAGCTATTAGTGAATTAAACCTTTCCGAGCAAAACCCTAGAAACTTAAACCTAGAAAGACTTGGGGTATTTCTTGAATTTCCTTATGAAATTTCTTAGATTTTAGTCAGGGTTTTTATACGATTATTTCTCGTGAATTTCAGGATCCGGAAGTGAGGCCCGACCGTATTACGAAATCTTTTCTTAGGCTTCAGGTGAGTGTTCCCTTACTTGTGCTTATGAGTGTTTCTTCATATATACATGATGCATGTCCAAATGTGATTTTATTTGTACTTGATACTTGTGACATGTCTCAATGTAGTATGTGAGTGTCCTTATGTGTGTACGATACATGAAATGTTATGTCATACTTGAGAAATGTTAAATCATGAAATGTTACGTTAAATTGGTACTTGTTATTTTATGACCTATGTTACTTGAGGAAAGATGTGTACTTTATCGCATCTATTCCGCAATGTGTTAAATGCATTCACTATCAATGTGTTACTTGTGCTTGCGACTTCCGTGGTTAACTTCATTGTTTTCCACAGTTAGTCAAATTGGGTGAGATTGGGTGAGATATAAGGTGTTGGGCGATATTCGGTGCTTGTTAATGTTCATATCTGAGTAGAGTCCTCGAAGAGGCTAACTCATGATTGAACTTGAATCCTTGGGTGAGAATGGGGTGATATAAGGTGCTGGAGAATATAGGTGCTTGATATTCTTTCCGATAAGAGTTTCATTCCTCAAAGAGGGTAACTCCGGATTAAATTTTTCGAGTATTCTGGACCTGAACTTGCTTCTGCAGTGAGCCCGTATCCGCCATTGACTATATGATACTTCATTTTGTGTGTTTCTTGTGTCATGAACTTGTTAATTGTTGTCACTAAATGTTACCTGGTTATTGGCATGCTGCTTGTCTTGGACACTCACTGGGCTATTATAGCTCATCCCATTCATTTGTTTTCTTTAACCAGGTTTTTCCAAAATACTAAAGGCTGGAAAGCTGCTTTTGGATATAGTAAATGTTTTGCTTCATGTATCTTGATAGCCTAAATGTGTAGGCTTTTATTGTAAATATTATTTAAATTTTGTGATGTAAAACTCTTGTGATGTTTATACTTTCAAGAGAATCCTATGAATGTATTTAATATGAGTGTATTTGATTTTGCTTTATTTTAAGTTAAGTACGCTCGGATATTTGCGTGAGTGCGTGATTCGAGACCTGGCGAGAGCTAGGCAGGCAGTTCGCTAAGCCCTTTGGTGCGCCTCTGGGTAAGGTGGGGCTGCTACACTAAGGGTGAGATCTCTATTCCTAATAATAATATGGTGGGAGAAGGAAATGTTTCTGATAAGAGTAGGGGTGAAATAATGGAAAATAATATTACAAACAAGCTAGAAAGGCCAGATAATGGGCTAAACTTAAAGGCAATGAAAAGGAATGGTGATAATTCTTTTTCGGAGATGGGCTCGTGTTTGCATATTCATGAGGCTGAAACAAATATTGATAGGGAAGAAACTATTAGGGATGATGTGGAAATGAATACTACTGAGGATCGTGTTCTAGTGAATATTGGAATTGATCAACATGTGGCAACAATGTTGGTAGAGGAGGCAGTATCTTCGATTGCAGATGGTATTATCATCGAAATGGCTAACAAAATTTTTGCTGAGGAGGGTAACACCAATGATGTTCTAGAAAAAGTATAAAGACAGCAACTTTCAATGGTGAATGGCCTGAATCTATCCCCAAGGAAAGGGCCTTCTTCGACTGTAGAATCAATGGAGGTGCTTAGACATCAATTGGATAGCTTAAAGAGTCTGGAGGGATGGCAAACAATCTCTTATAAGGGCAGCAATAAAAAATTGGCTGTGAATCCTCAAGCTTGCCCTTCTTCCTTTATCCAATGATAAAAGCTTTATTCTAGAATGTAAGAGGTATTAAAAATTCTCTTACTTTGTCTCATTTGAAAAATCTTAGGAGGCTGCACAATTTTTCTTTGCTTGCCATTTGTGAACCTTTGGTTGATAAGTGTAAACTTGATAGAACCCAAGTTAAATTGGGATTTCAGCATGCTTTATCGAATGAGGTGGGTCGAATCTAGGTATTCTTTGATGCTGTGGTGTTATTGTTCATCAATCTGATCAATTTTTGGCTATTAAGATGGATCATGTTCTCTTTCATTCTTTAGTCATTGTAATGATTGTCCATGCATCTTGTTTGGATCAAGGATGTGAAATGCTTTGGGCAAATTTGAATCAACTATCCCGTTTTAATTTGCCTTTAATCTTGACAAGAGATTTCAATGTTATTATTAGTCAGGAGAAAGAAAAATGGGGGTCAGACTTTTAAATTTACTGAAGCAGAAAAGTTTATTGATTTTTTTGGGTGATTGCTCATTGGCTAATGTTGGTTTTTCGAGTTCTAAATACACATAGTGTAATAATAGATATGGAAGAGCGAGGATTTGGAAAAGATTAGATAGGGTTTTGGTTGATCAAGCCTGGATTGCTTTAAATTTCTCAAATCATGTCTGGCATCTAAGTAGAATGACTTCAGACCATTCGCCTTTGCTCTTCTCTTATTCAGCGGTAAATGGAGATGTACCAAGAAGTTTTTTATTTTTAGATATTTGGAGGTCGCATTCACAATTTCAGCAAATTGTTCGTAAAGCTTGGGAGGTCCATACTACTGGAAGACCAATCCGTTCATTTTTACAAAAGCTTCAATCTGTCAAACGTGATCTTTGGTCTTGGGGTAAACTAGTTTTTGGAAATGTTTTTGATAATGTGAAACAAGCTGAAGAGTGCGTGCAAATGAGGGAATTGGAGCTGGAAAATAACCAATTTGATCATGGCCAACTTGCATTGTTGAAGGCTCAAGTTGAATTGAAAAGGGCACTACATAGAGAAGAAGGTTTTTGAAGACAAAAATCGAGGCTGAAATGGAAAAAAGAAGGGGATTCTAACAAATTTTTCCATTCCTATGTTCGGCAAAAGAGGGTTAAACAACATATTCACCAAATTAAAAATTCAGTTAGAGAATGGTTGGAGGATAGATCACTTATTGAATCTAAAGCTGCTGAATTTAAATCCTTTCTCAAGAACAAGATGTGGTGGAGTTAGACAAGGAGCTATTAGATGCAATTCCTATTTCTATTACTAATAAAGATAATATGTTTTTACAGGCTTATCCAGCGAAAGAGGAGATTAAGAACGTGGTGTTCCAGATGGATGGTAAGAGTTGTTCAGGCCCAAATGGATTTCCAGATTCTTTCTTCACTACCTATTGGGACATTATTAAGGATCATTTGTTCTTGGAGGTATGCGAATTTTTTGTTGATGCAGAATTGCCTTTGGGGTTTTCTTCGACTTTAATTGCTATGATTCCTAAGATAGCTAATTTGAATTATTTTTCTGATTTTAGACTGTTAGCTTATGTAATTTCATTAATAAAATTTTGTCGAAGTTTCTTGCTAACAGGCTGGATACAGTTCTCCCTAAGCTCATCTCCCCTCAGCAAAGTGCTTTTGTAAAAAGAAGATCCATTTCTGATAATATTTTGCTGGCTCAAAATTATGCTCTTCAATGAATAAGAAAGTTAGGGGATCTAATATGATGTCAAAGCTGGACATGACCAAAGCTTATGACTGGGTGTCTTGGCTTTTCCTGATGTGGCTTACGAGGAAATTTGGATTTGGGGAAGTTTGCCTGGATATGATTTGGAGGCTTATCTCATCTTGCCATTTTTCGGTTCTTGTAAATGGTAAACCACGTGGTTTTTCTCAATCTTCTAGGGGTTGAGACAAGGCAACCCTATTTCTCCAACTTTTTTTATTCTGGGTGCTGAAGTTCTTTCTAAAAATTTAAATAAATTATTATCTTGCCAGAGTTTTACTCCTTTTTTTGTGGCTAAGGATTTTTTGAAGTTGACACATCCTAGCTATGCTAATGACATCACTACAACAAATATAACATTTTGTGACACTAAGAAAACTGTCGTAAAAATTATAATAGCGTCACAAAAGGGCTTTTATGACGGCTTTGTGACAGTTTTCTATGCATCGGCAAAAAAGGCATAATGAAAACTTTGTGACGGTTTTTTAACTGTCATAAAAAGTATTTATGACGATTTATAAGACTTTTTATGACACATTTGAAAGTGTAATAAAAAATAGTATTTATAACAGTTTATAAAACTTTTTATGACACTTTTAGAAGTGTAATAAAAAATAGTATTTATGACGATTTGTAGTGCTTGTTGGGACACTTCTGAAAGTGTAATAGATATATATTTAATCCAATGCTTTTTTGTGATGATTCTAAAACTATAATAAAAACTTTCATTTCCTATTGTATTTAGCACATGCCACCGATGTGTTTCGTTACACTCAACAATCCTCACAAAAATATTCAAACTTTTAACTACATATTTTCATGGTTTGATACAAGCCATCAATGTACTTTAGAAATGTTATTCTTATAATTACATCCCATTGCAATATACATACACCTAAGCAAAATTGGCAGAATAAAACTTTATCGAACTAACATAAATCAAAAAACTCGAATTAGAGTACATTGACTTTCATAATACATTGTTGGATCATAGATAAAGTTAATCAGTACATGGTTCATGTATACATCAAACCTTCAAAAGCGTCACTATTTGTCAAATATCAACGTAAAGTATTGACAGAAGCATTACTATTTGCCAAATACCAACATAAAGTACTAAGGCAAACTTTATTAATTATATAAAATGAATATAAATCTTGTAAGGAATAATGTAACATTTTTAAAAGTTATTTTCCATAACTTGCAAAAAAAATGATAACAATACAGATAAGTTCACTAATCAACTTAATTTAAAAGAATAATATAGCTATTAGCTATTTAGGTACAAGAATAACACCTAAAACAAGATGCTTGTATAATAAAAAAAATCCAAAAAAGAAAAACCATGAGCATTGGTTGTGAGTTTAGGTTACTATCAAACTAAAGCACAAGTTACACAAACAAGTAAAAAAATTTATAATCTAATACTCGTTCTACAAGTACATAGGTCTATTATACTACTTGGAGTATTAGGGTCGATCCCACGAGGAAACAAGATTTAGCAACTACAAAAGCTGCTAACTTGCTTTATTATCTAAACAATCAAACTTAGAAGTGGTGAAATGGTAGGAAAATCAAATTCAAATAAACAAAATATGAAGAAACAAGTTAAACAAAGTTGACTACGCTTAAGAATCGACCCAATATGAAAGTTTAGCTCATGGCCATGGTGATTTTATTCAAGTTTAGGATTCAATTCCATTTGTACTCCAAACTAGATCTCTCTATGAATAGAAGACTACTAATACCTGAGCTTTCCTACTCTCGTTGTAAAGACTTGCATGCATTAGTTCATTAAAATCATAAATTGTGGCTTTTAACCTTAATCCACCTATGTGAATCACTACTTTTGTGAGATTCAACATAAGTTCCATTTACTCTTTCCATTGTTAAGTGCAAATCTCTTTGTCAAATAACAACTACGATGACTTGAAGTTGGTAACTAATCAACAACAAGTGTTAAAGACCAAGTAAATGAACAAACAAGAATAATTAGGCCATAAACCAATTCATATCATAGTTTCGTCCTAAACCTAGGTGAAATCAACTTAGTTCAACATATTTAAGATAAACTTAAGCACACAAATGAGAGTAACAAGCATGCATGAATGAAATAAGAAAGAATAGGGTAAGAAATGCTCAATTATGGCTCCAAATCTTCTTCTTTCATTCCATCAAACATGTTAAGTATAAGTTCCTCCAAGGTTTTGTTACAAGAATTCATTATTCCTACAAAACTAGAAAGAAAACTAATCTAAATATTTACAAGGAGTGCTCCTCCTACTAAGCTATAGTTCAAGCTTTTTCAAGCATAGAACTAAGCATCTCATTCATGAACTACAAAGGCATATATTTATAGGAAAAACCCTAGCTCAAGTCATTGTCCAAGTTGGAGACATAATGATGAAATTTGATTCCAAAACTTGTGAAAGTCTTCCTTGAGCTTTGTAATGATCTTCTAGGGCAGAGAGAATGCAACTAGACATTTGCATTACCTGTAAAAGTGGTATGAATAGGTTGCAAGTTGAGAGGAAGCCGAAATCTACAAGTTGTAGCGATCTGCGAGTGGCAACCCACAGATCGTGAATCGTGGATCACTCTCTTTTCCAATTTTACCCTTTTAAACTTTAGTTATTCCCATAATGTCCTTGAGACATTTTTCCACAAGCAAACCATAGTTGACTTGATAGAATTTGATGAAGAAAATAATTGGCGGAAATTCCAAGCTTAAATGATAAAAAGCTGTACAACTGGAATTATCTTTGATTTTGATTATCCTTGGGCTTCAATTAATCCAAATTGTGTTTAATCATCATTTCCTCCAAGAATCAAATAAACTTGGGCATTAATTTACTCAAAATAATAATTCTGCCTCAAAACCCTAATTTTCATACCAAAAACCCTAATTTAAGAGATATCCTTAATTTGATAGAAAGTAATGAAATTGAGCCATTATAATATCAAAAATATCAAAAACATACTGAAAATATACTTAAATCGTATATAAAATAATATACTTATATAGGTAAAATTATTACTTATCAAACTCCCCTACACTTGAATCATTACTTGTTCTCAAGCAATTGAAAAATCAAGAGATCAAATAATGATTCAAGGCTTGAAATAACAAATGCCTCATTGTTGAATTCAATTCCACAATATAAAGTAAATAGGCATTATGCAATTCCTTGTTAAGTTTCTAATACTAATCATACCAAATAAAAAGGAAGTAATTATCTCAAGATTAAAACTAGTTCAACAAAATTTCAATGCCTTACAAAATTTTGCAAGAAAATGAATCATAAGGTCAATCAAAGTACTTCACATGTCTATGATTATTTTCATTTTTTCACTTGAGGGAGTATTATTTAGCAAACTAATTGCTCAAGATGAGAATGTCTTTTGACACAAAAACCAACATTGGCCAATAAAAGTTTCCGGTTACTCAACACCTCAATGTTAAGCAAGTAGCAAAAACTATATTTGAGAAGTAAAATTGCCTTTTTATGCAAAGATCGACATTGGCCGATGAAGATCTCTGGCTACTCAACAATTTACTCACTCAAATTGCTATGCATTACTCATAATTCATGTATCGTTTTACGTGAAAGTCGACATTTTTAGATGAAGACTCCTGATTACTATGCACAAGAACCATTGGAGTAGAAAAAACTACTTTATTCTTTTTCATTTTTGTAGTATAAGTATCCCTTATTGCAAGTATTAAACCATAGATTAAATGCTTAAACTATTTCACAAAACAGCAATCTTTATGATTGCAAGTTCTGTTGGCACCTCGCTAAAACTTGATTCGGCTACAGTAAATATGTCTAGACCTAATATTGCAAGAGTTTGTGTGGAACTAGACCTACTGAAAGAACTACCACGTCGCATCTGGATTGCATCTGGCCAGGGGGGATATTGGCAGAAAATAGGGTATGAAGATCTTTCTCAATTTTGTAGTAATTGCCAGAAGCAAGGCCATGAAGCAAAGAGATGCAAATTGCTTAATCCAAATCTACGGGAAAAGGAGGAAAATGATCGAAAAGGCAAGGCACAGCAAGCCTCCAAACCTATTTATGTTCCTAAGCAGCGAAATTTTGCTGTCTAGAATATTGAGGGAGATGTTCTTGAACCTGTTGCCCATATGGTGCAGGAAGACGTGAATGCCACGGCCAATCCAGTTGTCCCAATGCTTGGTTTGGCTACTGATCAGGCCACTGAAGGTTCACACTTCACCTGCGGATCTACAGGTGACTATCCTGTCAAGGCCAAATGTAAATGCTACCTGTGCAGAAGTTGGCGAGCAATCAAGCCTTGCTTCACCAACATGTCAACAGATGATTTTAGGTGCAAGAGGAGTTTGGTGTGGAGGGCCAGCAGACTGTGGAGATGAACAGGATTCAGCAGGAGGTTGATGTAATGGGCAATGTCACAAGCAGTCAGATAGCTGGAGAGAAGTCATTGTTGCAGCAAGACCTCATAAAAGAAGCTGAAGCTCTGGCTGGAAATCTTTCACCACGTGGAATGGAAATCAGTCATGAAGATGAACATGGAATGGAGCAGCGTCTTGCCTTCTGTAATCTAGAAATTTCAGCCAAGCAATTCCACGAAGCTCAAGAACAGCAAGGTGAATGGCAGCAGCCAAACAGTGGGAAGAAGAAAGCCATTCGTTCAAAATTTCAGACAGATAGAGTGTTGAGATCTCAAGTAAGATCCTCCCAAAATTCCTTTGTTGTCCTTTTAAATGATTAATTTTATTTTCTAGAATATTAGGGGCGTAGCAAAGGCTCCGAATTTAAGAAGATTGAAAAAGTTGATTAAAATTTCTCATGCTCCGTTAGTAGCTATTTGTGAACCTAAGATTGGTAGTGGTAGGTTCCACGAAATAAGAAATAAATTGGGTATGGATGCGGGTTTTCAGAATAACAATGGCTCGGTGTGGGTGTTCTTTAAACAATCTTTGTCTTGTAATTTGGTTGGAGAGAGTGATCAACGTGTGACTTTATTGGCTGGTTCGTCATTGTTTCCCTCGGCATGTAGATTGTCTTTCTTACATGCTAAATGTTTTGTAGATGATAGAACAATGCTATGGAACAATCTGAAAGATGAATTTATTGGGAACTTTCCTTGGCTTATCGCTGGAGATTTTAATTTGGTGGTGAATGCAGATGAAAAGAGAGGTGGTAGACCCTTTCATTTGAGTGAAGCTACTGATTTTCTAATGTTTATGCATGAGATCCAGGTATATGATGTAGGGTTTTCTGGCTCCAAGTTCACTTGGTGTAACAATAGACAAGGTTTATCAAGGGTTTGGAAAAGACTAGATCGTGTGCTAGTGTGATGCGTATCTTTTGAACTATACCAAAGAACTCTAGGCAAGTGCACCTATCGCTTCGTAGTATAGTATATAAGAGCACCGAATATCGTCCCACAAGGACTGGCAAATACTAGTAATTACTTGAGTTCTATTATCTAACCTAATGAACGCAATTGGACTTTTTAAAGTAAGAAACTAAGGAAAGTGTTATCTAATCCACTAAAGTTAAAAGGGAACGATAAAGGAGAGTGAGAAGTAACAACAAGAATGACAAAATAAGTCTAGATATGGTATCCCCCAATTGCATAATCAATGAACCAATTCCGGGCAAATGCTATTACCTAAACTTGACCTTGACCCAGAGTCCCAAAATTAGATCGTAACCTTTCTCAAGAGATACAATCCCTATCCTCTTGGTTGCTCAATTGGAATCTCTTCACAATTAACCCCCCAATTAGAAGCCTTAGGATTAATGGACTCTAATTCATTAAGTTCTTTCCAACACTTAACGATTGGGGGCAATTCATGGAACCCTATCTCTAGTGATTCATTCAAATTGCCTTAATTTGTGAAATGGTCTAGTCATACGTGCAATTTCTCAATATACCCATACGAAACCAGCCATAGAATCAAGAATGCATGCAAAATCCCAATTCCATTAAACATGAATAATCACAAATTAATCCAAATCAAGAGAGTGAATAGCATAAACCAACAATCGATCAATTAATTACACAAATGGGTTCAACCAAATCTAGACTACTAGTGTTTACTCCATAAAAATCAAAGAAACTACATTAATTAACAAAGGAAAACTGTAAAAACTCATTGTAGTTGAAGTTCTTCAATCTCCCTCTGATAAATGTTCTGCAATTTCTTCTAGGTAGAGAAGATTCAAGCCTCTTCTTTGTCCCTTGAAGCTTCTTCCTCTTCTCCCTTTGATATCCCCTTCAAAGAGCCTCTTTTTATTTCTTTTTTTTCCTCCCAAGAAACCCTAGGAGAAAGATAGGTTTTCGAATAATCCGTCCTAGCACTCATATCAGCAGTTAAAATGGTGCAGAATTCGCGACCAGGAACCGCGCGCGTGTCTGCCCGTTGATCTTCCGCGGTTACTAAAAATCTCGAGGAACCGCGGATGGGTCCGATGCACAACCGCGCGCGGTTGGTCACGCGGTTGATCGTCTTAGCGCTGTCCAACGCACTCTCGCGCGGTTTAACCCACGTTTGCTCTCTGGGTGGAACCCGCGTCTGAAACCGCGCGCGGTTGATCTCGCGGTTGACCTTCTGTGCAGAAGCCGCGCGATAGAACCGCGCGCGTTTTCTTCGAGCTTGTCCGCGGTTTAGCATTTTTCTTCACAATCTGCCCTTTTCTTCTCAGGCCTTTTTCTCCAATTCTGACCACGATCCTATCCTTGATCTTTTCACCTGCACAAACTTCATAAATGAGTGCACGTACATTGCTCTATTTTGCTCCAATATGAAATTCAATAGGCAACAAGAAGTAAGTCTAGAAAATAGCTGGTTTTACCCAAAATTACTAAATAAAAGTACTAAAATACCTACGCAAACCACCACTTAGACACTCTAAAACATGTGTAAGAAAAACTATTATCAACTTCCCCCATACTTAAGCCGTTGCTTGTCCTCAAGCAATTAGTCTATACAAACCCAACAACCGACTTAGAAGGGGCACTTAAGCAATCTAATTCAAAGAACACTTTCTCCAAAAAGAACTACACGGACACATATCATACCATCATTCTTTCATTCAAAGTACTCATAATACAAGGGGAAGTAAGAGCAATTATACATTGAATTTAGTAGTTTCAACGCGATATTTTCACCCTACTCAATCTTTGCTAGTAAATGAGTTCCATACGTAGCAATTAACACACAAGAGAGCCCGGTTAACAACAATAGTTACTGAAAGAACTTATCTCTTCACCTTGAGTTGGGCCTTTCATTGAGTCATGAAGTACTCTTTTGACGCGAAGATCGACACTTTGAGGTGAAGACCCCCGGTTACTCGAGACTTCATTTGCTCAACTTGCTATGCATACTCATAATTTTGATGACTTTTGACGCGAAAATCGACATTGTTAAATGAAGATTCCCGGTTACTCGACACCAAAACCAGCGGAGTAACCCCCAAACTCGCACTTTTTTCTTTTTTTTTTTTTTTTTTTAATCCTGCAAATTGTGTGCCATTCACCCTATATGTTCATCAATTAACCTGCAATAATCGAGTAGGGTCTAAATATCCCATTAACTTCATTGAATTCTCACATAATTACTCAACTTCACCTAATATACTTTCCCAAAGTAAAAGACTACCAATGGTGCGATAGTGACCCGTAGTTTTCTTTTTCAAAAGTTTCTAAGAAAGGACCTGGATAAGGTGCACCTTGAAATCTGAAAAAGTTGATGAGTTACTTGAAAAAAATTTGACAGAGTCTCCCCTAAAATAGGATTAACTCCCTGTCAATCAAAAAATTCAACCAAAGCAAAATTCACCAATATAACACATCTCAATGCCAAACAATATTACCACATTTTATTCCCTCCCCCATACTTAAGATTTACATTGTCCTCAATGTACGAGAAAGATAGAACAAAATAGCGAAAAAAGAAATAGATATGAATAAAGAAACTAATACCCCCCTTTTTCGCGTAGTAAGATGCCTTGGTCTAGATGAAGACTATAGCCTTGCCACCCTGGTGATGAGAGGCGTTCAACTGCAGCCACATGTATTTCGAGTAGTCTAAGTAGTGTTAGGACAAAAGAAAAAAATAATAAATTGAAAATGTACGGAAAGTCAAAACAGGAAATAGATAAAAAGAAATAAAAGTCTAGGTAGTTATAATTACAGGCCAATTTAAAGAAGTCAAGTAAAGTAAAGTAAAGAACACAAAGAAAGTACAGATCCAAACACAATAAGTAGGAAAAGCGGGTAAGCGGGTCCTAGGCATCTCCGAGATTGCCTCCTAGATCTCCCCCAAAACCTCCCTCATGTGGGCTACCCTGTGGTGGAGGAGGCTGTGCCTGATAAAAAGTCTGGTGCTGTTGGAGTGCTCGAATCATCTCTAACTGCTCGTCTAATCTACTCACCATCCGAGCCTCCATCCCCATCATATCACTACGCAGGCTAGCCTCCATCATATCCACTCTCCCCATCAACCTAGTCTCCACTGTGTCCAGAGCTCCTTGCAACCTATCCCAGTCAAATGGGGCAGCGGATGGTGAGTCACGTGGGGCACGTGCCTGGCGAGCTGGTGTTCTTGAAGAGGATGGCCCTGCTTCTCCCATGTCCGTGCCTCCTTCCTCCTCCTCGCCGCCTTCTTCTTCGTCTCTCCCTTCTTCCATCTCGCTCTGTAGGAGTGGGCGTCCAATAATGGTGGAAATGAGCTGAGCGTCCAATTTGAACTTCACTAGTGTGGAAGTGTTGACATAATCTTTTGATGTCATTCCTATTGCCTCGGCACCTGTGAAGTCAACTTGTGCTTCTTGAAAGAGACGAGTGAGTAAGCGAGGAAGTCCGAGGCAATTGTAACCTTTCTTTCCCCTGGCTACATTCCTCATATAAGATATCCATATGCTGGGCAAGGGAAGCTTGCGTTTGTCTGAATTGCTGCCAAAGAAGATGAGCTCCAGTGGATACATATCGGAAGAACGCACCTCATTCTTACTACTCTTTCTTGGACCACATTGCAGCCAAAAATATACAACAAGATATGCTGTAGAGGCTGAAACTTGTTGGCCAGAATCTTCTGCTCTCTTATCCTTCTAAATTCAACCGGACGCACGTTGAACTTTGCAGCTGCATTGTGTAGTGTCCAAGTTGAGTTGACATAGAAAGCTTTCTTCATATCCACGTCTCGCCCTTCGTTCCAGCACTGAAGGATATCAGCTATGGTTTCCCGATAAATTTGCATCCGAACACCCCTCACCGTGGACTCGATATAATTCCCACTGTATTTATCTTTTTCCACAACATTGGCATAGAATTCTCTGACCAGCTCGGGGTAAATGACTTCTGGGAGACTGAGAATGGGGTGCCATCCTATCTGGCTAAGGTGATCGGAGAGATGGAAGTAAGCCTCTATCTCCGGTACCACGCTTTTCTCTTTTAGAATTTGCTTTCCTCGGCTAGCTTCATACCAACGCTGGTTCTCCAAAGAGGTGAATCGCGTATCATCATATCCTTGTGCTTGTCTGGATCCGGACCCACTGGTAGAACCAACATTCCTCCTCTTCCTTGATGATGAGGCCATTTTTCTCCTGAAAAGGTTTGTTTCCATGATTAAGCTCCAAATAAAGACTCACTCGTTTCCACATTAACACTAATCACACACACAAGTGTTTAAGCAAACCATCACATGTAAGTTAAATCACACTTGGTTCGATCAATCCCTATGTCACTTACTTAGCAATTTCTACTATAAGAAATGCCATGATCACACCACATTCAAGAAATTGCTCACTATCATAGAATGTCCAATTACCAAGTAATTTGCACGATAACAAAATCACCAAATAATCACTCTATAAAAATGTAACCTTATCTCACTCAATTGCTAGCCAATTCAAACATGTATAACACAATTTCAAACCAAAATTACTAACATTAAGCACCATTGGCTAAAATTCCCACCTTTAATCATCTATCTCGAAATGAGACTAAAAATTGACAAACTCATGCTTTGAATTTAACTGAGCATACATAAATATGAGAAATTACTGTCAAATTAACCCATTAAATTAACCCAATATTCACCACAATATTCTCACAATAATCTAAGAGAAATTGCATAAATTAGTCAATTATTACCTCAAATGCAATGAAATAAACATAAGATTAGTGGGCTTACCTAATAGAAGCACAACTTGTAGTAAAGGTGAGATTTTTTCCTTTGGAAGATTAGTTCCTCCAAAAACCCACTCTTTTGCCCAAAAGAACTCCAGCAAAATTCGCACAAACTAAAAGAAGGGGGGTAGAATGTGATGTGTGTGCAGTGTTTAGGGTTGAAAAATGGTGAAAATTAAGGGAATGGGGGTTGGGGTTTTCGTGCGTGAGAGAGAGAGGAAGGGGAAGAGGGAAAAAGAAGGAAGGGGAATGGGAGAAAAGGGTTGCGTCTGTTCAATTTTTTTCAAAACCCGAACAGAACCCGCGCGCGTTTCATTAGGATGTTACGCGGTTTCTTGCGCGGTTTCTTTGCAGAACATTCTGTGGACAACCCGCGTGATAACCCGCGCGCGGGTGGTCACGCGGTTTGTCACATGCAGAAACGTTCAAGAGACAAACGCGCGAGGGTGCACGCACGGTTCCTCGTTTGAAAAATCAGAACTCTCTGGACACGAACCGTGGATGAAACCGCGCGCGTTTCTATCCGCGGTTTATAAATGAAAATGAAACGTTGAGAAAACGCGCGAGGTTCCTTGTGCGGTTTAATTGGCAAGGTTTCTGGACGCAACTCGCGTGAAGACCCGCGCGCGGGTAATAACGCGGTTTGTTTCCCGCGCGCATAAGCGCGGATGTTCTTGCCTGCGCGTTTCAATAACCAAACTTTCTGGACACGAACCGTGTGAGGAACCGCGCACGGTTTCATCCGCGGTTCTTGTCCAGAAGAAACAGAACGAAAATAAGGCAATGAACAACACTTAGTCAAATTTTCATCCAATGATACCCACTCCTAGTTCTCCTAAACACAGATATATGTCTCACACTCTCAAACAGGCACAATGGCAAATTCAACCAGTGAAAAATAAGAAATTTAAGCGCAATTCAATGACTCTATCAACTAGTTGGTGTACTTCCCTTTTTTTTTTTTTCTCGACTTATATCCCTTGCGCAGTGGTGAGCCTTAATTTCTCCAAATTGACCTGCAACCAAACAAGAACCACTTTCACTGATCAACACAGTAAAGGTTATTCCAAGGAAAGAAAAATAAATAAATAAATAAACACTAAAAATTGGGTTGCCTCCCAATAAGCGCTATGTTTAACGTCGTTAGCTCGACGTTCTTCAAGCAATTTATGATTGAAGATTACTGAGGTAGAGAACCTCCTTCCGTGACTCTTCCATATCTTGGCCTAGGTATGGTTTCAGCCTTTGTCCATTAACCTTGAACGTCCCCTTTTCCTTGTGTGTAACCTCTACAACACCAAAGGGAAGAACTTCGTTAACCACGAAAGGACCGGACCATCTCGATTTCAACTTACCTGGAAAAAGACGAAGTCTTGAGTTGAATAGCAGCACTTTGTCTCCCGGCTTGAATTCCTTGGGATGCTTGATATTCTTGTCATGCCACGCTTTCGTCCTCTCTTTATAAACTCTTGAATTCTCATAAGCCTCACGACGCCATTCCTCAAGTTCATTCAATTGCAAGATCCTCTTCTCACCTGCACATTGTAAGTCAAAATTCAGAAATTTAATGGCCCAATAAGCTTTATGCTCAAGTTCCACCGGTAAGTGACAAGACTTCCCATAAACTAATCTAAAAGGTGTCGTTCCTATGGGTGTCTTGTAAGCGGTTCTATGGGCCCACAAAGCATCATCCAACTTCAAAGACCAATCTTTTCGAGAACGCTCTACGGTCTTTTCTAAGATCCTCTTCAATTCCCTATTGGTTACCTCGACTTGGCCACTCGTTTGGGGATGGTAAGGGGTAGCTAACTTGTGTGTAACACCATACCTAGTTAACACCTTTTCCATTTGTTGGTTACAAAAGTGGGTACCCCTATCACTTATAATTGCTCTAGGAGTGCCAAAGCGGGTAAACAATCGTTTAAGGAATTTAACAACCACTCTAGCATCATTGGTAGGGAGGGCTTGAGCCTCTACCCATTTAGAGACATAATCTACCGCTACTAGGATGTACTTATTCCCATACGACACGGGAAAGGGCCCCATAAAGTCGATGCCCCAAACATCAAAAATTTCACAAACTAATATGCCCGACTGGGGCATCTCATCTCTATGAGAGATATTACCTGAACGCTGGCAACTATCACATTGCTCCACATACCTCTTAGCATCTTTAAATATCGTGGGCCAAAAGAAACCTGAATCCAATACTTTTCGGGCTGTCCCATTAGCATGATAATGACCACCTGCCGGCCCCGCATGACAATGCTTCAAAATCAACTCGATCTCTGAGTTAGCCACACACCTTCGAATGATATGATCTGCACAGATGCGAAACAGATATGGGTCTTCCCAAAGGTAGTATCTTAATTCAGAGAAGAATTTCTTCTTCTCCTGATACGTCATCCCCTTGGGAAGAACCCGCGAAGCTAAATAGTTAGCTATGTCTGCAAACCAAGGTACATGAACATAAGAAGAAGAAATTGCATAAAATCTCTCATCAGGGAAATCATCACTGATTCCTCCTTCAATTAAGTCCT
The DNA here is from genome assembly GCA_024721245.1 of Mitragyna speciosa. NCBI lineage: Eukaryota > Viridiplantae > Streptophyta > Magnoliopsida > Gentianales > Rubiaceae > Mitragyna > Mitragyna speciosa. The sequence continues at coordinate 4,601,568 of CM045567.1, read as the reverse complement.
TTTCTCCATCATTCTCGAGACGGGAGAGGTGGTCCGCTGCCAAATTTTCCGCTCCCTTCTTGTCTTTAATTTCAATATCGAACTCCTGCAACAACAAAATCCATCTAATGAGTCTTGGTTTAGCATCATTTTTGCTTAAAAGATATTTGAGTGCTGAGTGATCTGTGTGCACTATAACTTTAGACAAGATAAGGTATGATCTAAATTTATCAAAAGCAAACACTATCGCAAGCAATTCCTTCTCCGTTGTGGTGTAGTTTTCTTGAGCCGCCGTCAAGGTTTTGCTTGCATAGTAGATAGGTCGAAAGTGCCTATCCCTTCTTTGTCCAAGTATTGCTCCAACTGAAACATCACTAGCATCACACATGATCTCAAAAGGTAAAGACCAATCAGGAGCAACTATGAATCGGGGAGTGGGTCAATTTTTCTTTCAAAATTCTAAAAGCACTCATACAATTGTCATCAAAATCAAAGACCACATCCTTTTCAAGCAATTTGGTTAGAGGTTTAGTTATCTTTGAAAAATCTTTTATAAACCTTCTATAAAACCCCGCATGCCCAAGGAAGCTTCTTATTGCCTTAACCGAAGTCGGTGGGGGCAATTTCTCTATAACCTCTATTTTTGCTCTATCCACTTCTATGCCTTTTTTAGAAATTTTATGTCCCAAAACAATCCCCTCTTGAATCATAAAGTGACATTTCTCCCAATTAAGCACCAAATTTGTTTCCTCACATCTTTCTAGCACTCTCTTCAAATTTTTCAAACACAAGTCAAAGGAATCACCAAAAATAGAAAAGTCATCCATAAATACCTCCATGATGTCCTCGACTAATTCATTGAAAATGGCTAACATGCACCTTTGAAACGTGGCCGGTGCGTTACACAACCCAAAGGGCATCCGGCGATATGCGAAGGTGCCATAGGGGCAAGTGAACGTTGTCTTCTCTTGGTCTTCCGGTGCTATGGGAATTTGAAAATACCCCGACAGTCCATCCAAAAAGCAGTAGTACTCATGGCCAGCCAACCTCTCGAGCATTTGATCGATGAAGGGCAAAGGGAAATGATCTTTCCGGGTAGCATCATTGAGCTTTCTATAGTCGATGCAGACTCTCCAACCCGTGACGGTTCTCATCGGGATCAGCTCATTCTTCTCATTTGGTACCACCGTCATGCCTCCCTTTTTAGGTACCACTTGCACTGGACTAACCCATGGACTGTCCGAGATGGGGTAGATCACCCCCGCATCAAGCAACTTTATCACTTCAGGCCTTGACCACCTCCTTCATATTTGGATTAAGACGCCTTTGATATTGCACTACCGGTTTGAAATCATCTTCCATCAGTATCTTGTGGGTACAGAAGGAAGGACTAATGCCTTTAATGTCTGAAATCTTCCATGCAAGTGCTCTTTTGTGTTCCTTCAAGACTTGTAAGAGCTTCTTCTTCTTCTCATCATCTAGACCCGCTGCAATAATCACCGGTAATTTGAAATTTTCCGCCAAGAAAGCATATTCCAAATGCTCCGGTAACCTTTTTAATTCAAGCTTGGGTGGGTCCTCGATTGATGGTTTGAGAGCTCCTTCTCTTGATCCCTCGATTTCCTCATAAGCTCGGGTACCCTCATATGGTCTTCTTGCTTCTAGGTGGGCAACTTGTTCAGCTATAATTGGGTGGAAAGTCGCCTCCTTCCCTTGGATGATGCATGCCTCCAATGGATCATCAATAATGACCTCCTGCAAAATATTAACCGATTCAGTATCAATAGTATCCATATAAAAGCAAGTATCATCTCTATCTAAAGAATGTCTCATAGCTTCTGGTATCTTAAAAATCACTTCCTCATCTTCTACTCTAAGGGTAAGCTTTCCGGCTTGAACATCAATTAATGCCTTAGCTGTGGCCAAGAAGGGTCGTCCCAAGATGAGGGGGATCTCTACATCATCCTCCATATCCAAAATCACAAAATCAACGGGAAAAATGAATTTGTCAATTTTAACCAACACATCCTCTATAATTCCCTTTGGATATTTTATGGATCTATCTGCCAATTGAATGCTCATCCTAGTGGGTTTAGGTTCTCCTAATCCTAATCGCATGTACATTCCATAAGGCATCAAATTTATGCTTGCACCTAAGTCAGCTAAAGCCTTATCAATAGACAAACTACCGATATTGCAAGGAATAGTAAAACTCCCTGGATCTTTGAGTTTCTGAGGTAGCTTGTTCTGTAAGATGGCGGAGCATTCTTCATTTAACCTCACGACTGCTAGTTCTTCAAGCTTTCTCTTGTTTGATAATAAATCCTTTAGAAACTTGGCATACTTTGGCATCTGTGAAAGAGCTTCAACAAAAGGAATGTTAATATGCAATTGTTTAAAGAGCTCTAAAAATTTACCAAAGCGCTCAGCCTGATTGTCCTTCTGAAGTCGGCTAGGATAGGGGATTGGGGGTTTGTACTCCTTTACCGCCTTCTTCATGGGTTCCCCATCTGTCTTCTCGTCCTCATTGTTTTGTCTCTCCCCATTTTCTCCTGGATCTCTCTTTTCCTCAACCGGTAATTCCTTAGCCTGCCTTGGTTCCTCCTTTTTCACTTCCTTGCCACTCCTTAAGGTGATTGCTTTTGCTTGTTCTCTTGGATTGGCCTCGGTGTTACTTGGAAGGGTCCCTTGAGGTCTTTCGGACATCAACTTTGCTATTTGCCCAATTTGATTCTCCAAATTATGGATGGATGCTTGTTGATTCCTCAGAGAAGTCTCTACACCTTGCATCCTATTTTCAGATGTGTTGATGTACTTGGTTATCAATTCCTCAAGGTTTGTTTTCTTCTCAAATTGAGGTTGAGGCTGATATCCCGGTGGTGGTTGTTGTCTTTGTTGCCCTTGATTTCCCCAAGAAAAGTTTGGGTGATTCTTCCAACCCGGATTGTAAGTGTTGCTGTATGGGTTGTTTTGTTGCCTTTGACTATTGCCCATGAAATGGCATTGCTCATCTGCTTGTTGCATTCCATGTATTGCTTTGCATTCCTGGTTGTGATGTTCACCTCCACATAGGTCACATTGCATCACGTGCAATGGTCTTTGACTCACCGATATGCCATCAATCTTTTTGTTCAAAGCCTCAACCTGGACTGCTAATGCCGTGACTGCGTCCACATCATAAACTCCTGCTGGTTTACTTGGCCTAGAACGAGCAGCCTGCCATTGATAGCTATTCATGGCCATTTCTTCAATAAGCTCTTGAGCCGCCTCCGGCGTTTTGCTATTCAAAGTGCCTCCTGCAGCCGCATCAATCATTTGCCTTGTAGCTGGATTGAGCCCATTGTAGAATGTTTGTACTTGCATCCACGTGGGTAATCCATGGTGGGGACACTTCCTCAGTAATTCCTTGAATCTTTCCCAAGTGTCATACAAGGTCTCGGCTTCAATTTGAGCAAAAGAGGATATATCATTCCTCATTTTTGCAGTCTTGGCTGGAGGAAAATACTTGGCTAAGAACTTCTCCGCCATTTGATCCCAAGTGGTGATTGAGCCTCGGGGTAGAGAACTTAGCCATTGCTTGGCCCTATTCCTCAAGGAAAATGAGAATAACCTCAACCTGATGGCATCTTCTGTTGCCCCATTGATCTTGAAAGTGTCACATATCTCCAAGAAGTTGGCGATGTGAGCATTCGGGTCTTCATCCGGTAAGCCATCAAATTGAACATGTTGCTGCACCATTTGGATGATGTGAGGCTTAATCTCAAAGTTGTTCGCTGCTACTGGAGGACGAACTATGCTAGATTCAGTTCCCATCAACGAGGGTCTAGCATAGTCAGACATCGTCATTTGTCTTCGAGGTTGCTCTCTCCTTTGTTCCTCTAAGGGAGGATCGAGTGGAGGTTGATTCTCCGCCATTTGTAGCCCTTCTTCCACTATTTCTCGATAGAATCCGAAGTAATTTCCTCTAACTGATCCCTTAACTGTCTCCTTACTGCCCTTGTAAAGGTTCGTTCTATTTCCGGGTCAAATTCAAAGAGGGATGAACTTGAGCTTCGGGTCATACATCAAAAAAATAATCCTGCAAGGAAATTCCATAAAACAAGTAAGATAAACAAAACTCAAATGAAAGAAAGAAACATACTAAAAGGTAAATAATGGCAAGAGTAATAAAATGCAAGTTTTCCTAATATTGCCGAAGTCCCCGGCAACGGCGCCAAAAACTTGATGCGTATCTTTTGAACTATACCAAAGAACTCTAGGCAAGTGCACCTATCGCTTCGTAGTATAGTATATAAGAGCACCGAATATCGTCCCACAAGGACTGGCAAATACTAGTAATTACTTGAGTTCTATTATCTAACCTAATGAACGCAATTGGACTTTTTAAAGTAAGAAACTAAGGAAAGTGTTATCTAATCCACTAAAGTTAAAAGGGAACGATAAAGGAGAGTGAGAAGTAACAACAAGAATGACAAAATAAGTCTAGATATGGTATCCCCCAATTGCATAATCAATGAACCAATTCCGGGCAAATGCTATTACCTAAACTTGACCTTGACCCAGAGTCCCAAAATTAGATCGTAACCTTTCTCAAGAGATACAATCCCTATCCTCTTGGTTGCTCAATTGGAATCTCTTCACAATTAACCCCCCAATTAGAAGCCTTAGGATTAATGGACTCTAATTCATTAAGTTCTTTCCAACACTTAACGATTGGGGGCAATTCATGGAACCCTATCTCTAGTGATTCATTCAAATTGCCTTAATTTGTGAAATGGTCTAGTCATACGTGCAATTTCTCAATATACCCATACGAAACCAGCCATAGAATCAAGAATGCATGCAAAATCCCAATTCCATTAAACATGAATAATCACAAATTAATCCAAATCAAGAGAGTGAATAGCATAAACCAACAATCGATCAATTAATTACACAAATGGGTTCAACCAAATCTAGACTACTAGTGTTTACTCCATAAAAATCAAAGAAACTACATTAATTAACAAAGGAAAACTGTAAAAACTCATTGTAGTTGAAGTTCTTCAATCTCCCTCTGATAAATGTTCTGCAATTTCTTCTAGGTAGAGAAGATTCAAGCCTCTTCTTTGTCCCTTGAAGCTTCTTCCTCTTCTCCCTTTGATATCCCCTTCAAAGAGCCTTTTTATTTCTTTTTTTCCTCCCAAGAAACCCTAGGAGAAAGATAGGTTTTCGAATAATCCGTCCTAGCACTCATATCAGCAGTTAAAATGGTGCAGAATTCGCGACCAGGAACCGCGCGCGTGTCTGCCCGTTGATCTTCCGCGGTTACTAAAAATCTCGAAGGAACCGCGGATGGGTCCGATGCACAACCGCGCGCGGTTGGTCACGCGGTTGATCGTCTTAGCGCTGTCCAACGCACTCTCGCGCGGTTTAACCCGCGTTTGCTCTCTGGGTGGAACCCGCGTCTGAAACCGCGCGCGGTTGATCTCGCGGTTGACCTTGTGCAGAAGCCGCGCGATAGAACCGCGCGCGTTTTCTTCGAGCTTGTCCGCGGTTTAGCATTTTTCTTCACAATCTGCCCTTTTCTTCTCATGCCTTTTTCTCCAATTCTGACCACGATCCTATCCTTGATCTTTTCACCTGCACAAACTTCATAAATGAGTGCACGTACATTGCTCTATTTTGCTCCAATATGAAATTCAATAGGCAACAAGAAGTAAGTCTAGAAAATAGCTGGTTTTACCCAAAATTACTAAATAAAAGTACTAAAATACCTACGCAAACCACCACTTAGACACTCTAAAACATGTGCAAGAAAAACTACTATCATAGTGAATGATGCATTATCTGAATTACATATGGAGATTTCTGTGCAGCACCTTTCGCTGACGGCCCTCGGATCATGCTCCTTTATTAATCAATGGGAAGGACAGGCTAGATAACAAACCTAAAGCTTTTAGGTTTATGGAATTTTGGTGCGAATCATCAGGATTTTCTAAAGATTGTTGCCCAAGCATGGAGGGGTGAATTTGCAGGGTCTCCTTTGGTAAGGTTGGCATTGAAACTAAAGGCTGTGAAAGTTGCTCTTCGAGATTGGTCTCGATGCACCTTTGGTGATATTTTTGCAAATGTTAAACACTTGGAGAAAAAGGGCAGCTGAATTAGAGAAATTGTATGATGAGCAAGGATTGGATCATGATCTTCACAACTTGCAAAATGTAAGAGATGAAGCTATCTAAAGCTCTTTGTCTAGAAGAAAACTACTGGAGGCAAAAGGCATCGTGTTAAGTGGTGGAGAGAAGGGGACCGTAACTCTAAATTCTTTCATTCCATTGTAGCTGAAAGAAGGAATAAATCTATCATACACCGGATCAAGGATTCACAAGGAGCTTGGCTAGAGTCTAGAAGATGATATAGCACAGGCAGCTTGTGAGTATTTCGAATCTTTATTTTCTCAGGAAGATAATCAGTTAAGTGGTGTAGTGGAGCATATTCCTAACTTGATCACGGAGGAGGAAAATCAAATGTTGGAGCAATTTCCATCTTATAGATGAGGTCCGTCAGGTTGTCTTTGATATGGATGGGGGGAGCGCAGCTGGACCGGATGGTTTTACAGGAAAATTTTTTACTAAGGCATGGGATGTAGTGGCTGATGATTTGCATTCTGCTGTAGTCAGTTTCTTTTGTGGGGAGGAAATTCCTAGAAGCATCACCTCTACTTTGCTGAGTTCTTAGTCCCGAAGGTTGACCATCCCCAAGACTTCTCTCAATTTCGGCCAATTAGCTTGTGTAATTTTATCAACAAAATTATTTCAAGATTATTGGCCACCAGGTTAGCTTCTGTTCTTCCTCGGATCATTTCTAGTCAACAAAGTGGCTTTGTTAAAGGACGTGTAATGTCAGAAAATTTCATGCTAGCCCAGGAGATTATTGGAGGATTGGGTAAGAAAACTTGGGGTGGTAATGTAGTACTAAAGTTAGATATGGCCAAAGCTTACGATCGTGTATCTTGGCTTTATCTGATTAAAGTACTACGTGGTTTTGGTTTTGGAGAAAGGTTGATTGATATGATTTGGAGAATTGTCTCTAACTCTTGGTTTTCTGTTCTTATAAATGGTGTTGCGAAAGGTTTCTTCAAATCCTCTAGGGGCCTGCGTCAAGGGGATCCAATCTCTCCCGCGCTTTTTGTCATAGCTGCTGAAGGATTGTCCAGAGCTTTGAATCATCTTAATCAGAACCCGAGATACACTCCTTTTAAAGTACCTGCTGGATGTCCTGTGCTTTCACACCTTGCGTTTGCTGATGATGTGATTATTTTTTCAGGTGCTTCCAAAAAGGCTTTGAAGATGGTGATGGATGTATTGCAGAAGTATGAGCAGACTTCGGGACAGAGAATTAACTATTCTAAAAGTGGTTATTTCTGTCATCCTAAAACTTCTCGCTCCAGAAGGTTAATTATAAAGAATATCACAGGGTTTGTTGAAAAAGATTTTCCGGTAAAGTACTTGGGATGCCCTCTGTTTGTTGGAAAATGTAAAAAATCTTATTTTTCAGATCTTGGAATGGCAATCATGAAGAAACTTTTTGCTTGGCAAAACCGATTCCTGTCTATGGGAGGTAGATTAATTCTTATAAAGCATGTTTAACTTCTATTCCTTTGCATATTTTGGCTGCAGCTTGTACACCAAAGGGTATATTCATGCAATGGAAAGGATGTTTGCCAAATTTTTATGGGGACAAGATGGTGAGAGATCTAATTTTCAGTGGATTGGATGGCGACAATTGTGTTTCCCTAATGAGGAAGGGGGCGTTGGTTGCCGTTCCCTGGAAGATATTTACAAGGCCTTTTCTGTTAAATTGTGGTGGAAGTTTAGAGAACAGAAGTCTTTATGGTCTTCATTTTTAGCTGCCAAGTATTGCAAGCTGAAGCACCCGATGCAAGTAAACATAAATAGGAGGGATTCGGTAGCATGGAAACGAATCATGAGCATGCGTGAGGTGGCTGAAAAAAACATAGTGTGGATGCTACAGGATGGCTCTATTGCTTCAAATCAAGCTCAAGAGGTGGAGGCAACAATGGTTTGGTCGTTATCTTCCTCAGGTTTGTTTTCTATGGAAACTGCCTTTGATTCTGTAAGGGAGTGCAAGGTGTCGGGGTTTTTCTTTAAAAGGATTTGGGATTCTTTTATTCCTTTAAAAATATCCTTTTTTATGCTTCGATTGCTATATAGAAGGATTCCTACTGCGGATGTGGTACAAAAAATGGGAATTCATGGTCCATCTATATGTTTTTGTTGTAGACAGCATTCGGTGGAATGGATAGATCATATATTTTGTTGGGGGGAAATTCCATCTAAGGTGTGGGATTTTTTTGGGCAACCATTGGGAATTAACTTGAGGCATGAGCATATCCGCATGTGCCTAATGAAGTGGTGGTTGTTTCCTACCAAAAATGAGTTCTCAACGTTTTTGCTTAAAATTATCCCAATTCTCATATTTTGGCACTTGTGGAAGGCACGGAATAGTTTTGTTTTTGAAGGTACTATTCGTGATTGGGAGCAAATTGTATGGGATGTTTATAGAGATGCTTGCCTTGCCATGGAGAATAAAATCAAGGTACAATTTCACTGTTCAAATTGGTTGGAGTTATACATTATGGATTTGTTCTTATAAAAAGCGAGTGAAGGTGATGAAAGTAAAATGGTTGCATCCTTCTTTGGATTTAAATTAAATACTGATGGTTGTTCAAAAGGAAACCTGGGAGTTTGTGGTGGAGGAGGTCTGTTAAGGGATGGACATGGAAAATTAATTTTTGCCTTTTCTTCTTTCCTTGGATTCGGGACAAATCTGGAAGCTGAAATGAAGGCAATGTTATATGGTATTCAGTTGTGTGTGGCAAAAGGTGTTTTTATGATTCATTTGGAGTCTGATTCTTTGATGTTGGTTAATATCTTAAAAGGATTTACCTTATGTCCATGGCAGCTTCAGAGGTACTTGGTGGAAATTAAAAAATTACAGCAACATGTGCTCTCGATCTCCCACTATTTCAAGGAAAGCAAATATTTCAGCAGACGTTTTGTCCAATTTAGGTATCACACTGAAGGATAATCATGTATTTGATGAGTTTTCTTCTCTTCCTTAGAAGGCTCGGGGAGCAGTTAATTTAGATAGATTTGGATTTCCTTCCTTTCATTTTGTAACTAGTTAAGTTTTATCAGTTTTAAGTTGGCTCTAGTTGCTTTATTTTCTTTCTCGAATAATTCATGTACTTCGGAGGTTAGGTCTATATCCCCCTCCTGTAATTTTATTTTTAATAAATTTTAATAAAATTGGGAGTGGCGTCCCCCCCCCCCCAATGTATGGGGTTAGCCTTAAAAAAAACATATAAAATTAAGTGTAGAAGAGAAATTTAGGACCAATCATGCCAAATCAAGACATAATTACAACCATTTCACAAGATATACTTTCTTACAAACAAAACTCCTAATCACATAATAACTATTTCTTAATATATTTGTAGAAAATATTCAATTAAAGTTGCATAAATTATTTCAAAAAGTAAAAGACTTTCAATAAGTTTATGGCATAAAAGCATAATAATGAGGCAATTTTTGAAAAATTTAGGCCATATTTTACCAAAACAATATCTTGACACAAGTACTCAAAACCCGACCAAACATATTCCTTATACCTTCCCCCCCACGCTTAGAAAGTCACATTGTACTCAATGTGTAAAGAAAAAGATAAGAATGAGAAATAGAAAAAGAAAACTCCCCTTGTTTGGTTTAGAAGTTCAAAAGTTGACATTGTTGTGTCTTTGAAGTCCATTGGCCTTAACAAGTCTCTCTTTGCAATGCTTCATCAACTTTCTCATTGGATCCCAACTTGCCCATTATCTTTACTTTCAAAGCTTCAAACACTTGAATTATATGTTAAATGATGAATAGATAACTAATGAACCACACAATGAACATAGCATGCTTGAAAGCTTTGATTTTACCCACACTTAGCTTGTTCAATTCGGCTCAAGGGGGAGAAAAATTGAAAGACAAGTTATATGAGCAAATGTATTATGTATGGATGAAGTAAAAGGTTAAAGAAACTTGTTCAAAGTTGCTTCATTCCAAAAATCAACCATTTCATGCCATGCATTTAAAATTACAAAGTTAAACTTAAACTATGAACATGCAAGATTGGAACATGTTAAAGTGTTAATTTGATTGTTCAAAACATGTATACAAACCATGAAACACATGTTGCAAGTGAACCAATTGAAAACCAATGGAAATGAACATGAAAAACCACTTTAAACAGTGATCCATGGGTGTGTACCCACAGTTCACTAAGCCTACCTGCGGATCTCTGTGTAACGGATCACACAGATCTCCCAGAAGTTGTTCTGCGGGTTACGATCCACAAGTCACTCCCTGCAGCAGACAGTGAACTGCTTTCTTTAGTGTTACTGTTCCATTGGTAATTTCCGTTTTCTGTGGCACTTTCAACTTTAAATTTAACATATTTTTGAACCATTTAACACTAGAACCAAGTTTGAATCATGAAAAGACACGTGCAAACACAAATTCTTCAAATTTTGCCTCAAAATTACAACTTTGTGCATAGATTGTGCATGAATTCCAAAGTTGTAAGTATCAAAAGTTGAATGCACATTCCAAACCAATAATGCACACATGTTTATTTGAGCATATTAAGCATAAAAACAAGGCCCAACAACATATAATCTCTGTGAATCACCAGATGACCTTTTTGCTCAAAAAGTTTCTCAACCATGAATAGTAACTTTCATCAAATTCCAACTTCTAAAACACATCATATAACACATCAAACATATGTTAAACATTCTTATATGTATGAAATGTTAAAGAAGAAGAAGGGATTTTAGAATCAAACTCATGATTATAACATCTTGAATCAAACTTGATCTTCAAGCCCCAACTTGCATACCTACAAAACAAACAAATTAAGACATACTTTAAACTACATAATACTTAACAAAACAATCTAAAAATGCACATAAATATTAAAAATATTGGGTTGCCTCCCAACAAGCGCGTCATTTATAGTCTAGAGCTAGACTTTTTTCCAACTTTCTCACGTTATTGGAGTGCCTTACAAAGGATGTAATACACCTTTTATGCTTAATTGATTCAACAAGAATAAGCACATCCTTTGTGCCAAAAGAAGTGCTCCCAAGTCCATAATCCATTGTGCCATTGTACCTACTTTATGGAAACACTTACAAAGAACATCATAGCCATGATTGGCTATGCCTTCCTCTTGTGTTAGTATCCTTTCAATACCAATAAAATCAAAGTCACAAGTGAAAGGAGGGACATTATTTTCATCAGGCTCATGAATTTCTACCTTTGAATGGTCTATATCTTCATCAAAAACAAGTTGATTATCAACATTTGTATGTTCAAAAGTAGAAGAAACAACTAAATTGTCATCAATTCCACATTTTCAACTACTTTCTCACACACATATACATTTTCCTCTTTTACTTGCTCTTGTTCAAATACAAAGGTAGAATCATCAAGCACTTCTTCATTATTTCCATTTTCATTTTCATGAAATTCTTGCATGATTTCACAAGTGGGGGATTTAAAATATTGATCATCATGTTCCATTTCCTTACTTTCAACGATAGTTTTCACACATGCATGTTCATGACTTTCATTTTCATGCTCAAAATCATGTTTATTAATTAAGGAATTACTACATGCATCTTCAATTTCACCATGTTCCTTACTGGAGGCATGCATAGAGGTGTCATTATGTAAATGTAGTGGATTATCATAAGATCCTAATTATGGCTGAATTAACCCCACATTTATATTCCTCATGATTACCACCACACATGGAACAAAAATATAAGTATATTCATAAGAATCATAAACACCATATAGTTCCATGTTATTCTCATTCTTGGCACATACACCTCTTTTAACTTCATTTTCATCAAAAGTAGGATTACAAAACAAAGTATCATTGATTTCTACATTCCTACTCTCAAGTACTTGATCTTGAACATGTATTTGTTCTTTTACACCACATGGTAAATCTAGGTTCATTTTATTGGCTTTTTGCATTGGTTCCTCATTCCTAGAGTTCAAGGCTTCTCTCATTTTAGCAAAATGGCCATCCAATCTCCTACTCATGTTGTCTATTTCATCCATATTGGTATTAGGCTTTAGTTCACAAGATGAATTTTGATTAACATAAGTAGGTTGATTTGGTTGATTCCATTGATTCATCCACCCAAATTTTCATTTTGAGCATAATATCCATTTTGAGGTGAATAAGTGCAATTGTTTCCAAATTGTACTTGATCAATGTAACCACATTCAAAGTATACATGATTTCCTTCACAAATATTATTACAAGAAGGAACATTTACACTAGAATCATAACCAAATTTTTCCATAAGCATGCCATTTAATGCATCCATTTGTGATTTTAACATTTGTACCTCATTATTAAAAGACATACCTTCATGAATACTAGACTTGTAGTCATTATGAGGCCAATAGTTGTTCCAATAAGAATTGCGCTCCATGTGTTTGACAAAATGCTTGAATAACCTTCAACTAGTTTTCACCTTCTTTCACAATTGATTCAAAAGGAACCTGCAAAACACCAGACACAAGATATCAAAACAAGTAAAATTAAAAATGTCTAGACTAATTAAGCTTGTTTTGGCCTTGATATCGCCAAGATTACAATGTTTCCCCAGCAACGGCGCCAAAAACTTGGTTCTGAGTTTAGGTTACTATCAAAATAAAGCACAATTCACACAAACAAGTAATAAAATTTATAACCTAATACTCATTCCGCAAATCCACAGGTCTATTATAGTACTTGGAGTATTAGGGTCGATCCCACGAGGAAACAAGATTTAGCAACTACAAAAGCTGCTAACTTGCTTTATTATCTAAACAATCAAACTTAGAAGGTGGTGAAATGGTAGGAAAATCAAATTCAAATAAACAAAATATGAAGAAACAAGTTAAACAAAGTTGACTACGCTTAAGAATCCACCCAATATGAAAGTTTAGCTCATGGCCATGGTGATTTTATTCAAGTTTAGGATTCAATTCCATTTGTACTCCAAACTAGATCTCTCTATGAATGGAAGACTACTAATACCTGAGCTTTCCTATTCTCGTGGTAAAGACTTGCATCCATTAGTTCATTAAAATCATGAATTGTGGCTTTTAACCATAATCCACCTATGTGAATCACTACTTTTGTGAGATTCAACATAAGTTCCATTTACTCTTTCCATTGTTAAGTGCAGATCTCTTTGTCAAATAACAACTAAGATGACTTGAAGTTGGTAGCTAACCAACAACAAGTGTTAAAGACCAAGTAAATGAACAAACAAGAATAATTAGGCCATAAACCAATTCATATCATAGTTTCTAAAGTGCGCACGGTTGCGTTGCCGAGAAAGTCTTGGATTTCAGGTATGCAACTCGTTGAACTCAAGACCTCGTTTGATTCATGAACCAAGGAACCCTTGACGTGGAGTTGTTTTGCCTTGAATCTTCCTTCGAAGATGAGCACGCCTATAGGACAACTAGACTAGACCAAGTTGAGCGAGTTCAATCGTCTAACCTAATTAGCTCTAAAGACTTGATTAAAAACTCAAGAAAACTCTAAGCGAAGTTGGTGGTCGCCACAAGCAAGCTTGATAAGACCAAGAGTAGTTCTTAATCAACAAAGAACCAAGAAAATTCTCAAAGAGAACACACAATATTTCTGAAAATTCTGATTTTAAAATTCATAACTAGAAAATAGGCCTATAAATAGGCTTATAAAGAATATTCTAGGGTTGTGAAAATAAACTTAACTTCTAAAACAAAACCTATACTAATGAAACTACCAAAACAAAGCATGAATTAACTAAAATAACTAAGTCTATTACAACTCTAAAAACTTTAAAAATTCGTAGCTAATAAACCCTAATGGGCTGGCGGTCCATTAAGCCCACAAAACCATCAATTGGACTTCAATTCTTCAAGCTCCCCACTCATGTGGTCCATGAAGCCCTCATGCAAAGTTTGTTCAGCCCAAATCACATTAATGAGTTGTTTAGATTGATCCTTCGAGCCCAATTGCAAAGCCTTTTCGTACGAGTCCAATATGAGTCCATGCAATGCATCCTTCATTCTTCTAGTTCTTGCTCTAGTCATAGGACCATCCAAACCTTTAAGCACATCATTGAAGCTCCTCAAACTCGATCCATCATCCTTGGAATGTCCCCCTTGAAGGTCTCCAACTTGGGACTCATCATTCCCTCCTTCCTCGAAAGGATTCGTCCTCGAATCTGCGAGTTCATATAAATTAACATAAGTAACTAAAGGATTGATACATAAGCAAACACAAATTTTAAGCAAGCTCATAACTAACTCAAGTAATAAACATAAAACAAGTAACCTAATGCAACTATGAACACAAATAGCATAAAAGACTAAATCACAAGTCATAGGTGAAATAACAAATTCTAACTTAAGAAGAATAAACATGCCTAGATGAGAAATATCTTTAAAAACATGCAAAAGAATGAACATACAAGAACTTCTAACATGATAAAAATGAATTTTAGAAGATAAAATCCTATGGACATCAATCTGAAAATCAATATCAATGTAGTAACCTAGAACCCATGCATGGAGACTCAAAGAATAATGTAAAATAAACTGAAAAACACAAGAGTTATCACTAACTAAGACATCAAGATGCTTTGAATGGAATGCATGGACAAACATATACATCCTCAAAGAAGTTTTATGACATGAAAAATTACATAAAACATACTGAAAATTACTTAAAACGTGATGATTTAACATATCATAACCCTGAAAATAGATTGCACCATGCAATGATAAATATGCTGAATGCAAAACATGATTACTAACTAAAATACTAGAATGAATTGGATAGAATGCATACAAAAGCATATAAACTCTATCATGGAATAATAATTTGCAAAATAAACCAGAAAAATCACTAGAAATATAATCATAAAACACAAGAAATCCTTCAAAACAGATTGACCTAGATAAAGTTAAACAAACTAGATGCGAGGCATAATCACTTAAACTAATGGAATAAACATACAAAACTAAATTAATGTGCAAATTAAAATAATTAAAACTAAAAGAACATAAAAACTTATGCCACAGTCTAGTAGAATCCAGCAAATTCATCAATTTGGTTGTGGCATTTGGACTTTGTGAATCAATCCAATTGACACCATGCCACCAATCAAACATGTATTTGATCAACCAATTGGTGTTGATGGCATAAGACCAAATTTTTGTCTTAAAACATTTCTTCCTTGTCAAGTCATGCCCTCGAAACACTTGTATCGCCTTGCTTGATGATCCAAAAATTTGCAACTTTAAGTCATTGAAGGGACAATTCCCAGGTAGCATTCTTTTGTCTTGAAATTGGCTTCCAAATTGCTGCAAAGGAGAAACAAAAATACTAGGAAAACGAGTGTTAGGAGAGTTAGCAAAATAATCTACTTCTTTGTACATAGGCACAAGAAGCTTAGGCCTTTCAATCAAAGCACTCTTTTTCTCACTTTTGCTAGCTTCCACTTCCACTCTCTTATTTTCTTCATCTTTCTCAGAATTTTTTCTCTTGATTTGTTCTCCGTCAAGATCTACACTATCCTCACTCTTGTCTTGCACACACTCTTCTTTTTTAACACTCTTTTTGTAAGGTAATAAGGGGAGTAACGCAGCGGAAAATTTAAAAATTTATTACCTTAGCCATGGATCTCTTTGATGTAATCTATACGATTAAAGGGTGTTTAGCACAAATACCTCAAGCATAGAAGGTTTCTATGCTTCAAAGGGCAAGATCCTATTCGATGAAGGTGTTGATCAACCATGAAAAGCCCTCCAAGTGTAGAGCCTCCAACGGTATCCACACGAACATGATCTTTAGGAACCTTTGGGCTTGCTTGCCTTGCCTTTCGAGTGCTAGCTCCCTTGAATGATTCATGAAGAACACAAGAAGAAGAAAGAAGAGGAAGACAAAACCCTAACCCTTAGGGAGAAGAGGGTGTGGCGTTTTTCTTGGGAGAAAACACGCCTCTCTCAATTTTTCTCTCTCTAAATTTTATCTTGTGTTATGTTTCATCAATCTTCCAAGAGTCAATGCATGGACTTATTTATAGATGTAGTATCCTAGTCTTTAAGGAAACAAGAGCAATTGGAAACCAAGAAGGTTTAGGAAGCTTACCTTAAGCTAATCCTATTCCTTTAGGAAACCAATTCCATAAGGAAACCAAATAGCTTCTTAATTCCTTTTAGGAAACTAATTTCCATCAAGACTTAGAATATTTATAATTAAGTCCTTTAAGTTAATTTATCACATAAATTAACCCCATAAGTATCATATACTTATCTTAATAACAATTTAACCCAAAGACCTTGTTCTTATTGTGTGTGACCCATTAGGTTCCATTCACGTTGGCAATAAGTACAAATTATAACTCATTAATTAATTAATTAAGAGCCAGATAAATTAACACTTTAATTTATCATTAATTCACTAATTAATTAATTTGCACTTATAGATCATGAGTGGCGTCTAGCAATGCATCATGACCACCCAAGTGAATAGGAAAGTCATATGGTAGACTACACCTATCAATGACAATGTTACCGTATAATTAATATCCTTTCACCACACTATATCCCAATTAGTCTAAGAGTGTAGTGCGCACTCTTTAAATGACTAATTAATGATTTCTTGTTCCCGAAATATAACTTTCCATAAAAGTATAACCTTGAAACTCTTTCAAGTCATACTTTCACTTTTGCGCAAAAGATTCTTTAAGTCATATTTCAACAAGTGGCCAATCCGGGATATACTCTCCTATAATAAGGAGTGGTGAATCCTATATCGATTACTCACTATCCTTCCATGCTTCATACTATACCCAATCTCTACCGTATGGGCTACTCTTTTACGGGCACCGAGCAATAGAGTCAAAGCATAGCAATCCACACTCAAGATACCATGGTAATCTCAAGTCTAAGGATCGCTTACACCATTGCCATTAAGAGTATAATTCATTAGCACTATGAATAGTAACTCTCGGCAGATCAATCCAATGAACTTGTTCTCTAACAAGCATCCACATACCAGCTTAGGTGTCACACGCCATAGTTGACGAGATCAACTACTACTTACCATAAGTAGAGGCAAAGTATGTGCTAGTCTTCCCATATTAATGATGTCCAATCTCATTAATACTACGACTAGGGATATTTAAGAATATAACTTAATGTGTAATAAGAGTCTCATCATTGTAACTCTTACAATCTCTTATACACAGTTAACATTCTATGGACTTTATCAAATAAACAAGTAATATTAATAACAAGTATTAAATGACAAAGAAAATGCCACATATATAAGTATAACACGAAATAAGCGTAATAAAAATCCCAAAAACCAACTTGGTTTTAGGGCATACACTAACACTTTTCTTTTGATTGCATGCTCAAATATCTTTCCCACTCTTTGCAATCTTTTGAAATTTTCTCTTTATCCTTATTTACCTCAAGTGACGGCAAAGGAATTAGCTTGACATTCCTCCCATTCCAATTGAAAGAGTAGTTATTGTTCACCTCATCATATTTGGCTTCATTCTTAAGGTGCCATGGATGCCCCAAGAGTACATGACAAGTCTCCATTGGTACCACATCACAAAAAATCTTATCATGATACTTGTTGAGTGAAAACTCCAACTCCACTTAATTGGTTACTTCAAATTCTTCATTATTGATATCCTTTTTGCAACGCTATGGATACGCTAGGCAAGTGTACCTATCGTTCCGTAGTAAAGGGGTATATGGAGTACCGAATGTCGTACCCACAGGGACTTAACAAGTACTAGTAATTACCCGCACTTTATTATCTAGTCTAATTGAGACGATAGAATGAGACAATAACAAACTAATCTAAGTAACAAATAACCGGGAATGCCAACGGATCAAACGCAAAGAGTTGAAAAAGGAAGAAATGCAGTATTTTAATCGTAAGACTCGGAAATGGAATCCCCCTAACCCTGAGTATTAGCCTTAATACGTGCCCAACGGATTACTCAACTCAATTGACCCTAAAATCCCGTTATCAAGTTGTAATCTTTCTCAAGCTTACCACTTCTATCCCTAGGTTAATTGTTTGGAATCTCTTCTCAACTCAAAACCCCTAGAAGATGCAATATAATCAATGGATTTTATCATAAGAATGGATTCACACCCACATAGGAGAACTTATGGAATTCTATTTCTAGCAATTCATGCAGGTTCTTTTACTCAAGAGTTGTTCTTCATCAATTGAGTGACTTCTCAATTACTCAACCAATATAACAATTAAGATTGAATTCGTGCACAAAAACCCAATCCAATTCATCAATAAACCCAAAAGTAAATCAATCAAAGGTGAGATTTTTTCCATTAGAATAGCAAATTAAAACATCATAAACAAAGGTTAGGGTTCAACCCTTCCAAGTCTTTAAACAAATATACTCCATAATAAAGGGAAAAAGTTCAACAAGCAATAAAGAAAGCAATGAAAAACTCATTCTCATGTATGTTTCTTCACTCTTCTTTATTGCAGAAAATCCCTTGTTGCTGCTGCAATTCTTCTTTTTTTCTCCACTTCTTGAGTTTCTTTTCTTTGCGTTCCCCCCTTCGTCTTGCCCTAGAAAAGCCCCCTTTATTCCCTAGTTTGTTCCCCTCTCCACTTGGGTTCTTTTCCCCCAAACTTCGCCTTGAAAACATACTGAATCGCAGGTTTACGCCATTCATCCGCGGCCTCATCCGCGGCGCGGCCGAGGCCGCGGTTGAAAAGTTGTCCGGGTCTGGCGCCACCCGCGCCCTCATCCGTGACGCGGGTGATTCCGCGGATGCCGACAGAAAGCTTTCTTGCGCATTGGCCGAGTCACTGTCCTCACCCGCGACCTAATCCGCGGCGCGGATGAAGGCGCGGATGGGGACAGAATCTCTAATTCCTTCTAGCCATTGTTTTGTACTTGTAATCTTGCGTTCCTATTTCGCATACACTCAACCATCCTTTGGTATTCGGCAGAAGGAGGTGGAAAAACCTATAAAAACATAGAAAACAAGCCAAATGAGTAGCTCCCTTGTCAAATTCACTCAAGAATCCAAAAGAAAGAAAAACCACAATTATTAAGCCAAACTTGTAACGAAAAACACGTAAATCCTAGCCTAAACATGCCTAAAAATCTAGTCACTTTGGCCATTATCAATTATCAATCAACCTTTTGTATGGATGTGGATGCTTCAATAAAGGCAAACCTAGCTTTCCAACACACATAGTACTAGCCAAGTTAGTGCAACTATTATGATTGATATGCATACTACATACCTTGTTATTCACAGTGCATCTAGTATAGAATTGACTTTCATGTTGGACTTGTTCACCATCACTACCATCTTTCAATGATTGCATCTCCTCATCATCATTAGCTTTTATGATCTTCTTAGATTTTGGCATTGATTGCTCATCCTTCCATTCAAAGGCACTCTTATTTCTCCAATTGATGTGACTCAATGAATCTTGGATCCTCCTTGACGGTTTAGCTTTTTCAATCCTTCCATAAGAATGAGTTTCATAGCTCCTCTCCTCATAAGTCAGATTATTGGATACTTTTGCTTTTCCCTTCACGGCTAATTCCACATCATCCATGCGAGTATGCATCCTCCTAAAGTCCTTTTGCATGGTTTTCAACAAGATCTTAATGTCCTTAAACTTTTGGTCAACTTGCTCGGCCATGACTACAAAGAAAATCCTGCAAGAAAAATTGTTAGAAATAACAAAGAAAATAGTCAAGAATATGTGAAACACTCCCTTAGTGTTTGGCACTCGATTCCCTCAAGTAGAGTGGCTTTTACCCTCAAATGAGCTCACAACTAAGCCTTTTTCCACTCAAAGAATCTTCTTGTAGGCTCTTTGATGAAGAACCAGCTCAATCAATCCCACCAAGGACCTATAGCAACCTCAACTTATAAAGAGTAAATGTAGAGGCCAAGAAAAATTAGCTTAGAGTGTTTTTTATCAAGAGAATAAATCAAAGAATGGATAAGAATCAAGAATTGACACAAAAATAGACACCCTAATGTGTGGTATAAATGTATAAAAATTCTTGATTTTTAATGTTCTCTTGAAAAATAATAATAATATTCTTGTGCAAAAAATAAAACTCCAACTCTAATTTCACTTTCCAAAATGAATTCTTGAACAAATAGCAACACAACCGATTAGGAAACACCAAACCACAGTCAAACACTCCCCAAACAGCTGGAAAACACGAAAAAATAAAAAGGAAACAAGGTGTAACCGCCACTTGCCAAAAAGAAAAAGGAAACTACTTGTTTTGGAGAATGAGTTTCCAAATCCCCTTTGTAACTACTTTCCTTTTCCCAATGGGTTTTCCAAAGACAAATAACTTCTATATAAACCCAACTAACACCCTTTTAACCCTTTTAAACATCAGAATTTCTGCAAAAATTGCAACAGAAATTCGTCCAAAAATAGGTACGAATTTCAGCAACCCAACATGCAAGAAACCCTAACAAAACCCTATTTTATGATGAAAACCCTTTGACCAACACTTCAAGGCTTCAAGAACTTCAAGATTTGATCAAGAAAGTCCAAGAAATCAGCCAAGAACTTCAAGAAATCAGTCAAGAAATTTCCAGCAACACAAAGAATTCAAGAACTCAAGAACAAGTTGGTGCAACTTCAAGAAACTAGCAAAGTAAGTTCAAGAACTTCAAGAACTTGTATCTAAACACCAAGAAACTTCAAGAAATTGTTGAATAAAGATTTGTGCACGGTTTTTGTTTGTTGTGCACTCCTTTTTACTCGCTTTTTCCTTCTTTTTCTTTGTGCTTATGGCTCTTTCTTTTTGCACACGAATTTTCTGCCTTCTTTTTTTTTTTTTCACAAACGATTTTTTTTTTTTCACATGTAAACAACACCAAGGACACAACTAAATCTCCAAAAAATCTGGTTGTATGAATTTTTATGTTCAAGAAACCCTTTTTCTTGTAAATTTTTTGACGCAAGAAATTCAAGAAAACACCAAAAACAGTTAAGAATCACAAAATACCACACAAGACCTAGAATTCTTGATTGAGAAGCAACCAAGAACAACTCTAAACACCTAAAGCACGAATTTTTATTCAAAGAAAACAACGAAAAAAATAGCAGAATTTTTTTTTTCAAGAAACGAAAGTAAAGACACAAGAAAACAACTTGTTGTCCAGGCTCGAAGCTCTTTGACAACGACTCAAAGAAAGAAAAACAAATAAAACACAAGTTGCTTAACCAGGCTCGAAGCTCTTTGATAAACAACAAAAAAGAAAAAAAGGGATATATCCAAATTTTTCCAAAGGAAAAATTGGATTGGAAAAACCTGAAAAAAATCCAAGAAGATGGCTCTAATACCACTTGATGTGCGCACGGTTGCATTGCCAAGAAAGTCTTGGATTTCAAGTATGCAACTCGTTGAACTCAAGACCTCGTTTGATTCGTGAACCAAGGAACCCTTGACGTGGAGTTGTTTTGCCTTGAATCTTCCCTCGAAGATGAGCACGCCTATAGGACAACTAGACTAGACCAAGTTAAGCGAGTTCAATCGTCTAACCTAATTAGCTCTAAAGACTTGATCAAAAACTCAAGAAAACTCTAAGCGAAGTTGGTGGTCGCCACAAGCAAGCTTGATAAGACCAAGAGTAGTTCTTAATCAACAAAGAACCAAGAAAATTCTCAAATAGAACACACAATATTTCTGAAAATTCTGATTTTAAAATTTGTAACTAGAAAATAGGCCTATAAATAGGCTTATAAAGAACATTCTAGGGTTGTGAAAATAGACTTAACTTCTAAAACAAAACCTATACTAAAGAAACTACCAAAACAAAGCATGAATTAACTAAAATAACTAAGTCTATTACAACTCTAAAAACTTCAAAAATTCGTAGCTAATAAACCCTAATGGGCTGGCGATCCATTAAGCCCACAAAACCATCAATTGGACTTCAATTCTTCAAGCTCCCCACTCATGTGGTCCATGAAGCCCTCATGCAAAGTTTGTTCAGCCCAAATCACATTAATGAGTTGTTTAGATTGATCCTTCGAGCCCAATTGCAAAGCCTTTTCATACAAGTCCAATATGAGTCCATGCAATGCATCCTTCATTCTTCTAGTTCTTGCTCTAGTCATATGGACCATCCAAACCTTTAAGCACATCATTGAAGCTCCTCAAACTCGATCCATCATCCTTGGAATGTCCCCCTTGAAGGTCTCCAACTTGGGACTCATCAGTTTCATCCTAAACCTAGTTGAAATCAACTTAGTTCAATATATTTAAGATAAACTTAAGCACACAACTGAGAGTAACAAGCATGCATGAATGAAATAAGAAAGAATAGGGTAAATAGGGTAAGAAATGCTCAATTATGGCTCCAAATCTTCTTCTTTCATTCCATCAAACATGTTGAGTATAAGTTCCTCCAAGGTTTTGTTACAAGAATTGATTATTCCTACAAAACTAGAAAGAAAACTAATCTAAATATTTACAAGGAGTGCTCCTCTTACCAAGCTATAGTTCAAGCTTTTTCAAGCATAGAACTAAGCATGTCATTCATGAACTACAAAGGCATATATTTATAGGAAAAACCCTAGCTCAAGTCATTGTCCAAGTTGGAGACATAATGATGAAATTTGATTCCAAAACTTGTAAAAGTCTTCCTTGAGCTTTATAATGATCTTCTAGGGCAGAGAGAATGCAGCTAGACATTTGCATTATCTGTAAAAGTGGTATGAACAGGTTGCAAGTTGAAAGGAAGCCGAAATTTACAAGTTGTAGCGATCTGCAAGTGGCAACCCGCAGATCGTGAACCGTGGATTACTCTCTTTTTCCAATTTTACCCTTTTAAATTTTAGTTATTCCCATAATGCCTTGAGACGTTTTTCCACAAGCAAACCATAGTTGACTTGATAGAATTTGATGAAGAAAATAATTGGCGGAAATTCGAAGCTCAAATGATAAAAAGCTATACAACTTGAATCATCTTTGATTTTGATTATCCTTGGGCTTCAATTAATCCAAATTGTGTTTAATCATCATTTCCTGCAAGAATCAAATAAACTTGGGCATTAATTTGCTCAAAATAATAATTCTTCCTCAAAACCCTAATTTTCGAACTAAAAACCCTAATTTAAGAGCAATCCTTAATTTGATAGAAAGTAATAAAACTGAAAATATACTAAAATCATATATAAAATACTATATTTAAATAGGAAAAATTATTACTTATCAAGCATGGTCAAACATGTTACAACCATAGAAGCATGCATTTTTTTAATTAGCGATTTATTTTTTTATTTGTTGGCCAAAAATAAAAACAACATAATTCTTACAAAATAAATTTATACAAGATCAAGCTGGTTGTGTGTGCCCATTATAAATGCATTCATATTGGTACTGTATATGATTTCAACATCAATAATAGGAAGTACAATAAAAAGGTATAACTTTTTAGTTAAAATTCGGAGGACTGTAAATCCACTTATCCATCGCTATGCACCATTCTTGAACACTTCCATTTCTGCTATTCAGAGGTGGTGGTTTAGGTAGAAGCATTGGGACTTGAAGAAGAAAATGAAAGACAATAATGGAGTAATTACTCTTAAGAGAAAAAAGATGCAGGTTTAGATATCTCATTGAGGTGTTATATCATCCAAATTGTTTAATTGAACTTGCTAGCATCCAATCAGAGCTGATATGCCACTCCCCCATATTGACAGGAAAGTAAACTTGATTAAAAGTAGAATTCTGGCATAGTTTTGTGCAAATTATATGCATTCACATCTTTGACCGACTAATTAATTTCCACATGAGTGACATGAAGCTTATTAAGGAAAAAAAAAACTTTTTAGTTAATTGTTGTATCAGACTCAGTTTTACAAAGCCAAATTGTGTCAAATCAACTTATTTTATAGAACACAAATCAGCAAGTATAGAACAAGTCAAAAGCTTACATGTATGGGCATTTTAGCTATTATAAGAGCACTGCTTTCTCCAATGCTTTTCAGAGTTACAACTTCACCACTAACCACCATTTAATGACAATCCTATCTGCAGATATCCACCAAGATTAATGTCAAAACTCAAAACATAAATATTATAGATATAAAACAACATGCAAGAGCAACTTTTTGTTCCATATACTTCTTTACTTACAAAATGGAGACAAGGAAATCAATGGATCGTAGTCAATTATTTCCTTCTTTTTTTGTTCTTCTCTTTGCTCTCTCTCTCTCTATACCTTTTCTTCGTTTCTCTCTCATCAACCAAGTAAATACTTCACTGTATGAACATTAACCTGTTGCCAAATAAGTTGCCTAGTGCCTCGCATATGTTTCCCGTATTCCAAGCACCAGCCACTTTCATGTGAGCTTACTAGCCATACTTGTAATTCCCAACCATCAGTGTCCCCAATACCTCAAGTGCACACGTAGCTTTGAACGACAAAGAGGAAAAGAAAGAATGAATATTGCTACTTTACAGGCATAATTTCAGAACTACTATGATGTTAGATAGCATAAAACTAACTAACATACTTGGTGATTTCTACCAGTGAGAGGGGATAACTCTAGCCGGTGGTAGCTTGCAATTTTTATCCTCGTATAAATAAATAAAATACAAACAAAATAAATGATTGGCAACTCTTCTCTTTCCTTTTGACACATCTAATTCAAGCATAATGTAGACAAAAAAAAAAGTTTTTTTGGGTTTTTTTTTTCCATGAACGAAGTTGGAGGAGAAGAAGGGAGTTTGAGAACCTATCACCTTAAGCTACAGCGTTAAAAATAATGGAAAGTGGAAAAGGTTTTCGTATACATTGGCAAATATCAAAATTACACATGCACATAGAGACCCCTCTACAAACGATAAATGTATTATGCAACAACTAATCGTAGTTTCTACTTAATATAACAAAGTAACATTAAACTAACGAGAGGTTGTCGCACCCGAAATGACACATGGTGGGGTCATAGACTGTTGCGTCCCGAAGAGACGATCCGGTCCGATGACCCTCTTTGAAAAGCAAGTTTTTTGAAAAAACCGTGTGCATGTGTGAAAAATTAGGTTTTTATTTGAAAAAAGTGTTATTTAGAAAAAATAATAAAATTAAGGCCGGGACAACAAAGTGCGACAGTTTTGGCCAATTGATTTTTAAAAAAGGGTTTTATTTTTAAAATGGAGTTGCCACTTGGTACTGAGTTGGGGTGTACCAAGTCACCCCGAAAATTGTCTAACAAAACAAAAGTAAAATTTTAAAAAAATTATTTAAAACCCGAAAAATTGTCTAACAAAACAAAAGTAAAATTTTAAAAAAAATTATTTAAAAACCCTTTTCCGACTCCGGTCTACGAAAAAACGAGAGAAAAAGGTCCAGGAGTCACATTTGAAGAAAGGGAAGACAAAAGCTCACACCTCAGGCACCCTTTCTACCTCAGCGAGACTAGTTGCGAGATTCTGATATGTTTTTCATCTCGTCTTAAGAGAAAAAGTGTTGGTTCTCTCTTATACATGGTCAGCTTTCCCTGATCTAATTGCGAGGACGTAGCTGTTGCTGACCTTGCAGAAGAAGATAGTGCCACACATCTAATATTCCTAGAGGACACAATCTACCTTCAACCCGAGAGATACTATGAACTTTTTGATGATCTCCATTGAAGGTCTACCTAGTGCGAACCTCCCAACAAGTGCATTCTGAAGAATTCTGATATGGTTTTTGGTCTCGTCTTGAGAGAAAAAGTGTTGATTCTCTCTTATACATGGTCATGGTCAGCTGTCCCTAATTTGATTGCGAGGACGTAGCTGTTGCTGACCATGCAGAAGAAGATAGTGCCGCCACGAATGTTTTTGTCAAAGAAGTCCTAGCCATGATGAAAGCTGAGCCCTAATTCTACCGTTTGAAATTCGAATATGAACATAAACGAGAGAAAGAGAGTGCCACCACGAATGTTTTTGTCAAAGAAGACAGAGAGAGACAACTTTCCCTGATCTGATTGCGAGGAGAAGATAGTGGCACAACCTAGCCCTTCATTTGCCATGATGAACGCTGAACACTAATTCTACCTTTCGAAATTCGAATATGAACATAAAGAGAGAGAGAGAGAGAGAGAGTGACTGAGGCAGTACAAAATGTTACTTGAAAGCACCATCTGTAAAAGAAAATCCAAAGAACAGTTATAAAT
Organism: Mitragyna speciosa; assembly: GCA_024721245.1. Classification (NCBI taxonomy): domain Eukaryota; kingdom Viridiplantae; phylum Streptophyta; class Magnoliopsida; order Gentianales; family Rubiaceae; genus Mitragyna; species Mitragyna speciosa. The sequence goes on along the minus strand of CM045567.1, from coordinate 4,575,258 downwards.
TCGTATTTTTGCTTTGACATATTTCAACATGTATCTAATGTAATCTATAAAAGAAAAAGAAGTTAAATCTGATATTACTACCATGAAACGAATGTGAATAGTTTCAATAGTACAATAGTATTACATTGTTTAACTTACATTAGATCCTTCATTTACTCCTAAATGTCCCAGTCCCCTCTTAATTAAAAAAAGAAATGAATTCTTGTGTTTTTCGAATTCAAGTGCAAATCAATGTACAATATACGTATCTTTTGGTAATCCCGTAACCATATTGAGATCCTGTATAACAAAGGCAATACTGACATGGTTAGTAGTTCTCTCGAACGACAGACTAGGTTCCCAAATGTCCGCCATTTCAAAGGAATGTTCTGCTCTCAACTGCACACTTGATTCGGGTGATAAATTCATCAATTGGCATGGTCCCCAGTTCCCCACTGTACCTAGACCTAACTGTTAGGGTTCGTGTTTCTGCCTCTTTCGGCCCAGCAACAGCCATCAATGGGATTTTCTGCTTCTCTGCATTTCTGATGAGCTTGGGCAAACGCTCACCGCTGCAAATTTCATTCCGGATGCCATTAGCTTTCAACTTGCTCCTGACCTCGTTGCAGTATTCAAGCTGTAAAACAAGTGCAATCAGAAAAATGTTGCTTGCAATAAACCCCAAATCCAGGAAATATCAAAAATCAAAGGCTAACCCAATCTAAATTTCATAGCAAAGAGAAGTCCAATTTCCTACAAGGGATTGAGACTAAGCAGTTTAAAGTTAGTGTTTGTCTTTTGTCCGGTCCCCCTTTACCAGCACCAGAAACAAATGAGGAAAGAAGCTGTAAACAAAAAAGCAAGCATTCAACAAAAGGCCAGCCTTTCCTAACACAAAAATGCCCTTTCACTCAGTCCCCCTAATATATTGGAAAAAGAAAAAAGTGGCAAGTACCTGTGCATCTGTGACGGGCAAAATTCGGGCTTGCATGGGAGAAAGCCATAATGGAAAATCACCAGCATAATGCTCTATAAGAACTCCAAAGAATCGCTCCAAGGATCCAAGAACTGCTCTATGAATCATAATAGGCTGCTTCTTCTCTTGATTTGAATTGATGTATGTAATATCAAAACGCTGGGGTAAATTTAAATCCACCTGTAACCCAAAATTTTAATTGTTTATTACTTTCACCATCTAAAATTGAATGGCCCCTTCTCAATTTTGGTTTTTCTTTTATTAAAGTGCAACTTCACTCAGTAATTTATTTGCATAAGAAACTGATTTGACTCCAGTTCATGCAAGGCAGAATAATTCACACAGTAGCTTATGGTTTCAGGCATCATTACCTAATACGTATTCCATTTATCTTAACACAGTACAAATGGTAAACCCTACAAATGTGAATATTTGATTTCAAGTGGAGTTTGTCGAAGATCTTTGAGCTTACATAGTGGAGCAACTATGTGCATAAGAACAGTGAAGAAACACGCAATGCATGTACATGAAGACACATATGCATGTTGAGGAGGAGGAGGAGGGGGAGGAGCAGCTTCTTTAGTTTCAGATTGTTCTGAGAAATTTTTTGACAGCATGTTAAACACTTAGATGTCATGGTTTACCTGTATGGTTGAGCATTGCCACTTCCTTCCAAGAGCATCTTCAATTTTGAGATCAATTTTCGGACCGTAGAAAGCACCCCCACCTTCATCTATCTGATAGCTCCATCCTTTATCATCCAAAGCATCCTTTAGGGCAGAGGTTGCTTTTACCCAAATATCATCATTTCCCACAGCTTTCTCTGGCCTTGTAGAAAGGTTTACTTCATACTTATCAAAACCAAACTGCAGCAATATATCCTCTGTAAGATCCAACACACCTCTTATTTCATCTTTGATTTGATGCTCTAAACAGAATATGTGAGCATCATCCTGCACAATGGACAAGATAAAATAACGTCAATATCTTTCACAAGCTGTTGCATTTAGAAAGCTTGTATTACAATGCGACATATTGGTGAAAAAATGTAAACAGAATTTTACAAGTTTGAAATCACAGGTGCTGTAATCATCATCCATTAGATCCAGCTCACATTTAAAGTAAGCATTCCGCCAATACCTCAATATGTCATAGTGATGCAGAGCAGAATGGTCTTTGGTTGGGCTCTTTATGAAAAAAGTGATTTTCTTTTCTTTTTTTGAAAAGTTCTATAGAAAGATTGATTCCAAAGACAAAGATAAGATTTTATGATTTGCCATAATTTATGTGAATTTAGGTCTTCAACTTTTATTCACTGAGATATCTTTTGCAGCAAACCTCTGAAAGGATACGCAAGGAAAAATCCTTCTGAATAAACAGAAGAGCACAAGAATCAAATTTAGTGTCTCTACTTATGTTGAAATTATAAGTATTATAATATTTTCCCACAACATCCCAACAGACCATAGGTTATTGACACTACTCGTGTAAAAATCAACCACACTCTCTCAAAATTATGTTGTTGAACCAAGCAGGGTCCAATCATCACTCTGGTAATTATGGTAAGAGTGTACCTGGGTGAAACCTCTTACGCGGAACAGGCCATGCAGGCTACCAGATAACTCATATCTGTATACTGTTCCAAGCTCTGCAACCCTGATCGGAAAATCCCTGTAAGAGTGTAATTTCCGTTTGTAAACTAGTATATGGTAAGGGCAATTCATTGGCCGAAGCTGATAAAGCTCTTCCTCAATCTCCATCTGAGCATACATATTTTCTTTGTAGAAGTCCAGATGACCACTGATCTTCCAAAGATCTGCCTTTGCCACATGTGGAGTGTACAATAAATCATAACCACGTTCAACATGAATATTTTTCCAGGCATCTTCTATAATGTGCCTTACAACAGCACCCTTAGGGTGCCAAAATACTAACCCTCCACCAGCTTCATCCTGCAGTTTTTATACTAAAAAATTTATGAATCAATCACCTTTACAGATGCAACAATTGAGAGTAAAACTGAGGGAATCTATAAATCTTAACTGCGAAGACATGCATAACCAATCCAACCTTATAAAGAGACTAACCTGTATAGAGAACAAATCAAGATCTTGTCCAAGTTGCCGGTGATCCCGACGTTTAGCCTCTTCTTTAAAGTGAAGATATGCTTTCAATTGTTCCTCATTCTCCCATGCTGTGCCATAAATTCTTTGCAGCATAGGCCTATTTGTGTCTCCTCTCCAGTATGCACCGGCAACTGATTCGAGCTGAATGGCTTTTTTGCTGATATTTCCAGTAGATTCGACATGAGGCCCGGCACAAAGGTCCCACCATTGATTGCCTAATTTAAGAACAGGAATGAGAACTAGGAAAACAAACAAATGCATCAACCCATACTAAGCAAAGGTGTATCTGCATCATAATATCTGGCAGCACGACATCATGAGATTTCATTCTTCTACTCATACTGAACCACTTCACTATAGTTCATCGTGTTGCAACCACTGACGCCAACAATATGCCAAGCTCTCTATAAGATTCATTACTTCCCCTGCTAGCTAATAGAATCTAACCAATCCAATATGTCCCAAATTGTCAAGTCTATCTACTATAATTCAAGTTTTTATCTATAATTAATCCAAATTCTGCAGTAAATACCATCTATAACAAACCTAGTTTCACCAAATAATGACCAAATATTAAAGGGGAAAAAAATTAAAGAACCTTATAACCAGAATGGAACTTATAAGCAAGGAATACACAAGCTTCAACAAAACCCAATAATTTCATGTATAAACAAGCCTTTTCCCAAATGATCACTCTGAAGTGAAGGGTACTTCGAGTTCCCAGTTTTCTGATTAAAAAAGGAAACCCAACACTACACCAGCTTAACAAAATTACTGTTCTATTCTTAATTATAGAATGCCCACTCTTCGACTTTTTAAGGAAAACACAAGCTTCAACAATGCCCATTAATTTCCTGTTTAAACAAACCTATCCCCAAATGATGCTTCTGAAGTAAAGGCTACTTAAGAGTTCCTAGTTTAAAGTAACCAGACAGCTATGCCAGTTTAACCTTAACAAAATTAGTATTCTTAATTATAGAATGTCCACTCTTTGACTTGAATTTCTTTCCTTTTACACATCAAAATTAATAATCCTTTGTAACACCGTAATTACAGTTTTAAACTGGCATCCAAAAAGCTATGGCACAGGATTTCCCTCTCGTCTGGTTGTATTGTACTCTAATAATTGGTTCTCTTATTTTTTTGACTTTCCCCATTCTCCTAAGACATTAAATCATCGGACTTGAAATTGAATATAACAGTTCACACTATTTTACCCACAGTGTCTCCAACCTAAAGTAAGTTGCCTCAGAAAATTAGTCAAAATAACAGTTCACCCCATTTTACACAGTGTCTCCAACCTAAAAGTAAGTTGCCTCAGAAAATTAGTTAATCATAGAATCTGACTAAATGCTCAAAGGTACAATCTGAGGTTAGAAGCACATCCACATACTGGAATAATCCCTGAGACAAAATCAATAGTCTTCCCATACACACTATTTATATCAAATTTTGAAGAGGTTTTGGTAAACAAATAACTGTGCATAAGTGTCAACTTCAAATGTTAATGGTTGGAATTACAGTGTCTTAGCATGTAGAATGTCTCCATGATTTACAAAACACAAACAATATGATAAATTCTTCCCTGTAAGCAAACAATTCCCTCTGCAAAGCTTAGAAAGCATAATTGGTGTCAAATGTAAGTTAAAAAAAGTATGGGAAAGAGACACTTAAAGGCAGGGAAGGAGGGAGCCCAGGTAAAGAGATGGGCAGGCAGGGTAAGGTGGTTCGTATGACAAGCTTTACCAATATGATATATGGTGATAGGTTCCTCCTTAATGCCTTCCAAAATCTCCATCTTGTAAGGTTCATTGGCAGCAAGTATTCTTCTCTGAGCTTCATCACGGCTAACTTCTTCTCTAATTAGTGGTAAATTTTGCTGAATGATGCGATCCTACAGATGATTCAAGAAATAAATTCTGTACCGAGAAAGTATAGGCAATGGATATTATTCCAATATGTCACATGCAATAACAAAGGTATAACAGAAAGGGGAGCCAAAAACTGAGACTGCTCACCATTTCCTTATTAATTCTCTTCAGGTGTTTATCAGTCAATGGCTCCATCTCAAAGTCATAATAGAACCCATTTTCAATCCACGGACCAATTGTCACTTTGGCATCTGGGTAGAGTTTTTGAACAGCCATGGCCATCACATGAGCACACTGCAAAACAGACTTCTTTCAAACAAGCACAATTGCTGCAGCTAGAATTTTATGCTTTCTTTTTCAGTTGTAAGAGTAAATCAAAGTTTTATAGTTCTACAAGTAAAGTATTTATCTATCTAAGAAACTGAAAACAAGTACAGGTAAGGTAAAGAACGAGCAAAAATACAAACGAAACATCTGTTTGGAAACATTGAAAGATGTGGAATAAGCAAAACAAAAGAGAGTCGTTAATATAAACTTCCCTGTTTCTTATCTTTTGTTATTTTTAAGTGTTAAATGTAAATATTGTCAATATTTTGCAATTTTCAGTATTGAAATTTGCTTCAGATATGAGTTTGCAAGAAAGTACACTTCTCCGACAGTGCAATTTTGGTTAGAAATGAAACCTCCAAAATGCTAATCTAACTGAACTAATAATCAGGTACAGTCCGGGAAACTTATAACTCAGTAGTATGCTTTTCAAGAAAACTTTCTGTGAGTGAGATTTCAGTTTCATTCTTAAAGTTTGCACTAATCCTTTGGTTCCTTCTACCCTTGGGAAAAAAAATGAGGGGCAGTTTGGAAAAGGCAAATAAATGGGAAACATAAAGCCACAGCATATGGTTGTAAAGCCATAAGATTGCAATAAAAGTTCTGGCAGCAGAAGTAAAGATTATCTGAAAGCACCAATCTAGCCAAGGAATTTGTAGATCTTCATTATTTCCAATTTTTATCAAATTTTGCAGTGTAGACTGCTTTCCATTAAACGTCAACCAGAAAATGAACATTCTCTGTTATCAAATAAACAGACATAGAACCAGTTTGCTGAGTGACGTGCTAGCACAATATTATTTAGTTATAGAGAAGTAGGGAGACCAAGCCTAATTCCCAGTTCGGCTTTTTGATTTGGCGATTTGGCTTCAAGATATAGACACGGATCGAGAGAAGAAGGCATACCCTGGATGCTTTTTGTGTAGTGAGAAACTGAGATTGTGTTGAAACCATACATCGTTCACCATGCTCTCAAATCTAGAATAAATTTATCCTTATCATTTCTCCAAAATCAAGCACAGTTGGGGCACATCCTAAGATTGCATTTGGGATAACTTCATTTTTCTTAGAGGATCAGTACACATAATTCGCATAAAATCTTAATTTACGTTTGCAAAGCTGTCTGTTTGACAGTGAAACAGCTACCTGAAGCTATTCTAAGTTAATTGCCTCCCACAAAAGCAAGACCAACAGATCCAATCAGAAACGAAGTCATTTGAATTCCAAGGCTAAGTTTTCACATCCTAATCTTTCAAAGGGGCGTAGCGAGATTTATAACTCCATCACTAACCCAAACCAAATACCAAGACTTTCCCATTCTCGTTAGCCCATCTCAAGATTTCATTCTCTCAGTCTTTTTGCCCCTGAACATTTCAGAAACTTTGCTCCTTCCTCCACAAGCACAAATTCAAAACCAAGTCTAACGTCACCAATAGTATTGCAGGGCACTCCTCTAACTACAAGAATGAGCTTCTCTTAACCTCTCGCTTGACATAGGCTACACAAGAATTAGCAATGAGTTTATTCCATTTTCAGCTCTTGAAAGAGAATCACAATAGATGGTAACAATCAGAAGTACATCTTGATCAGTGCATTTTTAAGGGCATTAGCACCTTCACATTCCACAGGACAACTCTAAGCACCGTAGTGTCTTTCTTTGTATCCCATCTGCCTCCCACCTATGTCTTCCACCACCTTTTCTAGCTTAGTAATTGATTATGTACTACTATTATGAATATAGGTAGGCCACCCATATTGGGTACCTAGTTTTTCCTCCCAAATACACTTCACACAAATACTGTTTACTTTGCATTCAAAAATAAAAAGGATATTACGTGTGGCAATTTCAAAATTAACTAGTAACCCACTTTTCTACTTTTAAACACTCATTGAGTGTCATCAATCACTAGTGATAAGGACTTAAGAACAGGCAACTCTCATTAACAATCAAAACAAGAATTAGCAATGCTCCAATGCAATGCTGAAAGTAGGAATTTTTAGAAATTTAACTCTAAGCTAATTTCCTGATCGAAAAAGAAGCCCCTCTCCTCCAAGTAATTAAACTCCAATTCTCAAAAAAGAATAGACGAAACCGATAAATTGGATAGGCTTAGTTTAGGACTTTACACAGATTAAGGCATTATCTTATGACTGGCTGACTTCAAATTGGACAATGAAAACACATAATTCCTAAGTTAGCTATCTAGGAAAAGGAAACAACATTAATTTAAAATAGCCATAGCAATTTTGGCAGTGTCAATTCCTATGATCATGATAAATTTAAAATGGCCATAGCAACTTTAGCTGTATCAGTTCCTGTGATCATGATTTCACTCAATTCTGTTCCAACAGTTAGCTTTAAACTTTGATCCTGGGAAAAAGCAAGGGCAGGTGCAGAACTTCAAAGTTGGGTGATAAACATAAATGCCAGCACTCGACTAAAGTTTATAAAAGGCGTGATAAAAATGCTTCAAGGAGGAATCTAATTTAGCACCTTAATAACATTTTCTGAAGTTCAGTAGCTAGGAGTATTTTATTAATTTAGCAGTTTTGAAGAAATTTTCTGGTTTTGAGTATATTACTATATTTGTCTTGTAATCAATAAGGAAGTTGTTTCTGGTTTATTATTTAATAGAGTTAGCAAAGTAATCTTATTCCGGTTTTGAATAAAAGGTGAATTCCCATAGCAATGGGAATTGCCTTAAGGAGCTATAAATAAATGTTTTCCTTTACAAAGAAACACAGCTTTGAGTTAATAAAATTTTGTGCAAACATTGTTATCTTCTTGAGTGTTGTGTGATGCAACCCAGCCTTCAGTGTGATGTCTAAAGATGCCCAGGGTAATTCCTAGTGTTTCCTAATTCTTTCTATTTTCTTTTAAAAATTCACCAGTTTTACATTAATTTTCTGTCCAGATTTTTCTTAATATTCGTTTCCTGTGTTTTTTTACTCATTAAATTGCAATTTTCTACGCTCCAGAAGCCCCAAAAAAATCGACTTACCAACCTGTTGGCCTACTGATAGCATGCCCTGCTATAATTTGGTAATCAGAGCAACGAAGCCCATTGGCCTACTGATAGATTGTCTGGTGTCAATTTGGTAATCAGAGCAACGTTATCCCACCAGAAATGGTGAGTTTTAGGTCATGATACACCAAAAAAGAATGGGATGGAGATCATGGATCTTATTTTGCATATGGTGGATTTAATAGAAGTCAAACTCCATGAGATGGATGCTTTTGGTTCTCAACTAAACCCAAATGTTGAAACCAACAGTTCAAGTGTATCTGCTGGTACAACCAAAACCAACGGACAAGAACCAGTGATTCCCATTGTCCAAGAAGATACAGCCACTACACAATCTGATAGGGACGATCAGCGGCCCAACAAAGTTTGATGGAATCAAAAAAGTGAGATTTGACATCCCAGATTTTGATAGCAGATTGATCCTAAAGTTTTTTCCAATTGGATTGCTACTTTGGAACGGTATTTTGACTGGTATGACACGATTGATGAGGGGAAAGTTAAATTTACTATCATAAAACTTGTCGGACGAACTCAAGTATGGTGGACAGAAGTCGAGTATGAACTTCGGCTTGCTGGACAATTAGATACAACCTGGTGAGAGGTGAAGTTGCATTTAAAGAGGAAGTAATTGCCTTAACGGTATCTAACTCCTTGAGTATCTTACTAGTTTAAGGCAAGATGGAACGACAATAGTTCAGTACATGAACAGGTATGAAAAGCTGAAAATTTGCTGCAAAAATCTGAAAGTATAGAGTAAGCTTTGGCCCAATTTATGCTAGGTTTGAGATCTAAAATTCGTGAAGAGTTGATAGGAAATGATGTCTACACTGTTGATGATACATTCCAGTTGACTAGTCAATTTGAAAAGAGTTTGTGGTGACCACCTATTCAGAAGTTCAGCTACAACAGGAAACCTTTCCAAACCAGAAAACAACCAAGCAGCCTACAGGCCTGCTGGTCCTTAATATAAAGCTCCCATGGTTGATAGCAAAGAAATACAAGGATGGTTGTTTCAAGTGTGGAATCAAGGGACACATGGCATAGGACTGCCAAAATAAGAGAAATCTGGATATAGATGTTGAATTTGGAGAGAGGTAGAATCTCGAAGCTGAGAAAGATGAAGGTACTAACAACATAGCTGAGATAATAAGGCTGGATTATTTGGAACAGGAGGAAGATATGTCTTATCTCTCAGTAAGACATATTCTTAGAGCATTAGTCACAAAAGGAAGACTGAAGGATGCTTCAATTTTTCAAACCTTATTTTGTTGTGGAAAAGCGATTAGAAAGCTTATTATCTACGGTGGAAACAGCATGAATGCAATTCTATATCTACCGTGGAAAAACAGGAGTTGACTACAAGACTGCATGCAGAACAATAGAAGGTTTCATGGATCAACAGAAGCTCTATTCCAATGTAAAGCACTGTTTGGTTTCTTTAAAGAATGAAACTTACAGTGATTTTGTATGGTGTGATGTCATTCCAGTGACTGTTGCACGCATTCTTTTGGGCAGACGTTGGTTATAGAACCAAGATGTGGATCGCAATGAAAAGACAAACACATATTTTTCAGGTCAATGACCAACAAATTGTTGAATGTTGAGACTATGAAGAATTATCAAGAACCAAAATCATCTAAGCAAGAACCAATATTAACTAAGTAAGAAGATTCAAAGAAGTGAAAATTTCAGCAGCAATTCTGAAGTAGTGCCTCTAGAAATTAAGAAATTGATGTTGGATTTTTCTGATGTTGCTCCAGAGGACTTACCAAATGAATTACCCCATAAGTGTTGATGTTCCGCATGCAATAGACTGCATACCAGGTTCACAACTTCCTAACTTGTGTACCTATTTCATGAATCCTAATAAATCTGCCAAACTTAAGAGATAAGGCCATGAGCTTTTGGTTAAGGGATCTATACAAGTAATTTAAGCTCCTTGAGTGGGGCGTATACTACTAACACCAAAGCTAGAGGGAACAGGGAGGATGTCTATTTGACAGCTGCGCAATCAACAAGATAATAGTCGACTATAGGTTTCCAATACCTAGACTAGATGACATGCTTGACATGATGGCTGGTCCAACAATTTTACTAAGATTGGCCTAAAAGGGGTTACTATCAAATAAGGATTCTTAAGGAGATGAATGTAAAACAACCTCTAAGACTAAGGATGGTCTCTATAAATAGTTCATCATTCAGTTTGGCCTCTCCAATGCTCCTCGCGCTTCGTGAGTCATGACACAAGCATTCCAGCCCTTTATTGATTTGTTTTCTAGTTGTTTGTCTTGATTTTTTTTTTTTTTTTTTTTTTTTTGTAGCAAGACCATAGAGGAGCACATTAACCATCTTCAACCAGTAATGAGAGTTCTTTGTCAAGAAAAAACTCTACATCACCTTGGAAAGGTGTTACATTATGAGTTCAAGTGTGGTGTTCTCGGGTCCTGTTGTTTCAGATAAAGGGACAGCAGTCGATCCAAAAAAGGTGAAGGCAATTACAAATTGGCCAGATCCTACAATATATGTGAAATCCAAAGTTATCATGAACCGGCTACATTCTTAATTGCCCAGTTCCTAATAAATTACGTTAAGTTTCCATGGGTTGGCTACATTCTATAGATCAAAGTATTACCATCATGTACCCCAATAACTAATTGCTTGAAGAAGGAACAGTTTTTTGCAGCCAAAGATTTCGAGGAGTTGAAGAAAAGAATGACACAAAGTCTAGTGCTTAGGCTACTAGACTTCTCTAAAGTATGAAGTGTCATGTGATGCCTTTCGTGTGGAATTTGAGACACTTAGTCAAAGGACATCCTATTGCTTCTTTCAACGAAAAGTAGAATAAAGCAAAATAGAAGTGCTCTACTCATTTCAAGGAGTTCTATGCTGTGATTCAATCTACTTGGTATTGGCATCAAATGTTCCTTACAAGAAATTTGTGTTGTATTCTGATCATGACGCACTTATATACATAAACACTCAGAAGAACTTAAATCATCCACACGATAAGTGGGTTTCTTTCCTGCAGCTATACAATTTTATCATTAAACATGAGGCTATAACTAAAACAAAGTGACTGATGCACTTAGTCACATGCTTTTTATTCTTAGATCTATGGTTGTTCAAGTGGTTGGTTTTGATTCTCATAAGCAAGACAATTACAAATGGTAAGGAATTCAAATTCATATACGAGAATTTAATGGCAAGACAGCAAGCAAAATATTCAAGTTTCTCATTATATGATGGCTACTATTTTAAGGAACTCAACTTTGTTTGCCAAATACCTCTCTAAAAGAATAGGTAATTTGGTGGTGGCTGTGTAAATAGACACTTTGGGTGTGGCAAAACAATACCCATGGTGCAAGATCATTTCTATAAGCCAAGTGTAAGGCACAATGTTGTTAAAGCTACTGATCAAAGCCGAGTTTGCCAAATAGCTAATGGATTTCTGTTAGTTTTTTTTTTTTTTGTGTGTGCATGGGGGAAGGGGGGGAGGGGGGGGGAACGCCCATGTCATATGAACTACGGTAGGATTTGGGCATGGAACTTGTACTTGGTTTATCAAAGACAATACGGTGCACAGGTTATCCAAGATGACTCACTTTGTTCCACATGCTTAGACATCGGATTCAGTAAATAGTGCTAAGATTTTATTCAAAAAATAGTTCAGCTTCATGGACTGCCTAACGCTATTGTTTCTGACTAGGATGTCAAGTTTATGAATTACTTTTGGCAAAAGTTGTGGAAGTTGATGCATTAAGTTTAAATTTTCTTCTTCTTTCTGTCTTCAAACTAACAGAGAAATAGAAGTTGTTAATTGCAGGCTAGGAAATCTTCTTCGATGTTCAGTTCCTGATCGTGTTTCAAATTGGGACAAGTCCTACCAATTGCAGAATATGCTTATAACAGTTCAACAAATGGATCTACTAAGTTCCTTTTGTGGCTGTAATGGGATTTAATCCTTGCAAGCTAATTGATGTGCTTCCTATATCATCTAGTGCTCGTTCAAGTGCTTAAGTGGAAGCTTTCTCTAAGCACAGTTGGACATATGTCATGAGACATGACGTGGAATTGCAATCAGCAATCAGCAATAAGAGATAGAAATCACATGTAAATTTGAGGAAGGAGATAAAGTTTGGGCAAATCCAACCAGAAAGAGAGCCTAAATGTATTCATAAGCTCCATTCAAGAAGTGTTGGACCATTCAAGAATCTCAAGAAGATCAGCTCTAATGTCGATGTCCTTGACTTACTAGAGGACATGAGTATCAGCACCGTCTTAAATTTTGAAGATTTGACTTCCTACTCTGGTCATTTGGTGGTTTAACAAAAGGGACTTCTACAGTTTCTCTTCCACCAGTTGCTTGCTTGTGCAAGGAAGTTTATGATGTTCTTAACAAGCTAATACATCTGGACATATTCAACACTAACAAAAAAGGTTTAGATGATATAGATATTTGTTTTATTAAATGTATACGTGCTAAAGAAATTTAAAAGGAAAATGGAGTTACACTTCTTTTTTTCTTGCTTAGTTAAACTCCTGGTAGATCTATATGGCTTCTATGTCATTTATCTGATGTATTACTGTTTGTTTATTAGTAAAATGTAATCATCTTTACCCCCCCCCCCCCCCAAAAAAAAAAAAAAACTATCATTAGGGCCCACCGACTAAAAAGTAGTGTATAGTCCGGTTTCAATTCAATATTTTGCCAAAGAAAATTTTGCCCAGCACATATTGACCAAAAAGCTAAGCCATTTCTCTTGCTTTTTCTTTCCTTTTCCATTCCTACTACACATAATTGTGCTAAATAATGCAAATTTACCACCTAGTACACTTTAGCTTTTAGTAGTATATCAAATAGACACCACCAAATTGCTTGTAGCTAGTGATTAATTCGCAAAAGAATTGGCCAGTTGGGATTCTACTGAATTTGCAGCATGAAACAAATACACACACAAGCTTATAAAATTCTCAACATGACAAAATCAAGGAGCATATATACATATAAATAATTAAATTACATATCTTTTCCAATGTAATTTAAGTGTCTTACAGTATGGCGAATTCTGAGAAGTCTCTCGGATGATTCGTTAGTTGGAAGAACGACTCTGCCGTCACTAGCGGAAGCCCCTTCCTCTTTTTCTTCTATCGAGATGGGGGCAGCACTGGAGCCCGAAGAATCAGTCGCCAAGGCCCAGGATGTCGGGATTGTGCACCTTTTGCTTGCAAAACCACCATTTTTACAGCCACGAGTTCTACTATAAAGTGCAGACCGATTTTCAGCTTCTCCGTTCCGTCGGATGGAGGAGGAGAAAAGAAAAAATGGGTTGGAGGCAGAATCCGAGAGTAGGCGTAGGCCGAGGGTATAAAGAGGACGATAATGATAAAGCCATGACTTGGAGACAAAACCAATATTGTTAGTTTTGGAGACTTTCTTGGGCTTCGGTTGTAAAATTTCGCTGCCATGGTTCGTTAAATTGTGTGTGGTGGACGTTAGAGCTTCACTTGCAAGTGATCATCTTTTGAAAAATCATCACTATTTTTTTATTTGTACATATCATATGGTTAATGGCACTTATCCCTTCAAGCTATCACCCAATATCTTAACGTGAAATTTGACATGTAATAATCCTATACTATAAATATATGAATATATTCCATATTGCTAATTTTGACGCTTCACGACCTTATACTATAATTTTGGTGCACACTGTGAAATTTAACACAATTTTGACAACTGAATTTTCAATTTTACCGAAGACTTTTAGTAAAAAATACTCATATACCTAAAAAGATATCATGGCTCATTTGGCTGGCAAGACATTAACTGCAAAATCTGATGTCTACGAATTTTAATCCATAGAAAATAAAAATAAAAATATTTCTATAACATATTTGGATTGTAGATACCAAATTTTGACACACCATTTATTTTTCTAATACTAGGGGGATATTTTTTCTATTTTTTGGATCAAATTCTGATTTTTTTTAGCAAAAATGGGCAAAATCAACAATCTCAGGGGACAAAATAGTAATTTTTAGTTGTAAATATTTTTCCATTAGCTTTGGGGGTTTTAAATTAATATTTTGTACTTTCATACGTGTTTTTTAAAATTTTTGTTATTTTTTTTTAATTTAACTGGTATTTTTCTGTATTTTGCCAACACAGGAGCAAAATGATAATTTCGCCACACGAATACTATTTTTGCTCATTTCAATTTCAAAATTTATTTTTCAAGTTTTTAAGCATGCTTCTAAATTTTTTTGATTTTTTTGAAGACAATTGCTATTTTTTTGTAAATACCGCGTTCAAGGGCAGAATTGTCATTTCATATTCCAAATGCATTTTTCATCAATTTTTGAGTCCTAAATTCATTGTCTAGGATTTTAAGCTTATCTTTAATTTTTGATAATTTTTCAAGGCCAATAGCTATTTTTCAGTTTATTTTGTCATTGCAAGGACAAATAGTCATTTCACACCCCAAACACTTTTTTAGCCAATTTTAAGCTCTAAAATTTATTTTTTTAGATTTTGAAATCTATTTTGAATTTTTTTTGACAAATTTTGGAGTTCATTGTCATTTTTTGTATTAATTTTGATTTTTTGTGTCAAAAATATTTTTTTTAGAATAAAATTAAGATTTTTATTACCAATGGCATTTTTGTTATTTTATAGTATTCTTAGAGGCCAAAACTGTTAGCTTTATAAATATCCCCCATTAAAATCAGAAAAAAAGGAAAAAAAACCCTAAAACACATACTCTTTTATCTATTGAGATTAAAACACACAATTATTCACCCAAATACACACATACAAGCCGTCACTTTTGTTTCTCTCTTCACTGTTTATCACCAGCTCAATCTGGAGTAACTGTTCATCATCATAACATTTTGAAGCTTAAAAGGGTAAGTTCTTCTCTTTGTTTGATTTACTTTTCTTCTATTTTTCCAATGTTTTTAGAACTGGACCGGCCATTGAACCGAAGAAAGCAAGGTTCAAGGTCGGACCGGTCGGACCAATTAGACCGGTGGTTCAACCGCATGTTTTTCCCGACAATTATATAAGAAAATTCTTAAACATGATGCTTGAAACCTGGAAAATCATTCAAATCATCACAATTTTTTTTATCATAAAATCATTACAAATGTAAATAAACTAATAAACATAATTCAAATGCTAATTAAATTACATGGTTAGTTTCTCTCACATACTTTAAAGAGAATCATAAAACAAGCATCAAGAAGTCTAAGTACTGATTATTATCATTTTCATCATCAAATTTATAACTAATGCTCAAAGTCAATAATTTCAATAACAAAATCCCTTCATTGTCATCACAAGCCAACAGCACCCATGAACATCATTGCCTTCACAACTTCTTCAATTTAACCTAAAAAAGTTAAAAAGTTCAACGTAAATATATAAGTTCAATTTCATCAAACTTTTAAAAAAAATATGAACACATAAACAAAAAAAAACTTCAAAAGAGAAAATAATACAACTAAACACCTAAAAATTTAATTGCTAATATTCATCACTCGTAGTAAAAATATTTCAATTACCAATCATTATCTTCATCATCATCCAAAAGGCGCCTACTATTGAAATGCTTCCAAATCTATATCTTCCGCAACTTCATTTTCATCATCTAGATAAACAAATTATAAAATAATTATGGACTAATCAATACTTAAAAGAAAACTAAAAACTCAAGTATACACTTTTAGCATGTCATATTATAAGTAAAAAATATTTATTTTAATTTAGAATTAACCTTCAATTTGTTGAGATTGAAAATCATCATTAGGAAGCTCTTCAAGTTCTTCCTCCAGTTCCTCAAAATCAAGCTCTCCATTTTTTTCTTCTTCTATGGCCTAAAATTCCGTTTTGTCAATTGATTCATAATCAATGGGATCATAAGATCTCTTTCGCTGGTCATTCCTGTAAAATAATACCCCAGTTATAAATCTAGTAGTATATTATAGAAAATCAAATGCAAAAAGAAACTAATTGTACCTATGTTGTAAACGCAAATTGTATTGCACATAAACAAGATCATTAAGCCTTTGATGCTCCAAACTATTCCTTTTTTTAGTGTGAATGCGTTCAAAGACACTCCAATTGCGTTCACATCCAGAAGAAGAAGCTGTTTGACTTAAAATTCTAATCGCAAGTTTTTGTAAGTTTGTAGCATCACAACCATATAACTTCCACCAATTTTCTGCCATGATCACATTAACATATTAGACAAAATAAAAAATAAATTCATAAATTTTTGAAGAAATATAAGTTACCTGGTCGATCCGACTTGCTAGTAAGAATAGCAAGTTTTCGTCCAAAACTGCCATGCCGTTCCCGATACATTCCAATCTCTTGTGAGAGTTTTTCAAGGCTACACCAATCCACTTTTGTCTCAATATAGTCTAGCAAACCATTAATAACCTCTGGATGCGTAGAGAATGTAGCACTATCATATTGAAAGGCAGGATTCAAATAATAAGCTGCAGCATGTAAATTTTTTCTCAACATCCTATCCCACCTATCATTGATGATATCAATATAAGGCTTGTATAGCCTTTCTTTATTTCTAAATAGCTTCTTGATCCCATTTATTGCTCTAAGCATGCCTTCATAGACATAACCCAACGAAGGCCTTTCATCAGTGTCACAGATACGCAATAAACAGATAAGTGGACCCATTACTCTCACTATAATCAAACAGTTATTCCAAAATCTTTCATCCAAAACAATTTGCTTCACCTCTTTTCCCTTTTCCATTTTCAAACATTTTTTGTAATCTCCACTAGTAACCAAAGATTGCAAACTATCCTTATGATCAGTACAAACTTTTTAATGCAATAAAGGTAGTTGCAAATCGTGTTTCACCTGGACGAATAATTTCTTTCCACCCTACCATCTTTCTTAACCAATTCAAAGTGAATTTGTGATTATAGATAAAAACAGTCACTGTCGAAGCAAGGGACGCTAGAGCTTTTACATCACTCATTTTGCCAATATCTTTCAAAATCAAATTGATACAGTGTGCAGCACATGGTGACCAACAATTACTCGGATATTTTTCATTCAGCAAAGCCCCAGCAGCCTTATAGTTACTAGCATTATCAGTAACTAAATGCACCACATTTTTTGGACCAACCATCTCAACAATTTCAGCAAATAAATTACACAAGTTTTGTACATTTGCTACAATATCAGATGCATCGACAGATCTAATAAAAGAAATACCCTTAGGACAGTAAATCAAAAAATTTATCAATGGCCTTTGTCTAGTGTCTTTCCATCCATCTCCCATTATAGTGCAACTAGTTTCTGCCCAAGTATTTCGAAATGAATCAACAACTAATTTTACATCTCTCTTAGCATTTTGCAACAAATTAACTCTCAAAGAATGATATGATGGACCTTTATACCCATGGCCCATTGATGTTATTTGATCAATAGCTTTTTGAAAAAATGGAGAGTTAATGGCATTTATAGGAATGCAAGCATCGTAAAACCAAAGAGCAATAGCCATGTCCGTGTTTTCCCATTTTTCTTTACTTTGCAAACACGCCTTAATGGTAGGTTGAGAAGTATCACGCTCACCTTTAAAAAATGCACGTATACCTGTTGGAGCAACGGCTTTTCTCTTTCCTTTACTAGATACACCAATCTCATTGACTGGAGGAGTAGGGATTTCTTGTAATTCATCACCGTCAAATGCATGCATAGTGTGGTGAAATGGATTTTCTTGTCCAAAATCTCCTTTCTTTTCTTTAGATTTTTGTTCCTTCTCTTTCATAGATGTTAACATTGCTAGTTTCACTGCTAGGTCAACTTTTGGACATGGAACAATGCTGCCCTGTTCTCCTGCCAAATGTTGTTTCATACGATGAATACCACCACCAGCAATTACTTTGAAACAAAATCCACATGTCAGCGTCTTTCTTCCTTGCTTATTCACGCCCTCAGAACAGTATTTCCATGCTATATCTGACTTTTGCCTGTGACTTTGACATAATGATGCTCCACTGCTCATAGCTTCTGCAATCGAAGATTGTGAATTGCTACCAGTAGCAGTATCCATTATCCTAAACATAAACAGTTTAGACATAATTGGTTAATTTTTACAAAATGAACCAATAAAAGACTATGTCTTGTAACAATGTTGATCAAAGACATTTAGATCCTACAAACACAAAAAATGATATAAAAGTCATGCAAAAAGCTTTAAGGTCACGGAATAATAATGGACTTAAAAAGATTGAAGACAAGAAACATAGTAGTTATCCTAGTTATTTATTGTGAATCAACATTTTAAAATTAACTAAAATATTGTTAAGACATTTATAATATTCGATACCATAACTATAATCCTAACTTTAGTCAATTCATGATCCTGAATTTCATTACATCCTACTCCAACAACCCAAACGGAGAACAACTCCTCGAGTTAAAAGTCAAAGAAAAACAGTTATAATGCTGGAAATATGAATGCATCAGTTCAACAAATCTATTGACAATTCATTTGTTTGAAGTTCCACGTTGACTGCTGTCTTTTTTCTTGACATATGAATCTTTCCTTGCTTGTTAGTATACATTACAGTCAAGTTAACGGATTTGATATTACATGCATGAAATTTCTGTGAGCATGCAAGTATGTAAGAATCTTGAATTGGAAGAATAATAAAAAAAAATCAACCATGATAAGAGAGATAAAAGAATTATTTAGTCAATCGTTAAAATATGTTGATAATCACTTTATTCCTCAAAATCTGACATGACAAATGAATTATGGAGCCAAGTAATTTTTTTTTGTCATATAATCAAGAGATTAACTAATTTTTATATAGGATTAGAGTTATGGGTTGTAATAAGATCTTTTTTTTTTCTAAGTATAGTCATTTATCTTTCTAGTATATTAATTTTTATATTAATAAACAAGATATTTTTATAGTAATTCATGTATTATTTGAGATATTTTTGGCTCTTATGCTCACAATGTGGTATATCAGTGCTGCTGTATAGTTTAATTGTATTTGGGGAGTTGTAAATTTTGAAGTTTTTGTCCCTTCACACATGCAGCCCACATATATTTCTTCTAGGAATCAAAATCTCATAAGACTATTATTTAGTAAATCATGGACAGGTTTAGCATTTATTCAGTAAGATAACATAAACTTGTGATCTACAAAATAGTTACACATTTGGTTGGGAATTCCACTCTTTATTAACCTCTTGTACGTAATAACTAATTATTGATGATAATTGCACATACCTGCCCAACATATAACCAGTAGCTGCACTACACTTTCTTCTCTATTGATCGATAAATAATTAAACCACACAAGTCCCATCCCTACATATACCCACACCCACAAAAATGCCAAATGCAAGTATTATTCCTGACAACAACTACATATTGATTTCCTTTACTTCTTTCTTCAAATTGATATTTAGCCTTCGGGAAATCAATTGCTAATACATGAAATGAAAAGAATTATATTGTTAGAAAGACAAATGGATCACCTAATTAATTATAGGTTGTAACAACAATTGTAATTTTATTTGGTAATGCTAGTTCGTAGTAACCAAACAATGCCATTTGAATAGGAATGAATTTTTAAACTAAAGCACTCAATACTAGAAAAATCATTAAACTAAACCGATGAAAATGAAAGATAACCAAATTCACAATTGTCAATAGAAACCCATTATTCACATAGAGCTGTAGGACAAATTTTTTTTACTATGCGAAAATCTTGACTATGCTGCAACTATAGTACCATGCTAGCCGTTAATTTTCTTAATTCATTTAAACAAAACAATATGGTTTTACTGCTGCAGCTCAATCCCAAGAATGGAGAGACGCAGGTGGAAGATCGGGAAACTAACTAGACTAGATCGCACCACAGGCCAAACATTACACATACACAAATACCTTATTTTTCACCATTGCAAGTTGGAGCGCAACTTAAGAATTCCAGCAAATTGATGTGCCTTTTTGTATAATTTTAGCCTCTCCAACCAAAAGGAACAAATTGCATACGGAGGGAGCTTTGGGCAAAAAGGCAGTAGGATCGGAAAGTTGATGTGCCTCTTTAGCTAAACAAATTGCAAAAAGATGGAGCTTGTTGTCGTCGGTGGGATGAGAAAGGGGTTTGGGCAACAACGCCGATGGGATGAGAAAGGTTGGGTTTTGGGCAGTCAAACTGAAACGGCGGTGTAGAAGAAATTAGAAATAGCTTAGTTGTGTTAGGTTTTGCTTTTTTCCTTTAATGATTTTTGAATAATTTTGGAAAATCAAAAGAATCGCCGGTTGGCGGTTCACACAATTTTTGCTGGTTTGAGGGGTTTGACCGGTTCATACTGGTTTATTAAGCTTTTTGGCTTTTTCACAGAACCGGATCGATGGCCAGGCCGGTTCGCGGTTGAACCAGTCGAACCGGTCGGTCCGATCCGGTTATGAAAACACTGCATTTTTCTAGACAAATTTGATCAATTGTGTTCATGTGTTTGGAATTTTATTTAAGTCACTGGATTGTCTTCTTGTTCTTGTCCTAGGTTTTAGTTTTCTGATTTTCTTTCCATCTATTCCATGGCCGCTACTAAGCCATTATCAACACTAGCTCAAACCAAAAACTACGCTATAAACTAGCTTACAATCCCAGATTACTTATACCACCGCCTGACCTCCACTAGTAACAACCACTGGACCACCAGCGAATAACCCAAAACAATTGTCTCTCACTTTCACAGCCTCCATAGTTAACACCCAAAATCAACAACTCATCACCACTTTGGACATCATTATCTGCAAAGCAAGAAAATAGTAGCAAATAGCCTAGCAACTTTACCACTAAACTACACTGAATAGCCTTTAAATCACCAATCACACCACCATCTCTCCACCAGTCAATCAAGCCAAAGCAAGTCACAGAAACTCATAAACTAACAGCAATGCCTCCACTGTGACTCCCATTATTAAGTCACAACCGGCCCCAATTTATCACTAAAACAAAGCCAGCAAACAACAACGCCCTGTTTTCAATCACCAAAACCCAGGCACCATTGACCCACCACTATTTCTAATGAGCAAACCCAGCAAAGCTCCATCAGCCCTAGCTCTCATTGCTGCTCCACTATCGAAATCACTACCAATAGCCCCAATTTCATTCCCTCTAACCCCATTAGAATCGCCAAATGGATAGATTCCCCAAACAGCCACCTAAATCAACCCCAATTCCACCACATATTCCAGTAGACTAATCACCTCTCCACTGCCACAATCAACCACAGCATTGCTTGCCATCAGTCCAAGCCACAAATCAGTCAAAACCACCACCACGCCTTCCTTTCTGCTTCAATGGGCGAATCGATTTGGGGATTGTTTCTCGCTGTTTCCGAGAGCTTAGAGTAGTAGAGAGAGACCAGAAATGAGAGAATAGAGAGGATAGAGAGGCAGAGAGAGAAAGAGATGGAAAGGGAAAAAGAGGAGTAGGGAAAGGATAGCACACAGAGAGAAATAGAGAAGAAACGGCAAGAGAAAGAGAGGTGACAGAGAAGGAGAAAGAGGAAGAAAGAGAAAGGAAAGTGAAAATAGAAGGGAGAGAAATGAGAGAGAAAGAGAGAGAGAGAACGATAAGCTGGAGAAAGAAGATGACAAAAATTAGGAGTGTTAAGGTTTTGATTTTACGGTTAATTCATTATGTTCGTTGTTTATTTGTCTTACTTTAGTTTTAATTCACTTAATTAGTTATAATCAATTTCTCTAAGTTAATTAATTAATTAATCTTTAATTTGTTTTAGGGTAGTTTCATTTGTTTCTATACTGTGTAAATATTTATTTATGTTTAGTCTTTAGTTTTAGTTTGTATCACTGTACCCCACCCTTTTGACTTTTTGCATTTTAGTCCCTAGTATTTGTGGAATTGCCCTACATATTTCTTTTCTTTTCAATAAGGTCCTTAATTTGCAGATTTAACCCCCTACTTGCTGGAATTTAGTGTTTTGACCCCCAATTTACTTTAATTTTGCATTTCTACCCCTTAAACTTGTGTGAATTTTTTTTACCCCTTACGTTTTGTAGAATTTTATTTTTAGTTCCCTTTGTTGTTAGACTGTACATTTTTACCCCAATTTGTCAATATTTATATATTTTAGGCTTTTATTTATTTATACCAAGGTACCTTGACGTGTTATTTGTTTTCTTAGCATTAACACTAGATCTTCAAAAAAAGGTACCCCCATTTCTCGATAATTC
The DNA here is from genome assembly GCA_024721245.1 of Mitragyna speciosa. Taxonomy (NCBI): domain Eukaryota; kingdom Viridiplantae; phylum Streptophyta; class Magnoliopsida; order Gentianales; family Rubiaceae; genus Mitragyna; species Mitragyna speciosa. The sequence goes on along the minus strand of CM045567.1, from coordinate 4,552,689 downwards.
CTCTTTATATGCTCTAATGTACCCTTGTGCGATTTATCATGCATTTTCTTCACATGTTTCTTATTTTACATGCTTTTTGCGTATTTGTCTACTTTATGCTATTTAGTTTCAAATTTTTATTATTTGGTAAAAATCTAATAGTTAGATTACAATTTCTTTTATTTTTGCCTATCTTTTGTACTTAGCTAGTCAATGTAATAGTTGGATCACATTCTTATATTTTTAGCAAAATTTTGTATTTAGATAGCAAGTGTAATAGATAGATTTATTTTTACTTTCTCCCCTAAAAAATTGTAAGTCAAAATCTCCAGTGTAATAGTTAGGGCTTATTTGCTTTTGTGTGCTTATGTGCTTATTTGTTTTACCGCTTTCCTCAATATTTGCATCTAGATATTATGTGCTCCTATGTGCTCTTATGTGTCTTTATATGTTTACTTGCTTTTTATTCATGTTTTATTATTTTTTTTATTCATATTTTTATTAGTTTTATTAATCCGTCACTACACTAGTTCAACGCTAGATGTAATTTTCTCGCTTCTCTGCTAGTCCAATGCTAGTAAGAATCCCTAGAAAGGGCTAGTCCAACGCTAGACTCTTAGGTCATTTTTAGTGTTAGTTTCACACCCCGTGTGCATTTCATATCATTTCACACACCATTTCTCATTTTTAGACTATTTAATTTATGCATGATTTTTTGTACATATCTTATTATTATTATCTATTTTTAACATTTGACAATGTATGACATTTAGGTTACATTTTACTTCGAAATTAGGTCATTTTGTGTAATCCGACTAGAAATAGTCGCCTCCTCACGTGGGAAGCGGTGGCGTAACAAGCTGTTCTCCCCTCTATGAGTAGGAATAGTTAGTCACAAGTTCTTAGTTTCCCGCACCGATTATGTTGCATTCCCACCTACTTTCTTCACTTACTATATATTACTATTTTCTTTTTCTTTTGCTTTTCATTTTTGCATATACACTCGTGACTCTCTCGAGATCTCAATTCGAATTTTGAAATTAATGCGATAATTCTGACCAAGTCTCGATGGAACATTTTGAACCTCCCAGTATTCATATTTAGACTTAGGATTTGCATTCATATAGACACATCCAAATGCGATAGAATTTAGGGTTAATTTAGGAGAATTTGATTAAACCTCGCAATTAGCTTTGGCTAGGTGGAAAGGGTGCCTTAGGCGCGAGCCTTTGCCTTCTCTTTTTTCAAATGTGACTCCCGAATCTTTTTCTCTCGTTTTTCTCAGACCGCAGTTGAAAAAGGATTTTTCAAACATTTTTCTAAAATTTTTATTTTTTGTTTTGTTAGATAATTTTTCGAGTGACTTTGTACACCCTAACTCAATACCAAGTGGCGACTCCATTTTAAAATAAAACCCTTTTTCAAAATCAGTTGGCCAAAACTATCGCACTTTTAGTTCCGGCCTTATTTTATTTTAAATATCATTTTTCTTAAATAATACTTTTTCAATAAAAACTCAATTTTTTCTCACACACTCACAATTTTTTCTAAAAACTTTATTTTTTAAAAGGATCATCGAATCGGACCACCTTTTCAGGACGCAACAATCTCGACCCCACCATGCTATCGATTTTGGACGCGACATGGATATTCTTAGGAAAGTTGGTAGGAAAATTGTCAGATTCCTATTATGATATTTGATTTAGAATAATGTAATTAGTAATACATTTTCTTTAATTATTAAAAATATTCATATAATTATAATACATAAAAGAAGCTTTGATTCAATAATGTTAGTCTAAAATGCAAATTATCAATAATTTATATGTTATTAAATATTTTTTTCTTTTTTTCTTAGAATTTTAATTGGTAAATTATTCTTACTAACATATTGTAAAAGCAATTGAAATCATCTTTTATAAAACAAAGATAATATTAACAATTTCGATTAAACTATGTCTGTCAATAGGGATAAAAAATTGCAGGTGTAGATGTGATCTCATTTTGTATGTAGTTGAGTAGTTCTTAGCTTGACCAAAAACTCATTGTTCCATTTAATTGAATCACAACTAAGTTTTGCCTAGAGCTAAATTATTTAAGTATTAAAATAGTATCTTTTTTATTAAAACAATTAATTGTCATTGTAATTAATAAAAGAAATTGGAGACTGCTTATTCCTTTCGATTCAATCACAACCACTTTTTACCTAAAGTTAAATTATTCAGTAATTAAATATTATTATTTTTAATTAAAATAACTAATTATTGTTGTAATTAATTAATGCATATTCAATTGATAATCTCATGTAACTATTACTAATCATACAAGCAGTAAAATGATAGACAACCAAATAATTGGGGACTTCTACTTTGTCTAACATTGATGATTTGATTGGCCATATATTAAATAAATATTTATTGTAAAAAATTGTTAAAAATGTCAAATATTATTCATTGAAAAAATATGAAAACGAATGAATACCATAAATCTTTTGATACTAACTGATTTTTAACATTTCTTCAAAAATTATCTTTCTTAAAATCCTTGATAGTGAAAAACATAATCCATAAAATGTGGACTATGCACAAGTTTCATCCCAAATTTATGTTGCTAAGAATCTGACAATCCATCATCCAATATCTGAAGTTCTTCATTAAGCTTGTAACTATAGTAAACTTTGACCTCATGCGAACCTACAATAGTTTTAGTAAGTTTAGCCATTTGCTCGATTTTTTTTGTTTTCATGTGAGAACTCAATACATCAATTGTATGCTCCAAGCTTAAAACTAAACTATTAGCACTCCTCCTCATCTTGCGATATGTTTTCCTAGAACTTCCTTTATTTTAAAGATCACCTATTGGTAGTTCAGTGTTTTAAGTTTCAACATCATATTTATTAGATTCTTCAACTTCCTTATTCTTGTTATCTTCTCTATGTATTTCCTCCACTATATTTGAGGTGCTTCAGCATTCTTTCCACAGTTCTATCTTGTTCCCAAATAATATCTAATTGGTCATAATGTGGAAATGATAGATTTATCATAGATGAACTATAATTTTCTCCCAAAAAAAAAAAGATAACTCTACGGTTATTACATTATATATCAAAATGTTAATAAACTATACAATAATTACATAAATTATTAATATTGAAGTTTACCAAAATATTCATAAAAATTGTAGGTATATAAGAGAATGTCGCATCCTAAAAATCGTGAGTAAAAGGGTGCTAGTGGGGTCGTTGACTGTCGCGTCCCAAAGAGACGGTCCGGTCTCGGTGACCCTTTTAAAAAATAAAGATTTTTGGAAAAATCGTGTGTATGTGATAAAAATTGAATTTTAGTGAAAAATATGTATTTTAAGGGAAATTGTATTTTTTTTAAAAGAAAACAAGGCCGGGACTAAAAGTGCGACAGGTTTGGCCAATTAATTTTTGAAAAAGGGTTTTACTTGAAAAATGGAGTCACCACTTGGTACTGAGTTAAGGTGTACTAAGTCACCCAAAAAAATCGTTTAACAAAACAAAAATAAAAATTTTAAAAAAATCATTTAAAATCCTTTTTCGATTCCGATCTACGAAAAAACAAGAGAAAAAGATCCGGGAGTCACATTTGAAGAAAGAGAAGGCAAAGGCTTGCGCCTAAGACACCCTTTCAACCTAGCCGAGGCTAGTTGCGAGGTTTAATCAAAATTTCCTAAATTAACCCTAGATTCTATCGCGTTTTGGATGTCTCTAAATGAATGCAAATCCTAAGTCTAAATGTGAGTATCGAGAGGGTCGAAATGTTCCATTGAGCCGTGGTCGAAATTATCGCATTAATTGCGAAACTCGAGTCGAGACCTCGAGAGAGTCACGAGTTTTTATGCAAAATGTGATACAAAAAGAAAAGAAAATAATTAATATATAGTAAGTGAAGAAAGAAAGTGGGTATGCAACATGACGGGCACGGAGACTAATAACTTGTGACTAATATTTTTCTCCTCACGAAGGGGAGAACGGCCTGTATGCCACCGCTTCCCACGTGAGTAGACTACTATTTCTAGTCGAATCACACAAATGTCCTAATTTCTAAGTGAGATGTAATCTAGATGTCATGCATTTTAAAAATGTGTCAAAATAATAATAATAATAAATATAATAATAATAGTAATAATAAAATCATGCCAAATGGAAAGAAAAACTAAAAGTGTGTGAAATGAGATATGAAATGCACACAAATACACCTAATACTAAAATATTCTAAAGGTCTAGCGTTAGACTAGCCCGTTCTAAAAATCTCACTAGTGTTGGACTAGCGAGAAAAGAATGAAGCCACAGCTAGTGTTGGACTAGTGTGGTGACGAAATATCATAAATCATGAATTAAATATTAAAGCATGAATTAAAAGCAAATTAAACTTATAAAAACATATAAGATCACATAGGAGCACATAACACATAAGCACAATGTTCTAGATGCAAAAATCCTAAGGAAAGCGGTAAAAGAAATAAACACGTAAGCACGCAAATGCAAATAAACCCTAATTATTACACCGGGGGGGGGTTTAGCTTACAATTTAAGGGGAAAGAAAATAAAATGACCTATCTATTACACTTACTTGCTATCTAAATACACATTTTTGCTAAAAATACTATAAATGTAACTTAACTATTACATTGACTAGCTAAATACAAAAATATTACATTTTTGTCAAAATAATAAAATTCAAAATTAAATAACTTAAAAACGTAAATACGCAAAAGGTATGTAAAATAAGAAACAAACAAATAATAATAAAAATAATGTATAAAATTCACATTGGAGCATATAAAGAAGCAATTAAAAAGGATGACAAAAATACCTGTTCTCGAAAACCCGGTACTAATACTTAAGAAAATGAACACACACGTCAATGTATCGCGATATAAATAAATAAAGTCTAAAAATATGTAAATATTGACAAATTGTACTAAAAAACATAAAGTTTAACAACTAAGGGGACTAAAAACGAATTTCTAAGAACTTGAGGGGTAAAATTAAAAATTTACACAAGTTTAAGGGTAAAGGCACAAAAATTAAAGTAAATTGAGAACAAAACAATAAACTTCAACAAAAATGGGACAAATTGCAATTGGGGTACCTAATTGAAAGAATATAAAATCTAGGGGGTTAATTACAATTATGGGTAACTTAATTGCATAAAACAAAAATATTGAGGATCACATGTAAACAAATAAAGGAATTAACTAGAAGTAAGGTTGAGCCAAAATAATAAGTTACAAACTAGAATTCATCTAATGCCCAACGGAAATTAAACTTAAGTCAATCTAAATGACTACATCAAATAATTAAACCAGAAAGATAGATTAAAATCAATCACAAATTAAACTATTACAACATTAAAAGAAATAAAAAGAATAAAAACTTAAACTAAAACCCACCCCCACTAATCGTTTTTTTTTTCTGTTTCATTTTTTTGTTTCTATCTTTTTTCTCTTTTATCTCTCTCTTCTCTCTCTATTCTCTATTCTCCTCCTTCCACCTTCTCTGAAGGTCCCTCTCTGCTTTCTTTTTTTTTTTGTTTTGATTTCTGTCTGTTTATTCTTTCTTTCAATTTCTACTTTGTTTTCCCGTCTCTTTCTCTTTCTCCCTCTCGTTTCTCTTGATGATTTCTTCTTCCTCTTTTCGATTCTGCCCTCCAATTTCTCTTCCAAACCCCCTCTGTTTTGGTCCCTCTCTCTCTCTCTTCCGTTTCTCTCTCGCTCTCACCCTCTCTTTCTCGCTGGTCTCTCTCTCTCTTTCTCTTTTTGGTTCTAGGCTACATGGCAATGGGAATTTGTTGTGGGAAGGGGATGAAATGGGACTTGGGGCTATTTGATTTTTTTTTATTTCTGCCGACTGGTGGCTTTGTGATTAATCAATTGAGGATCAAGGGGGGATGATGGTTCTGGGCTTGTTTTCGGCAATCTAGGGACGTTGATGGTAATGCTTGGTTGCTCCGATTAATGGGGCGATGGCAGGGGAGGCTCTGTTCTTCTCTTTTTGCAGGTTCGGATTTTTGTGGAAATGGCAGGTAGCTAAGTGATGTTTTCTAATCGGAATGAAACTGGTCCGGTGATTGTGTATGCAGGTTTGGCAACTGGTGGTGCCTGGGATTTGCTTTGCAGGTGGTCGGGGCTATACTGGTGGTTAGGACGGTGGAATTGGGTGGATCAATATGGTGATTGGGCTATATGTGAGTTGGGGCAGTGAGTTGTATTCGTTGAATTGGTGAATTGGAGAATGACTGCTGATGATGAACTGATTTTGTGCTTGTGAACTGGGGTTCTGCATGTGTATATGTAATTGATTATGTGTGTTGATGATTGTGTGCGTGTGGTCATGGTTGGTGATTTGGAGATTGCAAGGGGCTTTGGGGATGGCTGTTTGTTGATTTTCATTGACAGGTTGTGACTTGACTGTTAATTATGCCATGGTTTTTGGATGAATTGGTGGCGCTTGTGTGATGAGGAGGGAACAGAGGGTGGATGGTGATGGCAGTTGGAGAATGCCTGATGGTGGGTTGATGGTCTTTGGTGGTGACAGTGGTTGTAGGGGATAATCTTTCGGTGGCTATGGTTGGGTGGATTGGTTGATAGAAGGTTGATGTTATGTGTGATGATAGAGGCCTACGGTAACTTGCAATTGACCATTTGTTGAACTATTTTTGCAGGTTAGTGGTGGATGAAAGATGAACCAATTTGGGCTGTTTGAGCATCGATGTGGTGTTACTGTCTATGTTGGGCTGTTGTGGTTAGAACGCTGGCTGATGTGCTAACAGATGGTTTAGTGAGATGCCTTGATGGTTTAATTTGGTGGAGAAGCTTGATGTTGGCGTTTGTTTGCTATGGGTAGTGGGTTCAGAGGGGTTATTGGGGCTTCAATGGTTGTTTGGGTGTTCTGTTTGTTATTTGATTTTGCAGGTATTGAGTTGTGGAGAAGGATTGTGAGGACTGTGACGGTGGAGGAGGAGGCGTCCAAGTGAGGGTTTGACTGATGGGGATTACGGAGAGATGTTGAAGAGGTTGAAGAAAACCAGAAATAAGAACAGCTAAGAAAATTCCAGAATGTTTAAATTAAAAGAATAACAAAACATATTTAACTGAAATTCCACATGAACACTTAAAATTAATCAAATTCACATAAAGCAATAGGAGAAAATGAAGCAAAATTAAAAGAAGAACTCACCTTTTTGTTTGAAGATTAATCTGCTAATGAACAGTAATTGATTTTGGAAGAAAACGATGAATAGTAGTGAAAAAATGAGAAACGGGCCCTCTTTTTAGTGTGTGTGTTTTTTTTGTGTTTTGTGTGTGTGTTTGATTTTCTTAGATAAAAATCAAATGTGTTTTTAGGGTTTCTAAATTTTTTTTCTTTTTTTCTGCTGATTAAGAAGGGTATTTATAGGCCACTTGTCTTGTTGGCCAAGAATGCTATAAAATAACGAAAATGCCACCGGTATTAAAAATATTAATTTTATTACAAAAAATATTTTAACCCTAAAATTAAAAATTAATACAAGAAATATGACAGCGATCTCTAAATTTTCAAAAAGAATTCACAGTAAATTTCAAAAATAAAAACTAGAGCTCAAAACTGATAGAAACGCACTCGGGGTGTAAAATGACGATTTTACCCCTGGATAATGAAAATACACAAAAAATAGCTATTGACCTCAAAAAATTACCAAAAATTAAAAGTAAGCTTACAACATTAGAAAATGCCTTTTTGACTCAAAATTTGATGAAAAATGAATTTAAACTATAAAATGACGATTTTGCCCTTAGATAATGAAAATTTACAGAAAAATAGTTATTAACCTCAAAAAATTACCAAAAATTAAAAATAAGTTTAAAACACTAGAAAATGCATTTTTGACTCAAAATTGGTGAAAAATGAATTTAAACTGTAAAATGACGATTTTGCCATCCGACTAATGAAAATTCACAGAAAAATAGTTATTGTCCTCAAAAAAAATTATCAAAAATTACAAATAAGCTTAAAACACTAGAAAATGCATTTTTGACTCAAAATTGGTGAAAAATAAATTTAATTTGTAAAATGACGATTTTGCCCTTGAGCAATGAAAATTCATAGAAAAATAGTAATCGTCTCTGAAAAAATCAAGAAAATTCAGAAACATGCTTAAAGAATTAGAAAAATGAATTTGAAATTAAAAATGAGCTAAAATGGTATTTGCGAGGTGAAATTACCATTTTGCCTTTGTGTTGGTTTTTTTTTTTTTGGCTAACCCCATGTGTGGGGGAGAACGCCACTCCTAAATTTATTAATCAAAACCAAAAGGAGGGGGAAATTACCCTCATAAGTACAAAGTAAATGTAATAATACTCAAAAAGTAAAAAAGGAGTACTACTCCCTTACATTAAGATCAAGGTTTACTTCTACGAAAGGAATAAAAACCTAGTCTATCAAGTCTAGATTCTCCTCTTGCTGCCCTTGGAAGATCTTTCTCTTGAAAAAAGATGGAATCCCTCTGATGATCACACCCATCTTTGGCTAAAACATCTGCAACCTTATTCGCTTCACGATATACATGTTTGAATGTAAGAAAATATGGCAAAAAGTGAAACAATTCCTCAATATCCAAAGCCACGCACCATGGGATCTCAACTTGTTTTTGCAATATCGAAATAAGCACCTGAGAGTCGCATTCCACATGAAATCTTTCATACCCAAGACTAGCACACTTTTTTACTCCAAAAAGCAAGGCTTTAACCTCAGGACATCATACTACTACCATTTCCAAAAAACATGAGAAAGCAAAAATCAACTTTCCTTTAGAATCACGCAATATTCCACCTCCACCACAAGGGCCCGGATTCCCTTTACAGCAACCATCCGTATTGAGCTTCAATTCCAACAAAGGAGGAGAAATCCATTTTACCAGTTTGACAGAGAAAGATTTTTGAAGGCCTTTAACTGAAAGCACAAAAGAGGACCAACTATCCTTGGCTACCACAACTTTTTTAAATCTACAATTAAACACCTCTTGTATTTCTCCGAAAATGTTAAAAATTAAAGTACCTAAAGGGCAAAACCTTCCCTTGGAATCTTGCCAAATTTCTCCATTTCCAAAGATGCCAGCAAATAATCAAAGGACTAATATGAAGAAGATAGGCATAATATTGATTTTTAGTCTCTTTGAACCACCATGACGCAATTAAAGGACGAATGGAGGAAAGAGCAAGTAACAAATCACATTCAGTAGAGAAAAAAGACCAAACTTTTCTTGCAATATCACTAGAGCAAAAAAGATGGTCTAAGGACTCTTCATGAGGCATTATGCAACAATGACATCTAGAAGGCCTGTAAAACCCGAAATTCTTTAAAGAAGAGTCCAAGAGCAGCTTACCTAAAATGAATCTCAACATGAAAAAAGAAATTTTTAGAGGAACACAAGAAACCCATAATTTACCACTCATAAAAGAAGAGCCTTGGGATTGTCGGGTCAATTGAAATGATGAAGCCAAAGAAACTTTCTCTGAAGAGTTCAGATCCCAAATGCAACAATCTCTACTGGACGAAATAGGTGGTCGGATGTGGCGGATTTCATTACAAAGTGGGTGTTCAAGCTGCCGAGCCAAAGTGTCTATGTTCCATTGATAATTCTCCACAAAATCTTTTACCAAAGCATCATTAACTTGGTAAACATGAGCTGCCAAACGACCTTTACCAGTCCAATTGTCAAAAAATAGACTAGCATCACCACTATTTAGTTTCCAAATAATATGTTCTTTTTCCTTTTCACGCACCTTCAGCATTCGTTTCCCAGTAAGTGAAACTAAGGGCGAACTTATAGCCAAGACCGGATGAAGTAGCTTGACAATATTTAGCATGCATGAAATTTGCCCAAAGAGAATCATTCACTCTAAACAACCACCATAATTTAATAGAAAAGGCTTCATATACATCAAATAAAGACCGAAAGCCAACGCCACCCTCATCCACTGGTAAACAAAGTGTTTGCCACTTTAACCAATGGAATTTATTTTTATGATCTAATTCTCCCCAAAAGAAATTGGACAACACTTTTTCAAGAGCCCGAAACACACCTCCAGTAGGATTAGCAGCTGCCAAAACATGTATTGGAATTGAAGACAATACATTTTTGATAAGCGTAATCTTACCACCCATTGATAGCAGACGATTCTCCCATCCATTTATTTTGACAATAATCTTTTGTGCAAGGTCCCCAAAAAAGCAGCCTTTCCTTCTTCCCGAATACAAAGGACAACCCAAGTATTTTACTGGGAAAGATCTGTATGAAAACCCAGTGATTTGACCAATAGCCTGCCTTCTCATCCTGGAAGCCTTATCATGCACCAGAAAACAACTCTTACCAGAATTAATTTTTTGACCAGACACCACTTGATAATCATCCAGAATCCCTCGTACCCTTCTTAAGGATCGATTTCCTCCATTACAAAAGATCAACACATCATCCGCAAATGCCAAATGAGACACCATAGGACATCCCCTAGGAATAGAAAAACACATCCAAGGGTTATCCCTAAACTCCTTGTTCAAGCTCCTCGATAAAACTTCTGCTCCCAAAATAAAGAGGGCAGGAGAAATAGGATCACCCTGACGAAGACCACGAGAAGATTTAAAGAATCCATGGGACGCTCCATTTAGAACAATGGAAAACCATGAATTGGATATCAACCTCCAAATCATAGTCAATAAACTGCTCACCAAACCCAAAGGCTCTGAGAACCTTGATCAAGTAAGCCAAGAGACCCGATCATAGGCCTTAGCCATGTCGAGTTTTAAAGCCACATTGCCCCCTCTCGCTTTCCTTCCCATGCCCATGATAACCTCTTGAGCAAGAAGAAAATTCTCAGATATCAACTTACCTTTGACAAAACCACATTGATTAGGAGAAATCAACTGAGGTAAAAGCCTTGCTAGCCTATTAGCAAAAATTTTCGAAATAACCTTATTAGAGAAATTACACACACTAATAGGTCTGAATTCGAAAAGTTTTGCGGATGAGGAACTTTTGGCAGGAGAACAATTGAGGTAGCCTGTGACACTCCTTGGAAGATCCAAACCACAAAAGAAGCCAACAATTGCATTATATACATCTTGGCATATTATGTCCCATGCTGACGTAAAGAAAACCCAGAGAAGCCATCTGGACCCGCTGAGCTATTTCCATCCATGGAGAAGACAGTATCTTTAACTTCTTCAAAGGTTGGAACATCACTCAAGAAAAGATTATCCTCTTGAGACACTATATTGGGAATAACTTTAATCATGTCATCTGATCCTGACAAATCCTCAGAAGAGAATAAAGATTGAAAGAAAAGAACCGCTTCATTACCCATATCCTCATCTGTTTCAATCCAAGTCCCATTGTCTCTCTTGATACGATGAACAACTAGACTGAACTCTCCTTTGCTTCACAACCGAGTGAAAAATTTAGTATTACGGTCACCTTCTTGTAGCCATTTAACCTGGATTTTTGCTTCTAGAAAAGCTCCACCACAGAAGAATGAAATTGTAACGAAGCCCTAGCTTGCCCAAGTCTCTCCATGACTTGTGAAGAATCATCAGTCTCTATAGCTTTTTCAGCCTCCTCCATCTCACGTTCCGCTTCCTTAAAATTATTGAAGAAATCTCCAATTGTATGTTTGCTCCAACGGCTCAAATCTATCTTGAGCCTTCGAAGTTTTGCAGATAAAATAGTCAGAGGATCACCATGAATAGGAGACTGCCAAGAAGATTTTACCACATCCAAAAAATCCTTATACCGAACCCAGGCCTGTAAAAACCTAAAAGGTTTAGGTTTGTTGTCCAAACGGGTAGCAGATTGTAATGAGTAAAGGAGAGTGATCAGAAGGAGATCTTGCTAAGTGAGAGACCTGATACACTTAGCTTGTTTGAGCACTCCAAATTTACACAAAGTCTGTCTAACCTCTTCCAGATTCTCCCTCTGCCTTGTCGATTATTACACCAAGTAAACTTAGAACCTGAAAATCCCACATCAAACAGACCAGAAGCAGATAAAAATGATAAAAATTCAGCTGCTTCACCTGGAGAAAAGGCCCTTCCCCCACGTTTTTCGAAGAATCAATGATTAGATTGAAATCTCCAACCAAGATCCAAGGAGAATCAATAGGTTTATCCGCAAGCAAAGAATCCCAAAGTGGCGCCCTTTCATGTGGCAAACATTTAGCATGAACCGAAGACAAAATAAAAGAACTAGGCAGTTGAGGATGGATAACTGATAGAGAAATATGTTGACTACTCTGAGCAACCATTGAACACACAAAAGGTTTATTATAGAAAACCCATAACGAACCGCAAGAATTAGCTAAGGCATAGTCAAACTTCAAACGGATCTTAAACCAATCCAATTTCTCAACATCTTGTTTGGGTTCACAAATCATCAAAAATTGAATTTTATGTAATCGCAACAACATCTGCAATTTCTTAAAATTCAGGGCTTTAAGAACACCCTGAATGTTCCAAAATAAAGATGAAATCATTTATTCCCATTAAGAGAAAAAGTTTGAGAATTTCTTACGGAAGACCGAAGCTCACGATCAGATGGAAACCTGGCCCTGATAGCCTCGAAAAGATTTTGACTTTTGTACCTGCCACATAGATTCATGATCTACCATAGATTCCAAATTGCCTGCTTCAGCTGAATGTGAGATATTCGCTATCTGAACAGGTCCAAAAGCAGCTCCCCTTGGCGATAGATTACCTGCACTCACAGGTAGTGCATCCTCTTGCAAACCACCAAGTTCATCCTCGTCAGAAACATGGGTAGCTACAGGTTCCAGTTGTTGCTGTGAAACCTGCATTTGAACACCAGGATGACGAATGTTCACCTAGCAAGGAAGATAGTGGGTTTTCATTTGATGTCATGGAAGGTTTTTCAGAGGTACGAAGTTCATGTTGGATCTCCAGTTCCTGAATCTGAACACCATTCGGTTGCTGAGTAGCTGCAGTAGGCACAATAGCCTGCATTCCATCAATGTTCAGTCTGCAAAGTAGGTCGTGGGTTTTCATTTGATGTCATGGAAGGCTTTACACAGGTAAGAGGAGCATGTTGGACTACCAGTTCCTGAACCTGATCCCCCTTCAGTTGCTGAGTCGCTACATGGGCAACAAGCCTGCGTTTCATCCATATTTGGCATTGTCTTTTACAACCCATTGTTTGGCAACGCCTTTCTCCTTACTAGCATCCTACTGATTTGCCCACTCTACAGGAGGAATTACAATGCCCAAGCTTACAACAACTGCTACAATATTGAGGGATATTCTTATATTTCTACGGTCTGCCAAAAACCAGAATTGCCATTGTTAATCCATATTTTATCCGGTAAAGACTGCAGCAAATCCACCTCCACACAAATACGGGCGACGCTGGGTCTGGCCAACGCAGCAGTCGAAGCATCCATGCGTAAAGGAGATCCAACCAAATTCGCAATGGAAAAAAGAGGCCCCTTGGAGAAGAGATGAACTGGAAGTTGTGGCAGCCGAATCCACACTGGGACCAAAGGTGATTCAATGGCTACTGAAAACGATGGAGACCATTTGAAGACCCTTATCGCAAAGTCTTGAAACGTCCAGAAACCACGCAGCTAGCAACGATGGAAATCTTCCTCAAGATCAAAGCGAATCAGCACATGTTGAAAGTCAAGAAGTCCCAGTGAACAAGGACCCTTAAAACCCACGGCCAGAAATTCTTTTCTCAGGCTCTCCATTGAAGGTCTTCCTTTAGAGAATTTGCCTACCAACTCATGCTTAAAAGGAGTGGCCATCCTCTTCACCTCATCGTATGAAAAAGAAATAGCAGGATAACCCCTATGCAACTCAGGATTCTTCAGCAATGGTGCAACTTCAGGTTCTGCATTGGAGAAAAGGTCTGCAAAAGACCGAGTAGCAAGAGAAGGGAGGGTTTTGGGTCCTCCCAGATGTTGAGATCTTGCCATAAGGCCGGACCCAAACTAAACCAGAAAAGCTGAAGCTCGCCTGATAAAAAAGGAGGCCCTCCGGCCAGCAGCAAAACAGAAGAAACAAGATTTGAAATTTAAAACCCACGTTTTTAGGAGGAAGAAAACTAGGGTTTCTCTTAAGGACAATATGATAGATGTAGTAAATGTATAATTTTCTTTAGCCTACAATATTAATCAAATGCTTGTGCTATTTTAATTAAGGATTCGATATTACAAGAAAAATTTAATAATCCTCGTGGCACTGAAGAACGAATAAAGCAATCATTAGGAAAGAAATGGAGAAGTTGGAAACATGCTCTTAAGAAAGCTTGTTTTTTGCCCTTATGTTGGTAAAAATATAAAGAATACCAATTAAATTCAAAAAAATCATAAGAAATTAACAAATTCACATAAAAGTGAAAATATGAATTTAAAACCCCCAAAAGCTGATAGAAAAATATTTACAGATAAAATTACTATTTCGCCCCCCAGATTATTGAAAAATTAAAATTTGTCCTAAAAAGTGCAAACATGCCCTTCCAATGTGTGAAGATAAATGGTGTGTCAAAATTTGGTATCTACAGAGAAAATTTTACCTATTTTAGTATAGTATCCTATATAGGTTTCTAGTATGTTATTGGTGCGTTTTTTATATTTTCTCTGTAAAAAAGGCTCAATTTCATAACATTCCATCAAATCAAGGATTGCTCTCAAATTAAGATTTTTTGTTTGAAAATTAGAGTTTTGAGACAAAATTTATTATTTAGAGCAAAATAATGCACAAGTTTATGTGATTTTGCAGGAAGATATTATTAAATACATTTTGGATCAATTGGAGCACAAGTTATATCAAAATCAAAGTTCATTCAAGTTATACCATTTTATCACTTGAGCTTGAAAATTTTCGAAAAATATTTTCTTCATCAAATTCTACCAAGTCAACTATGATTAAAATAGTGAAAAATGTCTCAAGGGTATGGAAGGAATAACCAAATTTTGAAAAGGGCAAAATGCGAAGATAAAGTGATCCGTGGGTCATGATCCACGGGTTGCTCATCTGCAGATCACACCTATTGATTTCTGCCAACCTACAGATTCCGGCTCTTGGCAAATTGCAGCTTGTTCACACCTCTTTTACAGATAATTTCATCGTCCAACTATATTATGGTTTGCCCCAAAAGATATTACAAAGCTCAAGGATAACTTTTGAGGCTAAAAGAATCAAATTTCATCATTAAATCTTCAAGTTATTCAATGACTTGAGTTAGGGTTTTTCCTATAAATATATGCATTTGTAGTTCATTGAAGATATACTTGGTTTATGCTTGGTTTTGTGCTTGAAAGATTAAAAACATAACTTGGAAGATGTTCATAGGCCTTGGGAAGTACTACTAAACTGCGACTACAAGACATGGTTGCAATACACACAAGTGCTTCATAAGAACTTTTCATGGAGTCCTCTTGTATCTTCCCTTGTTTACGTGTTTAGCTAATTTCATTGTTTTATTCAAATGCACTAAATGCTAAATAATTTTTCAAATTCTGGTTTAAAAATAGACCTCACTGGGCATAAATGTCATTCTATATTTCCAAATGTTTTCCTTACAGGGACTTAACTACAAGAAGAGGGGATAAAGAGTGAATGGAAGAGTATTCTTTTATCAAGTGCTAGTTAATAAGTAGATGTATTTTGAGACCTAGGCGACTCAAATGATGTACGTATTTTGAGGATCTATGTAAGTTCTAAAGATCAAGCCTATTTATTGAAGTGTCCTAATGAGAGCCAGGTAGGCACTCGAATCAAGGTGTAGAGGAGGCCCTAGTTGGGAGGCGTCACATTTGGTATTGAGAAATGCGCTTAACAATAGAAAATGAATAAATGGAGCTTAATTAGTAATACATGAAAATAGTGGCTATGTTTGGATAAGTTTTTTGAGAGTTTTTTGGGAAAATTTTGCCAAAATTTGTTTGGTTAGGTAGAAAAATTTTCAAGCAAAAGACAAAAAAAAAATTGATTGTAGCAATTTTTTGAAGTAAAGGGCTGATGGGACTGGACATAAGTAGACGTTTAGACATAAAGACAACAAAATGGACATAGTAGACGTCCATGTCAGAGGCAATGCAGTTGTCCGGCCTTTGATGGCAAAAATGGTGGTTTTTTGGCCATGGAGGAACTGCCTGGCCAATATCATGTTTATTTCTCCCTATGACCTAGAAAATTTCAAACTACTGTTACTTTGAGTATCACTCGGTCATCTGGAACCACAATCTCCCATATATTCTCCTTCTCCTCCATCTCCCTCTTCCAACAGATGTAGCCATTACTTCTGATTCTTTCATTTTTTGATGTGCTTTTGGATTAAGTCTCACGCGCACACACACACATATCTTTCTCTTTTGTCTTGGGTCTTCAAATTATTAAAAATGACCTTGGATTTCATAGGGATATCAAAAGTTAAGGACCACAAGCACTGCAAGAAGTAGCCTCGGTTGGGTTAAAATCCATCTCTAGGGTTGACTTTTCAGCCACAGGCGCTGACTCTTGATTTTATGAAACACAACTTGGTCGCTCCGACTTTGAATCAAGTTGACCCAGAAATGAAGGGCTATGAAGGACAGTTTTAACATATCTCCGCCATGTTAATATCCGCCAACTCCTCTTGTTCTTGTCATCCATTATTGGCGAGGGAAGCATGTCCAATAGAAAACAAGGGTCATTCACTTCTCAAACCATCTTCATGTCACATCAAAAAATTTTACAAAACAAACACTTTTTTAACTTTTTAAAAAAGACAACAAAAACACTTCAAGTAATTTTTTCAAATAATTCTCAATAGACACTCCAAATAATGCTATCCAAATAGAGCTAGTGATTCTGTTAAGTGGAATTTTGCAACAATTTATGTTCATAACTCAATTCCTTTATGAAAATAGGTAGGTTAAATCAATTGTTTGTGAAAACAAGTTTTGATCATATGGAATTTCATCCTTAACTGGACAAGATAATCTTGGCGAGAGGTTAATCTCGACATTTGAATAGTTAGCTATTAATGGATTCTATTCCCTAAAACTCTTGAATTCAATACTTCTCTACAAGTTATTTTGCATTACAAGTTACTATTCTATTGCTTGTTGTGCTTACTTATCATCTCTTCTTCTTTTTAAGTGATTATTTATATAATAAAGCAAGTTAAAAAAAAAACTCTAGTAATTACAAGAATTGATTCATTGTAGGATTCAACATCTAATTTTCTATACAACAAATAACCTGTCTACTTGTAGCATAACGAGAGATTAGGTTTTATTACTTTTTAAACGTGAAGTACTAATTGCATATTGTATTGACCTAATTTACACTCGTAACACGCAAACCAAGTTAGGTCTAACAGTCATACATTGAAAAGTAAATCGTGAGTAGAAACTGATTCCTTAAGCCATAGGACCTAAAATTTCTTACAAATCTGGTTTGATGTGGCTGTTTGTGCACTTTTAGTGTTATGGATTTGTGAAGGAAAGAGAGGAGCAGGGAGGAAAGAGGAACGAAGAAGATGGTGGTAGATTTGGTGGTTGTAGATGGTGGAACGAAATGGTAGTGGGAAAGATGGCACTTGCATGATAGAAAGAGGGTGACAATGTCAAAGCCTTCCTTTTTTTTTTTTTTTGGAGTGAGGGGTATTCACATATGAGGTTTGATCAAATTACAAATCAGATCTTAAGATTTGGCCATATTACAAAATGATTTTTAAAACTCTCAAAGTTATAACATGAAAACCCCTACTTTTGGTCAACAATATTGATCACTTAAGTATTAGTTATGTTAATAAAATAAACCATGAAAGTTGCAAAAATTCTGTCTAATCTTGGCCCATACCTGTCCAATCCTGGTCCTTACCTGTCCAATCCTAGTCCTTCTAACCTTCTTTCTCCCCATTGAAATCCAGCATCACCAAAAAAGAAAATTAAAACATAAACTTCAACAACATTGCAAAAAACCAGCAACTTTAGGTGGATATGCCAGTCAACCACTATTAGATTTTTTTTCCCAATCCAATTTAAAAGGTTTTACTCTATTTTTATGTCAAATAATTTCTTTAAATTGTAATAAGACAAATAAAGGGTACTTAAATCAAGACCACGACTCCATTCTAATCTTCTCTAGATCATTTTCTGCATCATGATAAGTCTATTCAAATCAATTCATTGAATATCAATCAAACTTCAAATCTTATGTTCAACCCAATAAAATAAAAAATTAACCACAAATAGCAACAGGAAGAAACAAACCATCTATTGCAATGACCAAAATAAAATTATCGGTACTAAATGATTTCCTAACTATAAGGTCTTGAACCTCTAGTTGACTCAAATCAGTGTATTTATTGCGAGGAAGAAAAAGGTATTAAAGATATCAATTTGCAGTTTGGGAAAAGATTGAGTTGAGTAGGAAGCAAATTTGAGTTTGAAGGAAGAGAAGAAAAGGCAAAACAGGGGAAGTGGTGATGGTCTAAAAAAGAGCAAAAAAAAAATGGGAGAGATGAAAGAGCAAGGAAATTTTTCCTAATATTTTTATTTCATTCCTTCCTTTTTCTTATTTTTTTACCTTTTTGTGGTTTTCCCTCCTTTTTGTTTCATTCACATTTCTTCTTTTATTTTATTTGCTAAATTTTTTATTGGCATATTAAGATCATTCTTCCTTTTTTTATTTGTTAAATCATTTTCCGTGGGGAAGGAGTTCGAAGTTTTATTTTTTAAAAATTTTTTTGGCACTTTTCTTTCTTAATCTTTTCTTTTGCATTAGCAGAATGTTTTTTCACTTATCAATTCCTAGCATTGGGTAATGCAATTCTTTTTGCCTTTTTTTTGGCTTTTATTTATTTGTTTTAATAAATGGTAGTTTTGCGTCCATCTGTTGAGCTTGGATGGTGTTACCAACAAGGAGGTAAATGTAATTTTGCCAAACCTCAAGATCGTTGATTCATAACTTGGCCAAAGCTCAAGGGTGATAAATGTAATTGCTCCCTTTTCCTGCTCTTTTCCTTTATTTGTTGGTTTTTTTTTTTCAATTAATAGCACTATAAATGGGTAGGGTGACTCGAAAATAAGACACTGTTTGAAGGTTGGTATTGATTGAAGGTGGAGGTGGTGGTGATGATTGTTAAGGAGAACAAAATTTTGAAAGCCAGCAATGTAGAATGGTGGTTTGGAGCAACAGGAAGCTTTCTTCCATTGCTTTTGGTTTTTCATTGGTGGTGGTGATAATTGTTAAGGAGGAGAAAAAATTTTGAAAGCCAGCAATGTAGAATGATGGTCTGGGGCAACAGGAAGCTTTCTTCCATTTCTTTTGGTTTTTAATTTTTCATCATTTTCCTTTGAAAATTTTCTTTTTTCGTTCCCGTATCTGCTTCGTTTGTTTTCCTTTCTCTTTCTTTCTTTAGTGTTTGTTTTATGCCTTTCAATATTTTTTTCCCTTTCTTATTCATGTTTACTGCATTTTTTTTTTCTGGTACATTTTCTGTCCCCTTGACCATTTTCTTTGGGTTAAAAAATTGCTATTTTATTAAAAATTTTAATTGTATGTTTGAAATATTTTGAGCTAGGGCATTTTTGTGATTTTGCAGCATCAATCAATGGAGTCTTAGGGCAGTTACTGATAAGGGGTAAAAGTAATTTTTGCACAAATTACAGGATTCATTTTATAATATGAACAAACCTTAAAGAAGGTAAATGTAATTGGTGGACAATTTTACATTTGACCTCTTAGTTTTTGGTTTGTGAGCAATGTACCGTATAACGTACCGTATAATGTACCGTATTATAAAGTCACAGTAAAGTACTTTATCGCTATCCTTTTGTAAAATTGCAAACAAACATTTTCTTACACATCTTCTCCATTAGAATCTTCCTCATTGTCCACTCTATTTGAGACCATCAGTTCTTCCTCAAAAGCTTTCTATTCTCACACAAAATACCTTGAGGGATTTTTTCTTTTCTTTTTAACCCCCTTTCTTCCCATTTTCATCTTCTAGCTTTATCCCTGCTCTTACAGAGAAAATAAGTTTTTATCATTTTCTTTTATAGAAGATAGTGAAGATGATGTAGAACAGATCTGGGATTTTCCAGCTGGGTATTTTTCCATCAATCCTTGTGTCTCTTTGTAATCATTGTCCTTGAATATTTGTACATATTAGTTCGTTTATTTATTAACTTTTTGTCGTTCGTCCATACTTGAGTTTGTGTTGTCATCTTGTAGAAAGATTCAAACTTTTTTATTTTTTTGTCTTTTCTTTTAAGAAAATTTAATAATCTCTTTAGACGTTTAATGCCAGAGTAATGTACTTTGTTTAAATCCCAGAAAGGCACATACACCATTTCCTATTCATCATCCAGCTCCAGGATTTCTTCGGCTTTCTGAAAGTTGACCATTTTCAGTTTCCAATTTTCTGTTGAAAATCTGATTTTGACCAGCCTTTTTTATTTTTATATTTATTTTTTTGCATTATTGAATCTTTGATAAGGATATCCATCTTCTGTTATAGAAATTGTAGAAATAATTAATTCAAATTTAAGATGTATGGAACTCAGAGCAAAAGGGACATGGCCTTTGAATACCAAGCTCAAATTCCCGTTCTGAGGCCAAGTATTCATGCCAGAAGGGCTAACATCACAGTTAAATTTCAAGATATTTATGGGTTCACAGTGGAAGGCAATGTTGATGATGTAAATGTGTTGAATGAGGTGAGGGAGAAGGTGAGGGAACAAGGGAGGGTGTGGTGGGCATTGGAAGCCAGCAAAGGTGCAAATTGGTATTTAGAGACTCATGTTTCTTCAACTCTTAAATCATCCCTTAAGTTGACCGCCTTGGCGAATCAAATTACTCTCAAGAAGCTCATTAGGAAGGGGATTCCGCCAAATCTGCGGCCTAAAGTGTGGTTTGCAATGTCAGGGGCTGCCAAGAAAAAGTCAACTGTCCCTGAGAGCTATTACAATGATCTCACAGCTGCTGTCACGGATAAGGTCACACCGGCAACAAAGCAAATTGATCATGTGAGTTTTTGGGTTTTAAACGTCAAAATGACTCCTATTAGATGGTTGGATTTCTGATTTGTTTCTGAGGCTAAACTTTTATGATCTTTCTCATCGATAATCATTATTTACCTGTGTGTTTGCTTTTGTGTATGTGTATGTACTTGTTGTCAAGGCTTGATGCTTATGTTCTTATTGTTAAGGTGATCTGTGAGAGCAAAGAGATTCAAAGATTGTCAAATACAAAGTATTGTTACTCAATATCAGCTTGGAATTCAAGCTACAATTGTTCACGTCTGATTGCACAATTGATGTGAAAGACAAATTTATCTGGAATAGCTTATGGTGCCCAGCTTCCTTTTGGGCTGTAACTAGCCTGTAAAATTTCATCTAGTTACTATGACTGGGAAGTTAATTAGGCTTTGTGAAGTGACTATAGTGCTATCATGCCTGTGTATTGTGTATAGAATTCACTTTTGTTTGTCTCTTATTTCTGCCTGGAGATTGCACCATCCTCTCTGACAAAGGATATTTTCCTTGTAAACCTCAGCTTCATAGATTGATGCACAAGGAAAGTGAGAACTAGGTAAAGAACATTTATGAAGCTACATATGAGCACGTAGGAATTGAGTGCTTGAACATTGTAGTCATGATTAAATTAAACTGATATTTATTGTCTATCAGACTAGGAAGTAAATGCTGGGACCTTTTGCTGTCAAACTTGCTCTCTAATTGCTGCACTATCGATTCAGGACCATTTTTTGAAGACGTGTTGTGATTCTTTGTGTTGATTTTGGTATTTATTGCTGTTTGTCTTTGTTTGGTTCTATTAACAGGACCTACCTCGAACTTTCCCTGGTCACCCATGGCTGGATACTCCTGAGGGTCATGCTGCTCTTCGGCGTGTTCTTGTTGGATATTCTTTCCGCGATTCTGATGTTGGTTACTGTCAGGTGGTATCGTTATACCCTATGTTGACAAAAGATATTAATTGTTGCTGTCACAGAGAGTTTCCACAACTGCCTTGATTAATCAATTGATATCTCCTTACGCTTTCTTCTAATTTTTGTTACATAAGATGTAT
The DNA here is from genome assembly GCA_024721245.1 of Mitragyna speciosa. Lineage (NCBI taxonomy): Eukaryota > Viridiplantae > Streptophyta > Magnoliopsida > Gentianales > Rubiaceae > Mitragyna > Mitragyna speciosa. The sequence goes on along the minus strand of CM045567.1, from coordinate 4,530,611 downwards.
TCTGGGTATCCACAGATTGGGTACGCAAGTTCAGCAAAAACATTGTAATACTGACGGTCCATTAATCCTATTAATTCTATCCATGAAAAACATGGTTGAAAATTGCAGAATGAAACCTAAGAATCCTTAAAGATGGGTGAAAATTGTACTAAGCTGAGAGAAATAGAATTGCTCAACATTATCTGTTTGTTAGAGATTCTGACTTCCTTTTTTGGGTTGAGGCGTTCAGATTTGTGAGCATAGAATTCTGCATCCTCTTAGAAGTGAATTTTAAGTATTTTTGATGTTCAATGCTCACACAGGTTAGGTCACGGTTATTTAATTATCCTTAAAAATGTATGAACTAAAACTATTTTCCTATGGTAGCAATTCTAGATTCCCCCTCTCTTATTTATTGTTACTCTCTTTTCTATGCCAAAAAAGTAGTGAAAATGCTTTCTCACTTAATGGTATTGACCTCATCGGGTTCTATATTATCTAAATTTGTTCGAAAAGCCCATCTCAAGCTAGAGCAATATAATTTTATTTATCTGAAGCATCTTCAAGAATATCTTGCCAAAATGTATCCATGAACTTTAATTTGAATCTCAAATATCTCTTCCATATAAACCAGTGTTGTTTACCATAGTATGTACTTGTAAAACATTATCAAAACCTACAAAATTTGGTACAATTGCTGGCGCTTCTTATCATATTGCAAGCTTTCAAGCATTCAAGTCTTTAATTGCTCTTCATATTGATGCATGTGAGATACAGAATACGGTCTTAAAGGTATTTCTACTGAATAACCGTAAATAAGAGTCGCAGGGGAAGTGAAGGTTCTTAAATTTAAATTGTCCTTTTTTGCCTGTTAATTGGTCATGGATACATTTGCTGATGTTGCTGTGTTGCAGGGATTAAATTACGTTGCAGCATTGTTGTTACTTGTGATGAAGACAGAAGAAGATGCTTTCTGGATGCTTGCTGTTCTTTTGGAAAATGTGTTGGTCAATGATTGTTATACAAATAACTTATCTGGATGTCATGTTGAGCAAAGAGTATTTAAGGATTTGCTGGCGAAAAAATGTCCTAGGTGATCCCTTTTTTGATGTCTAGTAGCACAGCCCCTGGCATACATTTCTATAGTAGAGCATAGTAATGTAGGGTACCAAATACATATTGTGTGTATGGGTGTAATAAATATAGTATCAAATATATGTGTGCTTATATATAGATCCATATCATTCTTTGGTTATGCTTAAAGTTGGAAAGGAATTGTGCAGGATAGCTGCTCATCTAGAAGCTTTGGAGTTTGACGTCTCTCTTGTTTGCACGGAGTGGTTTCTGTGCCTCTTCTCCAAAAGCTTGCCTTCAGAGGTTAGGCATTTGTCAGCTGCTCTCATCACCTTCCCTCTCCTGCTCTCTCTTCTACTAAATACTCTCTCTCTTTCTCTCTCTGATGCTCTGGTCAAGTTGTCTATTCCCTCTCCCCCGGGTGTCCCCCTGCCCCGGAGAGGCCAAAAACAACAAAAAAAGGGGAGAATTTGTCTACAATCTATAAACAACAAAAAAAAGGGAAGAGTTTGTCTACAATCTTGCTTTGTCTTTGTTATTACCTGATGACTGCGTAACAATATGTCCCCCGTGATATTACTCAGACAACCATGCGTGTGTGGGATGTCCTTTTCTATGAAGGGGCAAAGGTTTTGTTCCATGCAGCATTGGCTATTTTTAAGGTGACAACATCGCATCTGTTAGTTACTGCTTGTTCTGTCATCAGTCTCAGTGTAATGAAGTTTGTATTTTCCTGGTCAATGGCTGCAGATGAAAGAAGAAGAGTTGCTTATGACACATCACGTTGGGGATGCAATTAATATTATACAGAGAACAACTCATCACCTCTTTGATCCAGATGAACTACTGATGGTAACTCATCTCGTCCGATCTATCATCTTAATTTTTTGACCCGTTCCTTTGTGTTAAAAATTAATGTAAATAAGATGCTGAATTATCTGCTGGCTTCGGAGGAATTTATTAGCCCTATTTGGATTTGCATTTTTTTGGATTTTTATTTGGAGATTAATACTGTAGCACAGTTTAGAATGCAAAGTATGAGATAAAAGTGGTTGGGAATATTAAAAGATAGTTGAAAACGTGTTTAGAGAATATTCAAAAATATTATTTCAAAATAATTTCAATCCAAACAAACCCATTGTTGTCCTGGAAAATACTGCATATGCGCTCGTGCATGGCAGTTTTTTCTTTCCCAAATGCACTCCCTCTCTCATGCCCAAAAAATTTAAAAAAAAAAGTGAAAACAAGAAACACATTTTTTTTCCTCCTTTTTTGGTTGGCGCCGGGGGCAGGGGCAGGTGAGTATTTCCTTTTGGATTTGTCGAGTGAGTACCTTAGGATGAAAAGCTTCATAATATCTTTACATCGTTATTTTAACAAATATTTCAGGTTGCTTTTGACAAGGTTGGCTTTATGACAACCACCACCATATCAAAAGAAAGGAAAAAGCAGGAACCAGCAGTTATGGCAGAGCTTGATCAAAGATTAAGACGACTAAATTCTACTGGGGACGAAAAATAGTTGGTAAAGCATCTACGCATGGCTTACAATACATCCCTTCAAGGGCTTGCTACCCGGATAGGTGGACTTAGCACTGTGCATTTGTATCAAGAATAGGAACATATTGAAAGGCATTTCTTGTTTAGGAAGATGTAGATTAATGTACATTTTAAGTTATGGCTGATGTTTAAATAACATTGCGACATGACATCTGCATTACTTGATATAATCCCAGTTTGCTGCTATTTTGTTTTTCGGCTGCAATGGAATGGGCTTAAAATAGCTCCATATTGAACTTTTAGGGTACTTGATGTTGAAATTCCTGGAAGGTACTTGGTTCTTCAGTCACCGATCTTGGATTTTTGTCTTGCTTCATTAGCTACTTTGTCTTATTAAAGAAGAAAAAGGAAAATATCTAATATAGATTAAGGATACAATCGAGCCAAGTCGAGTTTGAACTCAGACAACCATGGATGTTACTCGAACTCACTTCGAGTTCGATTGAGTAGAGATTTTTGTAGTTGAGTTTGAACTTGAAGTAGTGGAGAACTATTGGAGCTCGACTCGGTAATTTTTCTTTCTTTTTTTTTTGCGCACTTGCTAGCTACTCGAGGTGGAATTATTGGAGCTCGACTCGGTAATTTTTCTTTCTTTTTTTTTTGCGCACTTGCTAGCTACTCGAGGTGGAATCACTCGCTCTCAGGTACTTGAGAATAATTTTAGTAAATTTTATAATTTTCAAATCTAAAATAGTAAATAAATAAATATATAATTATTAAATAATTACGTGCCTAATAAGGCTCGACGAGCATTTAAGCTTGAAAAATTAGTATTCGAATTTGACTCGTTTGGTTAATCAAGCTACTTGAACTTGGTTCGAACTAAGTCAATTAGAGTTTAAAATTGAGTTCGAGCCGAATAGTTAACCGAGTCATGTAATAGTTTTGATAAATCCTGTCTATCAGTGTTTTTATGCCTTTTTTTATTATTTAAATTGAAAAACTTTCGTTCCACATCCAAAATGTTCCCACACGAGGGGTGGGTACCCTTCTTATGTAATGTTTTTTTCTTTTTAACACAGAATAATTTGTTCCCAGAAAAAAAAAAAAAAAAAAAGGGAGAGAGAGAGAGAGAACTTAGTGGGACAAAAAACCATAGGGCAAGTTAGATTCATGAGCTTAAAGGTAGGATGGCATGGGATGGAAATTGGGATGCGAGTCTCAGAAAGAATCTGGGCCAATAAAATCAAGAAATACTACTCTCTTTTTTTATTTAGTACAAGCTGTTTCATTTTTCATCTTCTTTTCCCTTCCCTTTCTTCTTTTTTCCCGTTTCTCTTCTTTTATTCTTTCTTACTCAGTATGTCACTGCAACTGTAGTTGCTAAAACAGCAGCAATGGTAATTTTGGCGCATGGCGGTGGTTGCTAACGCCACTGTCTGAGCCACTTTTAGTTGTTGCTTTTATCTTTACGGTTCATGCGGTTTTCACGCACGAAACCAACAGCAAGTAATGGATAACACGTACATGTTGATTTCGCTGACCTACGTATAACACGTATAACACCTATGTATAACACCTACGCTCATTGTGCCATAATCACAATTAAAGTAAATAGACAAAGTAAATGTTGTAAAAAATATTAGAAGCACGGTAAAATGGATAAACATGAATTTCATTTGTTTAAAGAGAATTATTACAATAGTTACTTAAAATGCGTACTTCAGGTATGAAGCTTTAAAGTAGTGAAGTGTTGTAGGACAATGTTGCATGAGTTTATGGAGCTCAACATATACATTTAAAAAAGAAAATTCTAAATGACAGCAGTTGGCACTATTCTTCTATGAGGAAAATGGAAAAGAGTCTTTTCCACTTACAAAATGAATTAATAGCTAAGAATTATAATATTTGACTTGTAGCACTGAGATATGTATCTTGGAAAAAAAATCAATGCCGAGCGGGTCGTGGGGGTTAGCTGCTTGCTTGGTTACGGAAGGCTGACAGCATGTTAGCCGGCCTGTCAGGCAGTCATGGCTGACTGCATGGCACGTTAGTTGTCCTTCAGGGGTCTGTTGGTAAGAGTGAGTATTGCGTGTATCACGCATGTCACGTGACGTGTCACATAATGCATTAAAATTAATCACACATCGTCAAATAATACAAAGTATGACCCACCATTACTACATAACAATAAATTATTGGTTCTAGTACACCACGTGACAATATACATAATGTATTTTATACTTTTTTCGGTTGGTAATGAATGTCTGGTTTTGGAGTGCATTGCGCAAATGTCAGCAACATTGACAAGCGTCAGGTGTGGCATTGATTAGTCTGCACGAGCAGGCAAGTCTAGGTTCGTCTTCATGAGGCAACATTGGCTGCAATACGAATGGAAACGTGCGTGCAGACATGTTCACATCATCAGGCACAAATACGGACAAGATTGTGCTGGTGGGCACAACAGGTTGCAACGGGCACCTGGGCACATCCAGTGTTTTGAAAATCGGACCGGATCGGTCGGTTGGATTACGAACCGACCATTGCTTTCGGTTCCGATTTTTCATAAAAGCCGGAAATATTTAGAAACCGTCAAGAACCGGTCAAATGGTTAAGAATCGGTTGAACCGTTCAAACCGTGAACCGACGGTTCTTGAATTTGTAACTTTTAAAAATATTTTTTAATGATTCCATTTGCACTTGCAAGTGCAGCACCACTAGACCAAGCTTGCTGTTGTGATTTCTAAAGTAATGTCTATATAAATATAATCTGTTTGTTCTTTGCCCTCTTTTTTTGGTAAGTTCTCTTCTTCCCCCTCTTAACCAATCATATTTAATAAAATTAGTGTTTCTTACATTTTTAGCTTCTTCATTTCCTTTATTAATTATGTTTAATGAAATTAACTTATTCTTACTTTTTTAGGTTCCTTGTTTCCATTAATCATGTTTAATGAATTTAATTGATTATTACTTTTTTATTTTCTTAATTTTCTTCATCAATCATGTTTAATTAAATTAATTAATTCTTACCCATTTAGTTTGGCACTCAAATTCATTATATTAAAGAAATATTTGATGAACTTTTACTAAAATCTCTCCTGCTAAGATTAATCTTTTTATCTAAATTGTTTAACTATTCATTTATACCTAAACTATTCCCATAATTAAAAGTTTATTTTTTTTGTAAATTATTATTTAGATTTTTTAATTATGGTTAAATATATGAATTAAGAAGTACAGTAAATAAATCATTATTCAATAGTAAGAAAATATGACATCTTCAAAGTAAGTGGGCACAAAGTTATTTTCTTTATTAGAAAAAAATAAAAAATCAAGTCAAATTATTAAATTTTCTTTTTCTATGCGAGATATATTGATTTCAATTATCATAGTACCACATATCCACCTTTTCTTGAAGATATATGATATACTGAAAAAAATATATAAAGTGAACGTAATGGATTAAATTAAGAACTAATGAGTAAATAGATTTACTTGTTAGTTTTATTTTTGAAACTACTGTATAGAGTTCAAATTAACTCGCTCAATGGTCCAATATGTCAAAAATAAAATTTCTTTGGAAGAAATACGTCTAAAGTTAAAGCCTAAAAACCAATTCCTTGATAAAAAAAATTGCTAGACATTACCTCTAATTAGGTCATGCAAAAATAAATGTAAAAAAATAAAAAATAAAAAAATAAAATAGATCTAAACTGATAATAAGATAATTAAACTAAATTTTGAAAAATGATTTGAATATGCGAACCAACCTTAAAAGGACAATTTTTAATTAAAAAAACACTTATTTGAACCAGCCTATGTACAAAGTCAATTGATTATATTATTTGGTATTAAAAATAAATTTAAATTTTACTTCAAAAAATAAGTCTTGATGCTATTAAAGGGGTAGAAAATGTCAAACAAGTAACAAGTATGATTTAACAATTTAGAATGTTCAAGATTGTAATTTAAAGTATTTAAAAATATAATAATGTACTTTAGTGGTAAATTTTAAAGTACTTGTCTCATCCGATACACTTGCTTTTTATAGGTATTATATTTTTTTATACTTGTAATATCATTTTCTTTGTTAATTCAATTGTTAGAACCGTAGAATATTTTATAAATTTTTTACCAAATACAGTAGATTCATTAACTTGTATATTTAAAAATATTCAACCAAGTAACGGGTTAATTGGTTCAATAGGGTGAGGTATATGTAATATTTGGCTCTTAGATTGCATCTAGTTAGTCTTTTTATTCTTTAATCTATCATAAGTTAACAACAATAGATTGGTTTGTCATATTTGCTCATAGAATTTGTTTTATTTTTTTTCAACTTTCTTATTTTATTTTGTAATGTAGAAGAAATAACTAAACAAACTAGGAGATAAGTTCAATAATTAATAATTTATAAAAAAAAGAGAAAAACATTGAACCCCAATCGGACCGGTCCGACCTTGAACCGAACCCCCCTCCGGTTCATTGACCGGTCCGGTTTTTAAAACATTGAGCACATCAACAACATTGTGCAAACCGGGCCAATGAACTTAGCGGACCATTTGTATATTTTGTGAGACTTTTAGAATGAAGCGTAGTCAATGCCTCCAAATCATCTATTGGGCTATGTTAAACCATTTTCCAGGTAATAGGGCTATGTTCAAAGGCAACCCCTGACAATTTTCCCCATCTGATTTGGCAATATTTTCGAAGTCTTTTAATTATGGTAAGTATCAATCAAGTATGGGAAGCCTTGAAGGCCGTTGTCCATTCCCATATGTTTTCTTCATCTCTACATCGTTTTCTGTTCACAAGATATTTCTAGTGATCTTTTTATCTATGTTTGATTATCCGATTATCAAGATTAGCTTCAACAGCTCATATTTTCTAGGTGTGGATATTCAGATCCTGGGATTAGTTTGTCGCCTTGTTTGTTCTCCTATGTCCTTATGATAAGCTTTTAAGAGACTAACATGAAAAATCAAATGCATATTCCATCGTGGGACACGAACTTAGTTGGCTACCTAACCAATATATATGCTTTAACACAGTCACTTGACTAATGTGCTCCTACAATAGTCAAGCATCCTTATCTCTTATATGTCAACTTTTGGTGTTGGCCAAGCACTTTCATCATCACTTTTATCTCCCATTTTAAATCCAATAAGTGTCGATATTGATCCACTAGCTATTTTATGCTGTTTAAAACTTTCTCAAGATAATTGTGAGTGACTTTTACGTTCTACTTCCATTCTTAAGAATAATTTTCACCTTTTGGGGACCTAGATTTTTCAATAATATCTACCATATGAGATAGTAAAGGCTATCTGGAGAGTCAAGACTTCAAAAACAGCATAAATCTTTTAGCATTTGAACATAATCGAACAACACTAACACTTTTTCACAATTCTTCTGGTTAGTCGATACAAAGTCTGAATATTTTTCCAACATGCTGTTAAACCACTTTGTTAGGTCATTGCTAGTGTATTTCCTAAAACCAAGTCGGTTTAGGGGTTTGTGTTATTACACTTGTTTCATGTTATATTCATAAATGTGGTATTCTCTTTGTCATTTAATACTTGTTATATATTGTACTTGTTGATTTGATAGGTTCATATAATATTAATTTTGCATAAGAGATTGTAAGAGTTATAATGATAAGACTCTTAATATACATAAATTGTATTTTTAAATATCACCAATCATAGCATTAATGAGATTATTCGTCATAATTAGGAATAGACTAGCACATGCTTTGCTGCTACTTACAGTAACTAGTAGTTGATCTCATCAACTATAGTGTATGATACCTAAGCTGGTATATGAATGTTTATTAGACAATTGGTATTTCAAGTGTTGGAGGAGGGGACTTTGGGATTTTTAGCAATTGAAGAATGGTTGTTGGAGTTGTTGAAATATGTGGTAAAATTTGTCATAATTTTTCTCCAACTTTCATGGTTATTTTCTAGTTGAGGCAATTTCTTGATGATCTAATTGTTATTCTATAGTTATTAAGAGTCAACTCTTTCTTAATCTTATTGAGATAGTTTCAATGTTTCAAGGATTTCTCTTGATAGTTGAACGGAAATAGCTATTATATGATTAGTGTGTTCCTTTCTAATATTTATTTTTGTTCCCTTATGAAGTTTTTATAGCATACACTTTGACCCCTTAAATTGTGAATGGACAATGCTAGTCCTAAGTTAATTTAAAAAATAAAAAATAAAAAATAAAAATGACAAAAATTACAAGCTTGAGCTTGAGCTCTAAATTACAAGCTCGATCGAGTACAAGCTCGGGCTCGGGCTCGGGCTTGGGCTTGGGTAGTAGTAGTATTATCGAGTTTGATAAGTGATAAATTTACTTATTTTAGCATAGTATTTTATATATGTTTTTAGTGCTTTTTAGTATGTTTTTAGCATTTTTGATATTAAAATGGCTCAATTTCATAAATATTCTTCAAATCAAGGATTGCTCCAAAATTAAGATTTATAGTTTGAAAATTAGGGTTTTGAGGTAGAATTATTATTTTGTGCCCAATTTTATTTGATTTTTCAAGAAAATGATGATTAAATACAACTTGGATCGATTGAAGCTCAAGCAATATCAAAATCAAAGTAGATTCAAGTTGTAACATGTTATCACTTAAGCTTGAAAATTTTTGAAAAATATTTTTTTCATTAAATTCTACCAAGTCAGCTGTGGTTCAATTGTAGAAAAATGTCTCAGGGGCATATAGGGAATAACCAAAATTTAAAAAGGGCAAAATGGTGAAAAAGGAGTGATCTGTAAGTCATAGCCCATTGATCACACTCGCGGTTCAATAGCAATTTGCAGATTTCAGTTCCTTTCAATTTGTAGCCTGTTCACACATCTTTTTTAGATAATTTAAATGTCCAGTTGCATTTTGGTTTGCCCTAGAAGATGTTACAAAGCTCAAGGAAGACTTTTGAGGAAAAAGGAATCAAATTTCATCATTTAATCTACAACTTGGACAAGGACTTGAGAATGGGTCTTTCCTATAAATACACGCCTTTATTATTCATGAAAGATATGCTTGGTTTGGTGCTTGAAAGAGTTAGACCATAGCTTGGTAGGAGGAGCACTACTTGTACATCTTTAGATTAGTTTTCTTCCTAGTTTTGTAGGAATTATCACTTTCTCGTAATAAAACTTTGGAGGAACTTGTACTCAACATGTTTGATGGAATGAAGGAGCAAGAGTGGGAGCCAAATTGAGCATTTCTTACCCTATTCTTCTAGTTTCATTCATGCATGCTTGTTTACTCTTATATATATATATATATATGCTTAAGTTTATCCTAAATATGTTGAACTAAGTTGATTCTATTAGGTTTAAGATGAAGCTTTAATATGTTTTGAATTACTTTATGGCTAACTTTATTCTTGTTTATTCATTTACTTGGTCTTTAACACTTGTTGTTGCTTAGTTGCCAACTTCAAGTCATCCTTGTTGTTAGTTGACAAGGAGATTTGGACTTAACAATGGAAAGAGTAAATGGAAATATGTTGAGTTTCACAAGAGTAGTGATTCACATAGGCAGATTAAAGTTTGAAGCTACAATTCATAAGTTTAATGAACTAATGCATGCTATGCTTTACCACGAGAGTAGGAATGCTCATGTATTAGTAGTCTTCCATTCATAGAGAGATCTAGTTTGGAGTACAAATAGAATTGAATTCTAAACTTGAATAAAATCATCATGGCCATAAGCTTAACTTTCATATAAAGTGGATTTTTAATTCTAGCCAACTTTGTTTAACTAGTTTCTTCATAGTATCTTTACTTCAATTTGATTTTTCTACCATTTTACCATCTCTTGAGTTTGATTATTTTGATAATAAAGCAAGTTAGTAGCTTTGGTAGTTGTTAGTTATAATTTCCTTGTGGGATCGACCCTAGTACTTAACACAATTACAATAGACTCGTGCACTTGCAGAATAAGTATTAGGTTATAAATTATATTACTTGCTTGTGCGTTTTTAAGTGGATTTATTTCTATATTTTGATATAACCTAAACTCACAATCAAGTTTTTGGCATCGTTGCTGAGGAATCAAAGGCAATATTAGGGCCAAAGCTAACATTATTATTATAGACTTTGTTTTTCTTTATTTATAAATAACTATTTTCTTTTGTTTTGCAGACGTATGTATAGGAGTTTAAGGGTGGTGCGTCTATTTGATCCAGAAATAGAAAGAACTGCAAGGAAGGCAAAGAAACAAAGGCAAGAAGAACAAGCAAAGGTGGAGGAGATTAGTAAGTATTCAAGTGCACCTCAACTACAACAACAACAAGAGGTAGCCATGGAGGAGGTAACCAAAAATCGTACCCCTAACACTCATTCTTAATCTAACCGATTCTCATGCAAGTATAATAAGACCACCGGTAAATGCATATAATTTTGAACTTAAGTCGAGATTAATTCAAATGGTTTAACAAAATCAATTTGGCGGTAATGTAAATGAAGATCCACATACACACTTGGCAAGTTTTATAGAAATATGTGATATAATTAAATTAAATGGTGTTTCTGAAGATGCCATAAGGCTTAGACTATTTCCATTCTTATTGAGAGACAATGCCAAGCAATGGCTTCAATCATTTCCACCAAATACATTTACTAATTGGATGGACCTTTCCAAAGCATTCTTGAACAAATATTTTCCCTTGGAAAAGACTGCAAAACTTCAAATGGACATTACTAGCTTTAACTAATGCGGAGGAGAGTCTCATTATGAGGCTTGAAAAGATTCAAGGATCTAATAAGAAAATGTCTACACCATAGACTCACTAATTGGCTAATGGTGCAGACATTCTGTAATGGACTTAATTATCCAATAAAAATCAATATAAATGCAGCTATAGGGGGAGAACTCAAGGCAAAGTCGGTGGAGAAGGCCAAAGAGTTGATTGAAGAAATGGCAGCCAACCATTACCAATGGGCTGGTAAAAGAGGTATTAATAGAAGACCTTAAGGTATGTATGAAATTGATACTTTAAATATGTTATGTGCTCAAATGCAAAACACGATGAATGCTTTTAATAAGCATGTCTCAAGTAGTCAAGTTTCATCATCTAGTATTGCATATTATCATATTTGTTGAGATTCTCATTATCCATCTTCTTATGCACAAGTGCAATATGTCAACAATTATAAGCATTCATCTTCTTCTGATAATACTTCTTCCAACACATAAAATCAGGGATGATAACACAATCTGGATTTTCAAAAAATAAATTGATTTGGGAGATGGCTAATGAGAAAATGGTGGAAAGAATTTGTTGGCCCCAAAAATAATGCAACCAATATGATAATAATCAAACTTGCAATAATAATGATAAAGATAACAATTATTAAGCTAAAATAACATAAGAATAATGTAAAGTAAAGAAAGAGCACACCGGAATTTTTATAGTGGTTCGGCATCAAACTCAATACCTACATCCACTCCTAAGCTCTTTCACTTGGAGTTTGAATCCACTAAATGCTTCATCAATTGTTGGCCAAGCAAACCATCTCGCACATAAAGGAGGATCAATCTTGCTATCTTTCCCAGCTCTAGTTGACCCAAAGTCCCCACTTTGGTCACACTAAGCTCTACCAAGACAAGCTAAGAGTTTTACAACACTCTCAACCCCACACTATGCTACAATTGAATGCTTCCAATCACCCAATTGAAAAGCACACAAACCCTAACTTTTCAATCTCACCAAGAACTACAAGTACACTACAAGAAGAGTATTTTTACTCTAAATCACTCTAAATCACTTGTAAACTTAGAAGACGAAAGTCACATATTAATTTTATACATGATGGTATTTATAGGGATAAGAAAATAGCTAAAGATGACTTCTAAAGGTCAAATTCAACTTTCTGCAAAAACTAGCCATTAGACAGTAAATTTAAGATCTAGATGTTCGCTATTGTTCATCCAGATGTCCACATGCATTTTGCCCAAAGTGCCATTCATCCAAATGTTCAGATACTGTTCATCCGGACGTGAGTACCGTTCACAGCACAATTCATCCAGACATTATTACTGTTCATCCGAGCTTCCAGTTACTGTTTATCTGGACTTCCGCATCCCAAGTCCACATCACAACTTTCTTGTGATTTTTTCCTCTTTTTAATTCCTTTTGTTGCCCAAACACTTTTACTGCAAGAATAACTTGATAAAATATTAGTAAACATTATCATTAGTTCGTTAATCATTAAAACTAAGATGATGTGAGACTATAAAGTCTTCAAAATAGAACAAAATAGAAAGTTACGAATGGCTAGATCTGTAGAGAATCAAATTGCTCAAATAGCCGAACAAATGAATCTTAAGAAAAAGGGAGAGTTACCAAGCAAAACCGAAATGAATCCTAAAGAACATGCTCAAGCTATTGCATTAAGAAGTGACAAGATGCTAAATGAACCAATTATTGAAAATTGTGGAAGTGATGAAAATGAAAAAGAAGAAAAAGGAAAAAAGATAGTAAGTTATAAAGAGGTTAATAAGGAAAACATACATTCTCAATCACAAGCTATCCCTATTCCCCCACAAATTTCATTTTGGCAAAGGTTTAAGAATAAAAAGCAAGAAAAGAAAATGGGAAGAATTACACAAATGCTCAAGTAGTTACATGTAAATATTCCTTTTGTAGATGTATTTTTACAGGTTCCCAAGTACAATAAATTTTTGAAGGACTTGTTGACAATAAGAAAACATTTTGATGACTTTGAGACCATAGCACTTATGGAAGAATGTAATGCTAGGATCCAAAACAAATTACCACCAGAACTCAAGGATTCAAAGAGTTTTTCTAGCCCATGCACTATTAGTGATGTTAATTTTTTCAATACTTTGTGTGATTTAGGTGCTAGTGTCTCTTTACTTCCTATGTCAATTGCGAGAAGGCTAGGATTCAAAGAAGTTCAAAGTACAAACATAACTTTACAACTAGCCGATAGATCCATTGAGCATCCACTTGGTGTTTTTGAAAATATTCTAATGAAAATGGACAAATTTATCATCTCACTATATTTTGCTGTTTTAGATATGGAAGATGATATTAACATGCCTATTATACTTGGAAGACCTTTCCTTGCTATCGTTGGTGTAATTATAAATGTGAAAAATAGCACACTAAAATTGAAAATAAGAGATGAAGAAGTAAATTTTGAATTAAGTGACATGATAAAACATCCATCTTCTACTTTTGATTTGTACAAGATTGATAAATATGATGATGTGCTAAGTTTTACATATGTAGGTTTTGGAAGCACAAGGAGAAGAAATTCAAGAAGAAATGACAGATTGAACTTCATTGATATATCGACACCCAAAGGAGTGGAGGACTTTTTGGGTTGTGGTCCTATTGAGTGAAGTATACACTTATGAGTCTAGCTCTACACTACAAATAAAGAGCTCTTTGGGTTGTTAATATTTTTTTGAAATTTTAGTTTGCTTATATATATATTATGTAGTTTAAAATTTGTTTATTGTGTTTGTTTTGTAGGTTTTTCAATAAAGAACATAAGGCGCAAGATTGAATCAAAAAGTTTCAAGACAATGAGTTACTCCTTTAGAACCCTTCTTGAATGCATTTCATACTTAGAAGTAGGTTGAATAGGTTTTATGCATAGTATGTTATGTGCTTTTAAAATTGAAATCAATAGGAGTTACTATTCACGGTTGGAGATTTTTTTTTTTTTGAGGAAACAGTTGAAGATTTTTTTGATAAAAAATGTCATTTGATGATTCATTGATTTTATATGGTGTTTGACTTTGTTTATATATTTAATATGCTCAAAGAAACATGTGTGCATTGTTGGTTTTAAATGTGAATTCAAGTTTTGCAATTTATGCAACATAAGAATTCATGCCAAATTTCTTGGGTGAATGTATGATTTTGATTGTAAAACTTGTTAAATTTTTGTACACGTGTATTTTGATGATTTGAACTTGTTTCAAGTGTTAATTTGTTTAAAGACATGTTTGAATTAAGTTTGAAGTTGCTATAGAAAATGAATTTAACTAATAGAATAGTAAATTGCAGAAAAATAAAGTTCACTGCCTGTTTCAGGAAGTGATCGGTGGGTCACTGCTGGCAAATCGCACCTGTGGATCAACTTCTAGGAGGTGCTCATGATCCATTACACATTGATTATGGCTGGATTGGTGAACTGCGGGCACCCACTTGCGAATCACATGCAGAACCAGTTTTTCACGCTTATTTTCAATGCTTTCCAATTAGTTCTTGTGCACCTTCTAGTGCATAATTTGTGTACATGTTTTGAACACAATAATTAACACTTTAATATGTTTTAATCTTGCATTTTCAAATGTTCCATTTTCATGTTGTATTTTTGTCTACATGGCATAAAAAAGGAATTTTTGAAATGAAGCAAATGTGAACAAGTTTCCTTTGTCTTTAACAACATCAATATACATGACATTTGCTCATATCACTTGTCTTTCAAATTTCAATCCCTTTGAATTACATTGCAACAACTAAGTGTGAGGAAAAACAATGTATTTCACAACACGCAATGTCCTTTGATCTAACATAGCATTAAACTATTTTTGAAGTACGAAAGCAAGTTCTTGAGTAAGTTTGGACAAGAAGGAAAACATGGTGAAGTAAAACAAAAAGAACTTGTCAAGGGTTAAAGGACATCAAAGGACTACTGCAATATCAACTTAGGGATTTATCAACCAAACAAAGGGAGTTTTCTTGTTCCATTCTTCTTTCTTATTTTTTCCTTTGCACATTGAGGACAATGTGATATTTTAAGTGTGGGCAGAAAGTATAAGGAGTATGTTTGGTTTGGTTTTTGTTAATTGTGTCAAAATATTGTTTTTTTAAGAAAAAAGGCCAAAAAATTTTAAATTTTTGCTTCAATCATATGCTTTTATGTCGTAAACTTATTGAATTCCTTTACTTTTTGAAGTAATTATGCAACTTTGATTGAATATCTTATATATATTAAAAGTGGGAGTTTTGTGAGTTGTTACATTTTTTTCCATAGTACCCCTTACAAAATAGATTAATGGCAATATTATGTCACCAAAATTAAATGCCTTTCCTTATCATCGTTACAGCTATTTCTGTAATACTACTATTGAGCATTTACTTTAGGAATGTAGGTTTTATTGAAGCATGTTTCCTAAATTTTTTTAAGGAACGAAATTGTGAATTGGAAGGGAAGTTTAAATTTTAGAAATTACTTTTAAAATTCTTGAGAAACAAAACAATAATAAAAAGATTGGACAATATATATTTAAGTTTGGAAAAGTACGTGTGTATTACATTTTTGTCTTAAATTCACAAAGAATCATATGGAAAAGCATTTAATTAAATTCACAAAGAATTATATGGAAAGCATTTACTCTTGGCACGCCATTTGGATATTTCTAAAAGTATGAGTTTTCATGAAGACTCTAAGATGGTTAATCATATAAACAATTTCCTTATTTACTATTCTTCAACTTTTTGAAGCTATTCCAAGATTCCATTCCATTCACGTTTGTCAAATTTCTAAAAGCTACATATAAGGAAATTTATTGCTTTAGAATTTTATTGTAAAATAAAATCCCATTGTCAATGTAACATAAATATCCCTATGAACTATAGAAAGTGCATTTAAGTTTGTAGTAGATATTATTCATGGTCAATATTGCGGATCTTTCTATCATTCTTTGCTTTCCAAAAGTATTCCCAATGCAATAAGTTAATGTATCACGCTCTTATGATGGTTATAAATTTCACACTCAATGTTACATAAATAACTACAACAAATATATAAAAATATTTAATATAACATTGATTTTAAATTTTTTCTAAAAAGGCACCATCGAAAAAAATTTCTTCTAAAAAGGCACCATCAAAAAAAATTTCAATTTGTACTTTAAAAAAAATTTTAATTCACTTGTCACAATTTGTACTTTTAATATAGTATTTTATAATTCCTATGCATTTACCTAATTCCGAAAGCAATGGCCTACATTCGCTAGGAGATTGGACGCCCTCGGTAAAAATGATGTCAATTTTTATTTTTTTTATGCTACGGTAAAAGTGGTCATAGTTTATGGGACTACTCGAAGGTAACGGAACTAAGTTTGAGAACTTTCAAGGAACTTAAGTATTATAGTAGGTCATGTTGCTTTAGTTATAATATAATCATGCTTATGATATTTATGGTTTATTTTTTTATGTTTTGTTCAAACAAAGGCAACAATTGCCATCATATTCTATATTCTTTTCTCGGATGTTGTGTTGTGTTGTTCGTAATGATACAAATTATGTACATGATGTTAGAAAATTTGATCTCTACTCCCTTGAACCCTTTAAATGCCTTTTTAAAAAAAAAAACTTCAAAATTAGTCTCTAACTGCCCATGTGATCAAATTAAAATGGAAGCCAAAATAGAGAAATAGAAACTAAATATATGCATTTATTAATGATCAAAAGATGTTAGAGAAAAATTTAGGAGGTCATTTACCTACTACTACAACAAAGTTTCAAGTTTTTCAATTATTTAAGTTATAATTGTCTCAAATAAATTTGGCATGTACAAACTAATTGATATTTTCAATGGTTTTATCTTGGCACCCAAAGACTTAGATACTACTTATTTACATGATATTAAATGTAATACATCTTAATAAAACTATGTACTTCTTATTTATCATTATTGATAGCAATTTTATTTAATTTCAAGAAATAAAAAATATATGCATGATGATATCGAAAAATATATATTACCTTGGCATTACTAAAATATACTAATCAATATATTTTTTTATCTATATATTGTTTGTTAGTAGCACAATACATAAATAAAAATTATTGTGCCAAAGATAAGAAAGTAATAATTTTCTAATCAAGTTTTATTTTTTAATGTGTCATATTCTTGTGGTAATAAAAATATTTCTGTTATTTTTACTATATCAATACCTTAAACACTTTTAATTTTTTTCTCAAAATAGTAGAATTCTATTCATGTAATGCAAATATTGAATTTTTAATTTCAAGGTATTGTTTTTATTACGATATATTAACTTTCTAAGAAGTTGGAAGGAAATTGAATTTTAGAAATTATTTTGACAATACTTTTAGAAATTAAAGAATAATAGAAAGGTTGGAAAAATATGAGAGATCATGGATCACTTGTTCGAGTTTGGCAAATTGTGGAAGACGAGAGATCTAATGAAATTGTTACTCCAAATACACACACACACACACACATATCCATTGTGCTTGTACATTACAATTATCCATATTACTGAACTTGCACCTTTGATGACTGATATAAAAATCCGTAAATTGAAGAGTCTCAAAAAGACCTCAAACTATGCTTGTATTATTTTTTCACCCAAGGTTTTCCGAATTCTAGAGGAACCATCATATGCCAACAACCAAGATTTATCCTTTGTGAGTAAAACTTTTGTGGATAATCTATGTTTTTCTCATTGTTTCTACTCTTATAGCTGTTTGCTTTCTTTCTTTATTGACAAAACTGATCGCTTATGGAAATCTGGACGTAATCAGTGACTTAAAGTCTATCCATATAGGTAATTATGGTACAAATATGGCTATTTTTTTTTCATGTGATCTAATGGTGAATTTGGATAGCCTGTGAATGTAATCTTTAATTAAATGCTTATTCTTTTCCTTGTGGATGTGATGTAGTGACATGCACTTGACAACATAGTTCGAATTTGAAAAATTAGTGCTCAAAGAGTTGTTGACTAGAGTGATATAAAAGACATCACCACTGTTATCTGTTATTGCCTTAAACAGGCAGGTCAATAATCTTGAACCACCCCCCTTCCTCTTCTTGTAAAAGGAAAGCACGCTATGATAGAATACAACGCTTAATGGTACTAATTTGGTAAATAATGTCATGCAAATTTACATACGATTAAATATCTATGATAACCTAAATGTCATGAGCCTACGTATTTATTAGTTTATCTAAATATTTATTAATTAGTTTAAAATGGAATTTAGGACCAAATATTTATATTCAAAATATGCTAGGAATTAAAATGCACTATTATATATGCAAGGGACTAAAAAAGTAACTGCGCAAATGCAAGGCGCAAATGTAAGGGACTATTTATGCATTTCTTAAAAAACAAATCCTACTTCATTATTTTACCTTTTTTCATGTCTTTAATATGTTTGCTCTATTCATATTAATTATTGTGTTATAGAGTCTCTATTAGAATTACAAAATTTGTTAAATTAGAATACTTGTGTAGTTTTACTCCTTTCTTAAGTTCTTATTAGCAATTAGGCAATAGATTCTCTATTTAGATCATAAAATTTGTTGCATTAGAATAGTAATATAATTTGACTTATTCTAGGTAAATACTTTGAGGATGTTTCAAATAAGATAGTGTAAATTTTTTTTTTCAAAGTAACTGTTACTATCCCTTTACCTATTACCATTCATTAAATATGTTTTTCTCTATATATGGTTATTTAGCTTTCAATTATGACAACGAAGTGCTGCTTAGTTTGTATGACGCTTCAGTTGGAATCTATAGGTCTCGAGTTTGAGTCACCAAGAGATATGTAAAGTCCCTCTATTGATCATTTAAAAAAAATACCTTCAATTATGTTTTTGGAGTCAATTCTACACTTTATTCTCAATATTAGGTGCAATTCGCAACTTTCTTTTCAATGTACTACACAATTATAAATTTTTTCTTTTCTTTCTTTTTCAACTATTTATATCTTTTTATTTATTGGCATTCTTTATTGACAAGCATTTATAGGTCTGCTCTATGTATTCATAGTTTAACCAACAACATTTATAATTTTTTATCATTGGTTTGTCCCTATATATCCGCCATCACTATACATTTTTTGTTCAAAATTTTAGTTCTTATTTTTGGCTTAGTAATTTATCTAATTTGTGGTTAATTTTGTATGTTAATCACGTATTTGTTCAAAGCTACTTGTTATGTTTAATGCTTCCAATTGTATTCAGTTTCATAGATTGATATTACTTGAGCTTTTAATACTTTATTTGTATGTTGTATACGAACATAAATAAAATAGATAAATTGTTCTAATGGAATTCGGATAAAGTCATCCCTAACCAACTTCTAACTTGATACATAAGTCTACGAATTTATCATCAATCACATCGTCACATTTAGATTAATCCAAACATTCGTTAACTATTTATCCAAATTTTGGTTTCACATATTTAAATTTTTCCATATTTATATATGGGCCTACCATTATATATAGTCAAATTTATTATTCCTAACAAATATCAATTGTTCTTATATATATTATTTTGTTTGAAGCTCCAAAGTAGGTGGACTATAAGGCCCTTCAAATTTAAGTTCTTTTTTGTTTTATGTTCATATGAACTATTGTGTTATAGAGTCCCCATTTGAATTAGAAAATTTGTTAGATTAGAATACTTTGTAGTTTCACTCCTTTTTTTGGTTCTTATTAGCATTTAGGTAATAGATTCTCTATTTAGATCATAAAATTTGTTGGATTAGAATAATATTATAATTTAATTATTATAAGTAAATACTTTGAAGAAGCTTCAACTGTGATAGTGTAATTTCTTTTCTTCAAGACAATCATTACTATGCTTTAACTATTTACCATTCATTATATATGTTTTATTTTTGTACATGGTTATTCAACCTTCAATTAAGAAATAAAATACAAAAAATTTAGAAACAACTATCAAATACATACTTATATAAATTTAACCGCATACATTTATTAACACACCATTGGTATGTCAGGCTTTATCTGTGTTAATTGCTTTTATATTATTTATAAGCTCATTGTTCAAAATTGTAAAATTAATAAATCATATTTTTAAAAATTGATTCTTTACAAAATCAAAATAACATAGGAAATCATCATTACTTTGCTTTTACACCAATAGTCAATTTCATACTTTTAAATTGTACATAGTTGATCACCCAGTGAGCATAAATTTTACGTCTCGATTTATAAGTAACTAGACTATAGACATATATTTGCATGAATCATTATGTCATAAACGGGAGGTACACGTGAAAACAAGATTAACAAAAAAACAAAGTCAAAATAAAGTGTGTAAATTATAAACAAATCGTCTTTTATTAGTCAAAGTTTCTAATAGCCATAAAATTGAGTTTTATTATGAGGACATAAATGGCCTAATCCACACCTAAAAGTATTATTATTCTTTCAACAAAATCATTGAGCATTTTGTAGTTCACAACCAAGTTCTTTATAATCACGTTCATAATCCGATTTTTTTTTTTTAGGATTGTAAAAGTGTGTATTGTTTATTATTAGACAAGTATAAGTTGAGGAATAGGTTAACTTTTGGATAAGTTTGAATTAAATACTTGATTGAAAAGAAATTGACCGATCTATAAAACCGAACGTTGATCAAGCGGTTATAATAGATAGTATAAGAGTTTTAGCTTCTTGAATATAAAATCTTTTATTTACTCTCTCGAGGCTTAATTAATTTACCATGAGATTATGTTATATTATGTATTGATACACAAACTTTTAAAAAAGAATGATACAGATACTTGCATTGCACATATTTTAAACACTAATTTTAAAAAAACTAATTATTTCTTCTCTCGAGGCATGAAACTAATTTTAAAAAAATTATTGTCAATTGTTATTGTAAAAAGAATGGTACCACGTGCATTGCACGTGCTTTTTATACTAGTTATCTACAAATATATGAAGAAATAGTTATTATGTGATTAGGAGTTTTAATTTTAAGAAAGTATATCTTGTAAAGTAGTTATAATTATGTCTTGATTTGGCATGTTTGATTCTAAATTTCTTTTCTTTACTTGATTTTACACCATAATATGGACAAGCAGTGTGTTAATGTATATCCTAAAACCAAGTTAGTTTAAGGCTTTTGTTTTTGCACTTATTTATGTTATATTTATATATACATATTTTTCTTTATTATTTATAACTTGTATTTTCATGTTATTTGTTTATTTGATAAAGTCCTTAGAATATTGATTGTCTATTAGAGATGGTAAGGGTTACAATTATGAGACTCTTAATATATATAAAGTCATATTCTTAAATATCCCTAGTAATAGTATTAATGAGATCAGATATCATTAATGCAGATAGACTAGCACATACTTTATTTCTACTTATGGTAAGTAGTAGTTGATCTTATTAACTATGGTGTGCATGACACTAAAGCTGGTATGTGGATGCTTGTTAAGAACATGTCCATTGAATTGATCCACCAAGAGTTTTCAACTATAGTGCCAATGATTGAACTCGTTAATGGCAATGGTGTAAGTGATCCTTTGACTTGAGATTATCATAGTATCTTGAGTGTGGATTGCTATCCTTTGACTCTATTTCTCGGTGCTTGTAAAATAGTAGCCCATAGGATAGGGATTGGGTATAGTATGAAGCATGCAAGGATAATATGTAATCAATATAGGATTCACTACTCCTTATTAGGAGAGTATATCTCACCTTGGCCACTTGTTAGAAATATTAACTCAACAAATCTTCTGCAGAAGTGATAGTATAACTTGAAAATATTTTCAAGGTTATGTATCATGGGGAGTTATATTTCAGGAACAAGAAAATATTAATTAGTCATCTAAAAATGTGCACTTCACTTTTAAGACTAATTGGGATATAATGAGGTAAAAGAATATTATTTACACGGTAACATTGTCATTGATGGGTATAGTCTACCATATGACTTTCTAATTCACTTGGGTGATCATGATGCATTGCTAGACACCACTCATGATGTATAAGTACAAATTAAGTAATTAGTGAATTAATGATAAATTAAAGTGTTTAATTTATCTAATTCTTAATTGATTGATTAATGAGTTATAATTTGTACTTATTGCCAACATGAATGGAATCTAATAGGTCAAACACATGAAGAACATAATCTTTGGGGCTAAATTGTAATTAAGATAAGTATGAGATATTTATGGGGTTAATTTATAAGATAAATTAACTTAAAAGACTTATTTATAAATATTCTAAGTCTTGCTAGAAATTAATTTCCTAAAAAAAAATAAAGGAGTTATTTGGTTTCCTTAAAGAATAGGTTTCATATAGGATTAGCTTCAGGTAAGCCTCCTAAACCTTCTTGGTTTTCAATTACCTTTATTTCCTTAAAAACTAGAATACTACTCCTATAAATATGTCCATGCTTTGACTCTTGAATAATTATTACAACATAAGACAAATTCTAGTGAGAGAAAAACCACAAAGGTGCCACCACTAACCCTAGAATGCTACCACCCCACTCTCTTTCGCTCCTAATTGTTAGGTTTTGTTCTTTTCTTGTGTTCTATAAATAATTCAAGGGAGTTAGTATTCAAAAGTCAAAGCAAGCAAGCCTTGGAGGTTCCACAAGATTGTGCTCGTGTGGATATCATTAGAGGCTCGACATTTGGAGGGCTATCGTGGTAGATCTACCTCATTTACAAAGGATCTAAGCCTTAAGAGGTATTAAAATATTCTATACTTGAGGTAATTCTCATGTAAACTCTCTTGTAATCATATAGATATATAAAAAGATCCATGGCTAAGGTAATAAAATTTTTATTTTTCTGCTACATTACCTAGGTTATTAACTTACAAAGTGTACTTATGCATTATTTGAATAAAAGGAGAAGTATAGTATGAGAAAAAATGATGAACGTTTATTTATTTTTACTCCAATTATTGAAATTTCTTAGTAACAAAGAATCTTTGATAAGTGCTAAAGTCTACTAATTTTTAGTAGGTTTTTAGATTAGGTTTTTAAGATTTTTTATGAGATTTTCCTCTAGTTCTTAGCTATTTCTTCTCATTTGTAATTTCTATGCCAATTTGTGTAAATGTGTGATTTACATATGTTTTCGTGCTAGTTTGTAGGTTGTTGGATAACTTCGTCATCAAATTTAATCAATTGAAGTTGCCAAGACGAAGTTTGGATGATTGATTCGATGATGGAGAGCGATTAACGGAGTAAAACACGCCAAAATATGGAACAAAGTCCTAGGGTTTTGAGCTACAAAGACATTAGAGCTGCTGGACCACAGTTGGAGGCACAATTAGACGCAAAAGAAAAGTTTCTGACCTTGGCCGCGCTCTTACCCACGCCGCAGATTGAGCCGCGGTCGAGATCAGAAGGTCGAGAGCCTCAGCCGCGCTCGCGGCTCGCCAAAGGGTCCAGACGCGGCCATGGCTCATCCAGCCATGGGCGCAGCTGTGACAGACGTGGGGGCGGCTCACTTACGAGATTTTGCGATTTTTTAGCAGTAGAGTTGGTGTGAACTGGAAGACAAAGGGAGAACATTAAAAAGCAGAACAGGGGGTCTTCTCTAGGGCAACAAGTGACAAGAGAACATATTAGATAGAGAAAAGAGGCAAGAACGAGGAGAAGAGAGAGGTTGCAACTACGGGACAATTTCTGCAGCAACACAAGCGAAGAATTGGTAGCTTAATGAGAATGAGTTCTCCTATTTTTGCTTTGTTGTTTGTTGATCTTTTCTTTGTAGTTATGAACTAAATAGATTAGGAACTAGATGGGTTGAACCCTATTTCACTTATTATGGATCTTTTTCCTTGATTAATGAATGGAATTCTCTTTGTTTGGATTTATTTGTGAATTTACTGCTTGATTGAATTGGGTGTTTGCGCATGACCTTTGATTTAATCATTGATTTCACTTAGGTTTATTGAGAAATAACCTAACTGATTTGATCCCTTCACAAATAATGAGACTTGCAAGGGTTGCTAGAGATAGAACTACATAAGTCTTCCCGAGTAGATTCATACCTAACCCACACAATAGAATCTCTGATTTGTAACTTTATCTCTTTGGGGTTTTAATGGTAGAAGAGATTCTCATTAATCAACTAGAGAGATAAGGGTTATGATACTTGAGAGAGATCATGACCTAACATAGGATTCTAGGGTCTGAATACTTGAATTCATTCATTCATTAATCTGGAATTGAAACATAATAAGGAAAGAATTAGGGAAATTCCACATCTAGTTCCTACTTTTGAACATTGCTATTTTCTCTGTTCGACTGTTCTTGTTTGCTAGATAGGTCTAAGTAGTTAGTTTATTTTAATTCATTTGTTTCAATCTTTCAACTTTGTGGGTTAGATAATAGGGAAAGTGTTAGTACTAATATTCATATAGTCCTCGTGGGAACGATACCTAATACTCACTTATCCTGTACTATCGGAACGATAGGTATACTTGCCTAAAGAACCCGTAGTGTAGCGTGGTGAACATCAATCTTCATCTAAAAATGTCGATTTTCTTGTAAAACAGCATTTGAATTATGAGTGCGCATAGCAAGTTGATTGAAAGTGAATTTTTGAGTAATAAGGGATCTTCATCACAAAATGTCGATCTTTTCATCGAAAGACAATTTCACTTCTCAAACTATAGGCTGATTAGTGAATTCTAGGGTAATGAATCCACTAATGGTCAATATTAAGGAGTAAAGATTAACAACTTGCTAACATAATCTTGCCTTGTTAAGGATGCAATTCCATATGTAATCAAAACTTATTTTCACAATGAATTGATTCAACCGATCTACAACTGTGATAAAGTTGAGTTATGTGCATGAATTGCTTTTTGAATCCTCTCATGAATGATACTATTTTCGTGTGTTATTACTTAAACTCAAGTATTCATTTTCCATTGTTAAAGACAATTTTCATTATTATTCAATAACTAATATGGTTTGCAATTGATGGCCTTTCAAATACAAAGATTAAAACTTGAATAAATGAAGAAACAAAGGTAAGAATAGGCAAGGTTAATCAGCTATAAGTCTTAAAATTGATTCATTAGTCTCATTTTACCCTATGGAAGATGAGTTTAGTTCTACATGATTGCTAATATATGCCAACATGAAATAGTTTTCTTTAGTGTTCTAGTTAAGTTCCATAGAGCTTTTTTATTCATTTAATTGTTTATTTGTTAATTTTCTTTACTTTCAATCCCTGAGTGTGATTATTACTTATTTGGTTGTTTTTGGTATATTTGGCAGGATTTTCACCTTTATATGAACCAATTGGGGTCAAGTAGAGACAACCATGCACGGTACATTGTCAAATTCAAGGTTGACCCTCTGAGTAAAGTGTTGAATTGGCTAAAGTAGAGAAGTGGATGTAAAGTCACATTCTGGCCAAGGTCGCAGGTAAGACCGTACCATGGCCTACCCCACAACTACCCCACAACTAACGTCAAAATGGTTGTTTGAATAGAGCAATCAAAGATTGAAGTTTCTAACCAAGGCTATTGGGGCTTGCTTTGCGGCTATGGTCAGAAGGATTGTTCAAAGGGTGGAACGAGGAATTGAGTTTTTGACCAAGGCCACGAGCAAGGCCGTGCCACAGCCTACTCTACGACCAACGTCCAATCGCACAAATAGCAAACAAAAGGAGAAACATTCTGATGAAGGCCGTATGTAAGGTCGCGCCACGGCCTACCCCATGGCTTAGCTATAGACAGCTGTGATCTAAAGTGTTTTGCATGGGATTCAAGGGTTTTGAAGGGATATCACTTAGCAACTGCAAAGGTAGCAAGGGAAGAGACTTCTAGGTATCAGAGGAGAGAAAAAGAGAGAGAAAAATAACCCAAGAGGCAATGTTTTCTTGACTTCGATCTCTAAAGAACTGAGAAGCAACACACACAAGGGCTAAACATTAGAGAATTGCAACAAATAAAGCGGAGAAAATTCCTACATCAACAATTGAAGATTCAAAGATGCCATGAGAATGAGTTTTATTGAGTTTTCTTTGTTGATTGTTGTATTTTCTTAGTTCTGAGACTCGAACCAACTATCGACTCGGTTGAACTCAAGGGTCAGGGGTTACTGGGTTTGATCAAAGATCAAGTTGGGGTCGAACCGAATGACGTCATAAATACGTCATGTGTGTGTGTGTGTCATATATATTAATTTTTTCTCTAATTTTAATTGTTTGTCAAAAGTAAGAAATGTCAATGAAATCAAAAAAATCATAAACACCTTAAAAAATTAAAAAACTAAGTTTTATTCTATTCTCATTGGGCAAAGAAATAATATGATTGCCCATATAACTTTTACTACCAAAGTGACAACATTTTCACAAAATATTTGTCTAGGTGATAATTTTTAAGTATCCAGACCTCACCCCTCATTTTGGGAGCTTACAAATTAGGAAGACTCGTTTTTCTAATTTTCTAGTCTATAGTTTTTTTTAAGACAAATTTCAAGATGATTTCATTAAGATTGATCAAACTTTACAGCATTCATTGTAGATTTGGTCAGTTATTGTATCATGTACTGGCCAAGAGCAAAGGCAAAAGGGAATGATTACTTTTTTAATGAGATGGGACCCATTCATTTTTGAGAAATTTTTGTTGTCTAAGTGTCTCAGTTTTTTGAATTGGGATTGGGACCCACTCCAACTACCATTGACTTTGTGGATTGATTTGATTGAGGGAGATAATAAACAAAATCAATTAAAGAGCCAGCTTGGAAAGCCGAGTTTCTACTCCGGTTTTAGATCCCGAGTCAAACCCGATTTTGACTAGTCAAACCAAGTTTTTGACCTAGTTTGATCAGTTTTTCAATTTTAGGATTTTTTGCTCGACTCGGACCGGACACCTGGTTAGTTTGCAGTTCGACCAGCCCGACTGGCCGGTCTAGTCTAAGTTTGAAAACACAAGTATTTTCTTTCTGTAGTATGAACTAATTGGTTTGGACCTTGATGGGTTGAAGCCTATTTTATTTGTTATGGATTAATTCAATTTGGTCAGTAAAAATTACATCTCTGCTTTGATTTATTTGTGAATTTCATTGTTTGATTGAATTGGGTTTATGCACACCTTTATCTAATCCTTAATTTCAATCTAAGTTAATTGAGAAATTGCTTGGTTGACTAAGAGCACTTCACAAATAAAAAGGCCTACACGAATCACTAGAGATATGATGAAATAGGTTTTCCTGGTTAGATTCAAACCTAACTGGACAAAAAAATCCATAGATTCTAAGGCATAAATTTGGGTATTTAGGAGACAAGAGATTCTTGCTAATCAACCAAGGGAATAAGGAGTATAATTATTGCAAAAGGTTATAAACCAATCAAGGGATTTTGAGGTCTAAGCATATTGGTGATTTACTTGATCAAGAATTGAACCTTAGCACAGACGGTTAGGGAGAATCCTAATCTAGGTTCTCATTTGCTTAATTGTTGAGTTCATTTGCTTTTTGCCCTGGTTGTTACTTGCTTTGAGTTAACTAGATTAGTACTTAGTTAGTCAGTAGAATTTAGTAGTTAGTTAGTCAGTAGAATTAAATTTTAATCTTATTGAGCCCTTTTGGGAGGCTGAATAATAGAATGAGACTTAATACTAGTACTCATAGTCCTCATGGGAATGATTCCTAATACTCACGTGTACCACGCTATGGGTGCAATAGGTATACTTTTCTAGCAAATCCGTAGTATAGCTCGATGAACATGAAGTTATTATGTGATTAGGAATTTTGCTTTTAAAAAAGTATATCTTGTAAATGGTTGTAATTATGTCTTAATTTGACATGTTTGATTTTAAATTTCTTTTCTTTTCTTAATTTTACATTCCTGTGTGGTAGATATAGACAATAAGTATATTTATGCATTATTTGAATTAAGGGACAAATATATTAAGAGGAAAATTGATGAATATTTATTTATTTCTACTCTAATGATTTAAATTACTTAGTAACTGGGAATCTTCATAAAAAATGTCGATTTTTGCATAAAATGGCAATTGAATTAAGAGTATGCGAAGCAAGTTTGATTGAAAGTGAATTATTGAGTAAAAAGGGATCTTCGTCAACTAATGTCGATCTTTGCCTCGAAAGACAATTTCACTTCTCAAACTAAGAGTTGAATTATAGTTAAACCGATCAAAGTGTTAAGTAACTGGGGGTTTTAATCTAAAATGTCAACCTTCACATCAAAAGACACTTATAAATTGTACAATTTCAACATGTCCCTATTGTATGTAAATTGAGTTATATGTAATTGTCTATACTGACTACTTAGTGTGTGAACTTTTGTAGGGTATAGAAATTTTGTTAAATTAGCTTTAATCTTGATATAATTATTTCCCTTTTACTTGATATGATGAGTATTGAGAACATTACAAGGAATTGCATAATACTTATTTTCTTTGTATTGTGGAACTGTATTCAACAATGTGCATTGATTATTTCACTTCTTGAATCATGTTTTCGATCTCATGATTTTCCAATTGCTTGAGGACAAGCAATGATTCAAGTGTAAAGGAGTTTGATAAAAGAATATTTTACCTACTTTAGTATAAAGTTTTATATATGTTTTTAGTATTTTGATATAACAATAACTTATTTTCAATAAGTTTGTTCCATTTGAAAAATTTTCCAAAAATTAGGGTTTTTACCCAATTTTTATTGTTTTGAAGCAAAATTTATATTTTGAGCAAATCAATGCACAATTTTTTTACAATTTTGTAGGTTTTATACCTTATATCATAATTTGGATCAATTGGAACATAGGTCATCATATTCGTAGTAGATTCAAGAATGATTGAATTAGGATCTTAATGGCACAACTTTTACTTTTAAAGTTGGAGGATTGTTTTGCTAAACTTTTGAGAAATTTTCTTCAACAAATTCATCATAAAATTAAAAGGCCAACATCAACAAAAGGTCTCAAGGGCATAAGAAGAATAACAAGCAAAAGAGAAGGGCAAAGAAGCAATGGAAGTAAAACATTAGAGAAAACTAGGGGGTCGGCAACAATGACACATTTCAGTATTTTAGCAATAAATTGAGCTACAAATATTGGACTGAGATAATTCTTACTGACTTTTAAAGCTAAGATAATACTTTACAAGTCTTATGAGACATCAAAATTATTTCTCACTTTTTCTTAGCCAAAAATCCAAATTACTGAAATACATGTGTGTTGTGGAGCTCTCCCAACCATGTCTCAGTATTTGGCAATATCTTTGCATCCAAAATTCTAAATGGCCTGATTCTTGTGGTGTTGGCAAGTTAATTCAAAGGAGCTTTTATGTTCTGAGGAAAAGTTGATTCATCCATCTTTTGGGAGCAATCAGCAGGATAGATCCACAGACCAACTGTCTCACAAATCCAACCCGCGAATCAAGCAAGTCGGCCAGAAAATGATGGCTTCAACTTGTAGCTTATTTTTCAACCTCTTTTGATGACTTTTTCAAGAATCTCTGCAACTGCACTGCCCAAGGAAATATTGCAAAATTCAATGAAAATCCCTTTGGATTTTAAGATAACTTTTCTTGAAAATTGTCATGCAACTTGTCTAATGATTAGGGTGAATTTGTCAACAAATAGGGAGCTTTTGCAAGACATTTAGAACAAGTTTTGGAGGGAGGGACACTCCCAAGTAGTTGTAGTTTAGTGTTTTCTTTATAGTTTTTAGTAGGAAATTTAATACTTGTAAGGAAAACTCTTGAAGAATTCCTATGTACTAATCCATTTTCAAGGGAGAAATAGAAGATACTTGGCGCCTTGTTCATCATTTGAATAAGATTTCTTCATCCTATCTCTTATTTACTTACTTTGTTATGGTTTTGTGTATTGATTTCATGACTTTCCTGTTATATTTTTCATTATAATCTAAATAGTAGTTGAAGGAGTGGACGGAACTAATGATATGTATTGAATAAGATTTATCTTGACATGTCTTGCTCTTGCTTATTCATTTACTTGGTTTTCAAATTTGTATTTGATTAATCTCAACGGCAAATCGTCTTGTTTGTTATGTGACAATGAGAATTGCATGTAACAATATAGAAAAATAGATGAAACTTACTAGTAGACACATGAGGATTTGGTGCTCATAGGTAGAATAAGGTTATTTGCTTAACAAGTAATAACTATAATTCATGATCATAACATGCTAGCAATAGCAAACTTCACTATTAGAATAGAAAATCTTGTTGTTAGTAACACCAAATCATCATGAGAATGAGGTTTGGTAGTAGTAATCAATTCATTATGAAAATAAATTTTTGTTTGCTAACAAAATTGAATCAGTAAGCCAAGGTGTTATATGCAAGTTATTAATCTTTTCATGCATATTTGTGACCATTAGTAGATTCTATACCCTAAACTTGTATTTGTGAATTCTATCCATTAGTTTTTCTTAAAGTATTTGAACTTTCCTCATTTCGCCTATTGCATGTTTAATGAAATGTCTAGATAATAAAGTAAGTTAACAAGTTTTGGTAATTGCAACTAAAGTTTTCTCATGGGATCGAGCCTAATATCCCTATACTCATTTTGACTTGTATACTTGCAGTTATAGGGAAATTAGTTATTTTTATTACTTGTATGTGTGTGAAATTTGAGAAATTTATTGCTATATTTGTATAGTAATCCACCCACATCAGTATTCGTGATAGATTTATAAGAGGTCAAATTGGGCTTGATAATGTATTCGAGCGCTCAAGCTCGGTCAATTCTAAGCTCAAGACAAGCCTTTGATCGAGCAGCTCATACCGTTTATACCCCTAGTTGGGATTAGTTATTCTGGATGAAGCGTACGTGGGATAAAAAAATTAGACAAATTTAACCCTATTCTTATCGCGCAACGAAAACTAATTTGCCTTCTTTTCAAATTCTCTTTAGAACTAATCTTCCTAATATAAACTTTGATTTATTTAAAATACTATTTTTTATTTCTAGTCAATTATAGATATTGCATTTATACTATTGATATGATAATTTTTATAGGACAATTTGAATATTAATTGTTGAATTACCAAATAAAAATAGTAAATTATTTGATTGCCGTATTTATATTTTAGCATATTATAATCTTAGATTATTATTAAAGTATATTTTGAATTACTAAATAAATATAATTACACAAATTTAGGGGGCCTTTAGTTAATAAAAATGATAATCTAGTCTTCAACAAAATATCGAATAGATCATATCAACATTCAACCTACCAAATCCGTTACTAGCCAAACACGGAATCAATGGGATTGTAGATTTTAAGATGACCTATCCCAGGATTATTAATCATATCACATCTCATCCTGTCACCAGATGAGGTAATACATGTTACCTTAATAGAGGATCACTTTAAAAAGGATTCACCACTCTTGATATTAGGGGTGTATAACATTTGAGGTATTTTGTTAAGTTTTATTTAAAGTTAACAAAATACCTCAGATGTTATGTGCACATGCAACCAAAAGAAAAAAAAATAGCGCTCATCTTTTTTGGTCTTTGAAGAAATATATTGGTCCAAGAAGCAGAGAAATGGCCCAACCTAAGAAGTAGGAAGGCCCAAGAATATAGG
This sequence comes from Mitragyna speciosa, assembly GCA_024721245.1. NCBI lineage: Eukaryota > Viridiplantae > Streptophyta > Magnoliopsida > Gentianales > Rubiaceae > Mitragyna > Mitragyna speciosa. Next base: position 4,498,667 of record CM045567.1, on the reverse strand, counting down.
CCAACCAAGGAGTGAACCGGATAAATAGCTAAAAGGATCAAAAAGTAGCTGAACAACTATAGCTTAGCTGCTAAAGCTCAACTCAAGCAAAGATATCGGCAAAGGAAGCTATCGAGAAGATTTGGTGTGCTCACCAAGCAATGATAGAAGAAACAAATTAGTTTGTTAGCAAATTTTATCTAGAAGTAGATAGAATAGTACACTTGTCATTTTTTTTCATTCTTTGAACTTTTATATAAATACTGATAAAATGCAATCCTTTTTTCTTGAGTTGAATTAACATCAGAAAATTCTCTCCCAAGATTTATTTCCAGTTTTTATTCTTTTTCATGGTATCAGAGTAGGTTGCTTCCAAAAATTAAACAATGACAGAAACTGAAATGGATTTTAATTTTGAAGTGACTCATTACAATGAGAATTCTTTGTATCTTTCAGGATTAGTCACCCAGGAATGATCCTGGTTACTTCTCCATTGATTAAAGATAATTATTTGAGCTGAAGTAGATCTATTAAGATTGTTTTTGGAGCCAAGTTGAAATTAGGATTCATCACAAGAACCTGTGAGAGAGGAGTAGCTGGATCAATGAAAGCAGATCAATGGGAGAGAGTTGATTGCACGGTTAGATCGTGGACACTTAACTCAATATTGAAGGAAATTATGGAGCTTTCATATACACAACTACAGCAAGAAAATTATGGAATGAGCTGCAAGAAAGGTATAAGGAAAGTAATGGCCCTTTACTTCATCAACTGCAGAGGGAAATAAGCAATATTGCCCAAGGTGATCAGAAGGTTGAGAAGTACTACACTAAACTTAACAGATCGTGGGATGAATTGGCATGTTTAATGCCAATACCTATTTGTACGTGTGAGGCAGCCAAAGAAGTGTCAAATTTGGCTCCCTTTAATAAGTTAATGTAGTTCTTGATGGAGTTGAATGACTCTTATGATCATGTTAAGGGCTAGATTCTGATGATGGATCTATCGCCTTCTGTGAATAAGGCACATTTTATGATCCTAAAAGTGGAAAAACAGTGGGATGTGGACATAACATTCCGAGAGAAAAATGAAAGTGTTGCAATGAATACAAGGGGGCTAGTCCAAGAAGAGAAAATGAAGGAAGGTCTTATGGTAGAGGAAGAACAGGATTAGGAGGAAGAGGAGGAGGCAGAAGAAGTGCAAGTAATGAGAAAGAATTTCAGAATTGTGATCACTACAATATGGATGGATACACAAAGGAGAACTATTTTAAGTTACATGGTTATCCATATTGGTATAAGAATCTAAAAGAGCAAAGAGGGAGAGCCTCGAATAACAATAGGTAGGTGGCAAATCTTGCAAAAAGTCCAATGGAGATGGAGGATAATTATGCAGCAGGAAGCTCTAAAACAATGAACATAGCTAAAATAGTGCAACAAGAGCTAAAGAAGCTCTTAAAAGGCAAAATGCAAGCTGAGAATCAGGTGAACTTTGCACACATAGAAGATTTTGTAGGTATGAAGTCCTATGACTATGCTTTTACAATTCTTAACTATATACAACCTGGATCCTGAATTTTAGATACAGGTGCTAGTAGCCATATGTGCTCACAGTTAAACTTACTTGAAAATACACAACCTGTAGCACATTTTACACCTGTTTATTTACCAAATGGAACAAGAAAACAAGTCAAGCATATTGGTTTTGCTAACTTGCATCACAAACTCAATTTAAATGAAGTTCTGCATGTTCCTAAGTTTCACTACAACTTAATATCAATTTCTAAACTAGCTCAGATAGCCAAGATAAAATTAACTTTTTATCCCACCTATTGCTTATTGCAGGTTCTAAAGAGTGAAGCGATAATAGTAGTTAATAAACTGATAGGGAGACTATACTTGCTTGATAGTTTTAGTTTTATGGATAGGAAGATTGAAAAATGTAATCAGTTGCAGGAATTGAAAATGCAAGCAAATTACATACATTCTTCTACTGATTATAGCTCAATTAATGAAAATTAAAAAAAAAAATTTTCCCAGTGGCATTAGAAACTTGGTCATGCTTCACCTATTGGTTTACATCACATACCTTTCCTAAAGTCTCATACGGACAAAATGAATTTGAGCTCTTTGCAAAAGTGTGACATCCGTCATCAAGCCAAGCAAAGTAGACTAAAATATCCAATCAGCAAGTGTGAAACCACTTGTCCTTTTCAGCTCATACATATATATTTATGGGGACCTTACAAACCAAACTCGTTAAATGGAACCCCTTTCATGTTAATCATTGTGGATGATTTTAGCATAAATACATGGACATTTATGCTTAAGCACAAGACTCAGGTTCTACCAACTCTTAGAGACTTTGCTAGCATGGTTAGCACTCAATTTGAGAGAAAAATCAAAACCATAAGAACAGATAATGGAACAAAGTTTACAAACTCAAAATGTCAAGATTTCTTTAACCAATAGGGGATAATGCACCAAAGAACATGTGTTTACACACCCCAACAGAATGGTATAGTTGAGAGAAAACATAGACACCTTCTTCAAAAAACAACATCTCTCATGTTTCAATCCAATCTCCCTTCTAGATTTTGGCCTCACTTCTGATGGCCACTCACCTTATAAATAGAATTCCTACTTCAGTGTTAAATTGGAGTATACCCTTTGAGAAGTTGTATGCATACAAACCATATTATACCAATCTGAAGTCCTTTGGTTGTCTCTATTATGCAACCAACATTATGCCACATAAAGACAAGTTTGAACCTAGAACTCACAAATGTGTTTTCATTGGCTATAATTTGGGGCAGAACGCCTACAAAGTATATGATCTTGACTCACATAAGATTTTGATAAGCAAGGACATAGTTTTTCATGAAGAAAACTTTCCTTTTCAACAGTGTAATGAACTTTCACCAAATTCATCTTTGCCATTTGTGTTTACTGACTCCATTTTTCAACCAAATAGCAGTATGAACCCAAGACAAAATATTGTTATGACATGCAATACTAATGAAAATACATCAAATGATTCTGAACTAGAAACCACTTCATTGAAGGCACTCATCTTGAGCCACCTGAGCAAAGGAAAAGTACTAGAACAAGGTATGAACCTATTTGGATGAAAGACTACATTTTCCAAAGGCAATTTACCAACTAAACACGCCAACAACCTCCAACACAAAAGGACCTCAAAGTACACACCACGCACCTATCCTTACACTGTCCAAAATTTAGACAAAGCACATATGGCTTTCTTGGGAAACTTATTTGAATTGCAAGAATCTAAAAGACACAGTCAAGCTTGTAAAGACAAAGGATGGACTCATACTACGCAAAAGGAGTTAGAGGCTCTAGAAAAAAGTGATACATAGGAGTTAGAGGCTCTAGAAAAAGTTGATACGTAGGAGTTGACTCAATTACCAATAGGGAAGATAGCTAATGCTTCAAGGTGGGTTTACAAAACCAAAATTAAACCAGATGGTATAGTTGACAAGTTAAAAGCTAGATTAGTGGCAAAGGGGTATTATCAAACTACAGGAGTGGATTATCAGCATAGCTTCTCTCTAGTAATAAAATTAATCACCATAAGACAGTTCTTGACATTAGCAGCTGCAAAGAGTTGGTTTTTTCCCCAAATGGATGTTAATAATGCTTTTTTATATGGTACATTAGAGGAGGAAGTATATATGAAACCTCCACAAGGGTACATGATGGCAATGCTAGGAGAAGTGTGCAAACTCAAGAAAAGTATTTATGGCTTGCAACAAGCTTCAAGACAGTGGAATCAGGAGTTTAGCAACAAGATAAAAGGTTTGGTTTCAGACAGTCTAAACATGATAACTATCTGTTTGTTGAGAAAAAGGGAACAAGTTATAATGTCTAATTGTTATATGTTGATAATATGCTAGTAACAAGTGATGACACAAAAGAAATTGAAGCTTTGAAGGATTACTTGCACACGCTTTTCACTATTAAGGATCTAGGAGAGTCTAAGTGTTAGTGTATGCCCTAAAATCAAGTTGGTTTAAGGCTATTTGTACTTACACTTATTTATCTTATATTTATTCATGTGACATTTTCTTTAACATTTATACTTGTATTTCCATATTACTTGTTTGTTTGATAAAGTCCTTAGAATATTGACTGTGTGTTAGAGATTGTAGGAGTTACAATTATGAGACTCTAATATATAAAGTCATATTCTTAAATATCTCTAGTTACAATATTAATGAGATTGGACATCATTAATATGGATAGACTAGCACATACTTTACCTCTACTTATGGTAAGTAATAGTTGATCCATAGACTATGGTGTACGTGACACTTATACTGGTATATGGATGCTTGTTTGGAATACATTCATTAGATTGATCCGTTTAGAGTTTGCAACTATAGTGCCAATTGTTGAACTCTTAATGACAATTGTGTAAGTGATTTTTTGATTTGAGATTACCCCAGTATCTTGAGTGTGGATTGCTATACTTCGACCCTTTTCCTCGATGCTCGTAAAAGAGTAGCCTATAGAATAGAGATTGTGCATAGTTTGAAGCATGGAAGAATAGTGAGTAATCAATATAGGATTCACCAATCCTTAATAGGAGAGTATATCCCACTTTGGCCATTTGTTAGAAATATTAACTCGACAAATCTTTTGCAGAAGTGATAGTATAACTTGAAAGTAGTTTCAAGGTTATACATCATGGAGAGTTATATTTTTAGGACAAGAAAATATAAATTAGTCTTTTAAAAGCATGCAATATACTTCTTAGACTAATTGAGATATAGTATGGTGAAAGGATATTAATTACACAGTAACATTGTCATTGATGGGTATAGTTTACCATATGACTTTTCTATTCACTTGGGTGGTCATGATGCATTGCTAGATGCCACTCATAATCTATAAGTACAAATTAATTAATTGTGAATTAATGACAAAGTAAGGTGTTTAATTTATCTAATTCTTAATTAATTAATTAATGAGTTATAATTTATACTTATTGCCAACGAAAATAGAACCTAATGGGTCACACACATAAAGAACATAATCTTTGGATTAAAATGTAATTAAGATAAGTATGAGATACTTGTGGGGTTAATTTATAAGATAAATTAACTTAAAGGACTTATTTATAAATATTCTAAATCTTGTAGGAAATTAGTTTGCTAAAAGAAATAAAGAAACTAATTGTTTTCTTTATGGAATAGAATTCCTAAAGGAGAAGAATTAGCTTAAAGTAAGTTACCTAAACTTTCTTGGTTTTTAATTACTTTTATTTCCTAAAAGACTAGAATACTACCTCTATAAATATGTATATGTTTTGACTCTTCAATTATTATTACAACACAAAAGAAAAACTAGTGAGAGAAAAATTGCAAGAAGAGATCTGCCACTTTCTCTATCCTCTTTGGCATCTCTCTCTCTCTCTCCCCTTCCTAATTGTTAGGCTTTTGTCTTTCTCTTGTATTCTTAATTAATTTAGGAGAGTAGCACTCAAAAGTCGAAGCAGAACAAGCCTTGAAAGGTTCCAAAGAATTGTTCGTCTGGATATTGTTAAAGGCTCGACGCTTGGAGGGTTTTTGTGGTAGAACTACCTCTTCATCAAAGGATCTTAGCCTTAGAAGCATAGAAATATTCTGTGCTTGAGGTAATCTTCTTGCAAACCCCCTTATAATCATATAGATATATCAAAAAGATCCATGGTTAAGATAATAAATTTTTTATTTTTTCGTTGCGTTACCTATGTTATTACCTTACACTAAGTACTTTCTTGGACTGAAAATTGCAAGAACCAATCAAGGAATATATGTAAATCAACAAAAATATGTTTTAGACATCATCAATGATGCTGGCTTACTTGGTGCCAAGCCAGGAAAAACACCAATGGTTAAAGGAATTAAGTTGACTGCATAAGGAGAGGAGCCCTTAAAGGATCCAGAGTCGTACAGGAGACTTAGTGGGAGACTACTGTATCTAAATTTCACCAGGCTAGATATTGCACACAGTGTGCAACAGCTAAGTCAGTTTTCACAAGTTCCTATTGTGCAACATTGGCAAGCAGCACTACATTTAGTAAAGTACATAAAGGGGTCACCATCACATGGTCTATTTTTTCCAGCTAAGAATGGACTCATACTACAATCATACTCAGATATAGATTGGGCAGCCTGTTTGGATACAAGAAGATCACTAACAAGCTATTGTGTTTTTCTGTGTGATGCATTGGTTTCTTGGAAGACAAAGAAGCAAAAAACCATCTCAAAGTCTTCAGCAGAGGTAGAGTACAGGAGTTTAGTAGTCATGGTTTGTGAATTATAGTGGATAACATACATATTGGCAGATTTTGATGTTGCGCCGCCTTTACCTATTTCACTACATTGTGATAATAAGGCAGCTATACACATAACTAAAAATCTAGTGTTCCATGAGAGGACCAAGCACTTGGAAATTGATTGTCATTTTGTCAGGGATAAATACAAGAAAGGTTTCATTGTTCCACAACGTGCCAATTCACATCAGCAGCTTGTTGATTTTTTCACAAAGGCACTAATAGCTCCCCAATTTAACGCACTGTTAGAAGAGTTGGGCTTGGTAGATTTTCATCGAGCACCAACTTGAGGGGATGAAGAAATACATTGGTCCAAGAAACAGAGAGATGGCCCAACGTACGAAGCAGGAAGGCCCAAGAATACAGGCCCAACCAAAGAGCAAAGCAGCTAAATAGCTAAAAGGATCAAGAAGCAACTGAACAGCTACAACTCAGTTGCTAAAGCTCAGCTCAAGCAAAGAAATTAGCAAAGGGAGCTATCGAGGAGATTTGGTGTGCTCACCAAGCAATGATAGAAGAGACAAATTAGTTTGTTAGTGACAAATGTTAAATATAATTATGTTATAATATCCTTATTACATATTTTTGGTGTGTTTTTAATGTATTTGAGTGAATTTGGCTCCAAAAATATCATTGTCCTCCAATTAGGTTTATTTAACCTAAGAATTAGGGCTTGGCAAATAATGACAGATTTTGGTATTTTATCAATAACTTGAGCTATATATATTGGATTGAGATGTTTCTTATTGAATTTTGAATCTAAGAGGATGATCTACAATTCTTAGGAAGACATCAAAATCCATTTGTCAAGTTTTTATGGCCAAAAATCGTAATTACTGAAGTACATTTGTGCTGTGAAGCTCTTCTGACCATGTCTCGGTATTCTAGTCATATCTCAGTGCTCCGACCTTCAAATAAGCTGATCTTTGTGATGTTGGAAAGCCAACTCAAAGGGCTACACCTTTTATGTTTTGCAAAAGAGCTGGTTCGTCCATCTTTAAGGTGAAATTCGTGGACCAATGTTACGCAAACACCTGGACAGGCTGACCAGTCAACATGTGTTGGTCAAAGAAAGAGTCAATGGCGGTTTTTGCAACTTGGAGTTATTTAAAATTGAGTTCTTGAGTTTTCCAGTGGATTTTAGGCTAGAATATTGAAGAAAATTCTACACAAATATTTTTGACCATTCTAGCCCTAAATATTACACCATTAGGCCAAATTTTATAAGAAATTGTTAACAAGGACTTGAGCTCAATTCATCTATAAATAGGGATCCTTGGTTAACATATTTTGGGAGAGGATATATATGAGAGGTTATATATGTAGGGTTAGGAGATGTTATGTTAGGAGAAATAGAGTAGTATAGTAGAAATCTTTTTGTAGTTTTAGTAGAAAATTCAATATTTGTAAGGAAGCTCTTGGAGATTTCATTTGTACCAATTCATCTTCAAGGAGGAAATGGAAGCCATGGAGCCTTGTTCATCCACCAAATGAGCAATTTCTATCCTTGTCTTTTCATTTACTACTTGTTATGAATTTTTACTTTGATGTTTTGTTCTTTGAAGTTATGAATTCTACGTTAAGCTAAATACTTGTACTAGGGTTAGATGAAACTAATTCTATATTTTGAATGAGATTTAACTTGCTATATCTTGATTTTACTTGTTCATCTATCAAGGTTAAACATTTATGGTTGAATGATCATCAACTACAAACTATCTAGTTGTTAGTTGACAACTAAACTTGCAACATAACAATGGAAATATGATAGATGAAACTTTTGTAGTATGACCTGAAAATAGTTGTACTCTTAGGTGGATTGAGGTTGTTTTAAACCATAATTCATGAATTTCACCAAACTTCATCACGTGAGTAGGTGAGTTTATGTCAATTCATTGTGAAAACAAGTTTTGATTACATATGGAATTGCAATCCCTAGTAAATTAAGATGTTGATAGCAAGTGAGAATTAGTAGATTCTAAACCCTACTACATGTATTTTGTGAATTTTCTCCATTAGTTATCTTACAAATAATTGAATTTTCTTTAGTTTATTTACTTCTATATTTTTTCCTACTACTTGATTTTCGATTGTTTAGATAATAAAGCAAGTTAAAAGTTTTGGTAATTGCCATATCAAGTTTCTTTGTGAGATCGACCCTAATATCCCTATACTCATTTCGACCTGTATACTTGCAGTATTGGGAAATTAGGTTATATTTATTACTTGTTTGTGAGTGAAATTGGAAGGATTTATTGCATATATTTATAGACCTAATCCACCTGCATCAGTTAGAAAATTTTATCTAAAAGTGAATAGAATAGTACACTTGTCATTTTTTCATTCTTTGAACTTGTATACAAATACTAATAAATTGTAGTACTTTTTTTCTTGAGTTGAATTAACATCAGAAAATTAAATAAATACTGATAAATTGTAATCCTTTTTTCTTGAGTTGAATTAACCTCAGAAAATTCTCTCCCAAATTTATTTCCAGTTTTTATTCTTGTTCAGTCTTCTCCTCCACAACAAAAGCTTAACTTGTGTAGCAACGCCATTGATGTCGATTAACATATTCCGATGGTGTTTTGCCAAAAATTCAATGCAAGACTTTGGATTTTAACAAGGATAGTAAATCTGGTTTTAGAAATCTCCAGACCTACTCACAGAATGGTTAAAGCAACCATTCTCATAGCGGTTTCGGCGACTCTCTCACATCAAGCCCAATCACTCACAAATATCATTAAAATTATGAATATGATACGTAGAAGTTGAATTAATGAATAAAAGATCTCATATCGAAGTGAATCAAAAATCAAAATACAAAAAATTAGAATTTACAAAATCTATATATATTCAAGACTTAAAAAATTCAATCAAATGCATTAAAAAAGTATTGAGATCATGGGCTGTCAAAGGGTAGAAAACTAACGGCAGCAAAATTCACCCGACGAACTGGTGAAGCATCGGTATTTCGCTTTAAAAAATTACCAAAATGGTCTCGGCCTTGTCGATCTCCAGTCTATATTAAATTCATCCGATCGTTGGATGAATTGGCTTATCTATAGCCTGGAGGCGCAACAAAGGTGAGCCCATGAAGAAAAGAAGTGGACAAATGAGTGTTTAATGGTACTTATTAAGTGGAAACATAAAAGAAAAAAAAAGAAAAGAAAAAGAAAAAGAAACAATATTTGAAGACAACGGAAAAAAGAACCATATCGAATGTTTGTTAGGGCAAAAATAAGCCATAAGATGTCATTTTTTTTAATTAAAACTAAAAAAATATCATATAGTCACCGAAGCGCGTATCTTACCCACTTAGTTCACATGTTTTCCGTTAGTTTTTCAAATAAAACACATACCACAAAAGGGTAAATTGTCGGTTTGCATGTGATAGAGAAACAATATGTAGGTTGATCATGCCAGGTGGATCGGTGCAATTTACGCATCAATCAAGAAAAATAGGATATTTGAAATAATGGCGACAATTAATAACTATCATCCTTATACAGTGTATCAATTTAATGTATCACAAAAATTTGGAAAGGAAGAACCAGGCAACAATATACTCTCTTTCGATATAATTTAGGAGCTAAACAAATCATTCCTCACAAGAACAAAAAGACTCCACTTGCAAATGCCAAAACCAAGTGAGCTAAAATACCCAAGCTGCTAATCTTGCTAGATGCAGAAGGTGATGAAGTTGGAGATGATTTAGTTTTAGCACCATCAGCAGCAGGGGTGTCTGCAGCCGGGGTGATATCTGGAGTTGGTGCAGGTGCTGGTGCTGCAGTTGGTGGAATATCAGTGCCAAAAATTGCTTCTGGAAGAAGAACTTTATCGATCTCATAAACTGCAACTGGATCGGTTGCACTAACACTGCTAATGACTTTTGTTTTAGTCCATCCTGAGTTAACTAATACGGTTCCAGAGACGTCTGTGAAATTCAAACTGTATTGTCCACCAGCAAATGTAAGTACGGGGCTCATTTGGCTAAGGTTCTTGAAGTCTGAAAGACTGTAGTAATGTGACAAAGCATGGAAAAGACAGACTGATTTAATCTGGTCACTCGTGAGATTGGCCAGAGATGGCTTCTTAAGTTTGGAGAAGGCCTCATCTTTTGGTGCAAAAATTGTAACGCCTTCTTCAGTGTTGTTGGCTTGGTTTTGAAAAGTTTCCAACACTTTGGTTGATTCAAGATAGCTAAGGAAGGTGCGGAATGGACCAGCATAAGAAAATAAGTGTGTGAGGTTCACATGATCAGGGGCTGGAGCTGGAGCTGGACTTGAGATTGGAGATCGAGCAATTTGTGCACCTACTGGTGTAGAACACAAAATTACCATTGTTGAGCTAACCAAGATAAGCATAATGGCTTCCATTTTCCCCTTCATCCAGAATGTTATGATTAGATAATACCGAACAAACTCTAAATTTCCTGCAAGAACATTAACCAGATCTGGTCTCAGCAAGTCAAATTGACTCATAGTCAAACATCTATATAGTCCAAATCCAAATCTAGAAATAAGCAAAGTTCCAAATCCAGAAAAAATTAAACATCCCACCTAAGATCCGTAATTTTCAAGTCAAATTCAGTACTAAAGCATCATTTTCAGCACAAATGCGTGGGTGGACAAATTACTGCCATCAACTAATTTGATGGGAATTTAGATATCTTCATCAACTAACTGAAAGCATACTATTAGCTGAGTAAATTTCAAAAAATTAAAACAGAAAGCCAAATCAGTGCTATATATCAATGTTGTAGTAGTATTGTCTTAATATCATTACTTAATTGCATATCTGAAATACCCCAATGGTGGATCTCAAGCACAAAATACAACTGGAAATTTAGCAGCAAAAGTATACCAATTTCCAGCCAAAATGTAGCTAAACAACCAAATCCCACTTCATTTTGAGCAGTTTTTCACCGTCTAAACAAGTAAACTATCCCAATAGATTAGCAATTTCAAGAATTAAAAAAACAGAGTACAATGGGCTAAGCTCAAAGAACAACTAGTCGATCTCAAGCTCAAACTAGAAATGGCAAACCTCTACATTGAATCTGGAGGTGAAGAACTGAAGCATGTAACTAAGAAATGTAAAACATGCATTGACTTCGACAGGCTTACAGATCTATCTATACACATTCATCCAAGAAAGGGGTGGGGGAAAAAAAGAGTACAAAAAGAAAAAAGTGAAAAAATGCAGCTTCATTGCAAGTGAACAGAAAATTGATGCACAGGAAGAGGAATGAGAAGAGATTTATGATGAAAACACCGACCTGGCCCAGAGCGAATGAGCAATTCAGAGAGAAAAGCTGAAGGTGGACGATGGAGGCACTATGGATCCAAATGGCATTATATAAAGAAATGGGGACAGAAAAGTTTACTCCTGAATAAGGGGTGGCAGCTGGTGAAGGGAAAAAAGCTAGAGTAGGTACAAACTGGAATTTTAAGAAATCTTTCTTTATGTATGTAATGCGTATTGTATTTGATATGGGACGATGTCGTACGTTTTGCTGTATGTGAATATGTGTTGGGTATTCTGCACCTTTTGCGATGGACAACTTACTGAATATCTGTTGTTTTGTTACTTTCAAAAAAAAAAAAAAAAATTTTTTTTTTGGGAGAGATTCACATTTGAATTACTAATAAAACCTACATTCAAATTGAATTGCTAATGGTAACTTTATCCAAATAATTGTTTGCTTCTACTGATGTCTAACTCTGAAAAATAATGTTGAATTTGGTTAAATTGTAATTTTAAGCAATAAACTGTTGGGAATTTTTCTATAAATTGTAACCACTAGCACAAATTTATATACATAAAAATTGGATTGCTAACATGGTTTCAGGAAAAGTATTTATTCATCACAAAAGATCTTGTGTTTCCGAGGGAGTGTAAAACTAAGGAGGGCAGATATAACTCAAAATATCAAATAAATTTTGATTTGCATGTAAATTACTTATTAAATTCTCTAAAATCTAGGGAATTACTTGATATTTATCCAAATTAATTTTTACCCATGGAAATGGAAAAGCCTACAAACTATTACATCAAAAACAGAAATGGCATCACACCTTTTTAAAATTTTTTTTTTGGGTAGAAACTTTTGCCTTAAACTAAAACTAATACAACGTACTTACGTCTAATTGAGTATACGCTTAAGCAATTGTGTTTTGTCCTTTTTAGTATTTGTGATCAATCAAACAAACAAAGTCAAGATTTACAGTTTGATATGTACAAAATGAGAAACTAAAAAAGTAAATTAAAAAAAGTGGAACCATACCCAACAGAGTCCTACCATCGGTTGAGGTTATTCCAATATGTTTAATCGAAATGTTTGTTAATTTTTAATAGATATGAGTTTAGAGCATTCATATGCGAAGACGGATTTATTTGTCAATGGTTATGCACAGAGGTTTGCGACGTGTTTTGTGTATGTATCTGTGTAGTTTACTTCTACTACTTACTTTATGAAATTATGAGGAATTAATTATTCATTTACACAAGCAGCAAGGCTTTCTAGAAAAGATGGTACTTCATCTTGGGTGGGCTTTCTCTGTCAATCTGTGAACTAATGCCATTTTTTTAATGTCTTTTCTGGAGTCTCCAACCTTGTACTCTACCCAACTGCCATCAGTAGCTTTGGCCCTCGCTCATTTCTCGGTTTCTCGAGGGTTTCTCATCACATGATAAATTCACGCTAGTGTTTCGTCAAATATAAAACTTGATTTAGGAAATTCACTTGTAAATCTCGTAATCTAAATAAAGTTTATAATCTATTTCTTAAAACATGTATCGTCTAACTCAAATGTTCTTTAGATCGCAAAATTTATAAATGGAGCTATCGATCAGAACATACAAAAATTTTCCTTCACAACTAGTTATTGTTTTCCAGACCGACAGCAATGGAAGCAATTTCTCCCACTAACCTTGGTAGGATGACTAATCTGGATACAAGAATTTAAAATTTTTAAATTTTGCACTCAGTGATTTTTGCAAAACAAAGAACACACATATACCTTTCGACAACTTATAAGTAAATGAGGTTCCGTAATTATTACTTTTAAGTATACTAGTTTATTTTGACCTCACCGTGACTACCTAGGTTAGAGCAAAACATTTTATTAGTTAAAGAAAAATAAAAATATCATATACTGTCTAATCAATTTATAATTCAATTTCCATCATACAACTATATATAATAATTATATTTTAATAGAAAACTAACAATCATATAAAGGCATGTATTGGCATTGGAATGGTGTGACTGTGACACATTACACATTACCTCAGGACAGAAATAGATGGAATATTAAAAAACAAGTCATTAATTTCATTATGAAATTCAAAAAACAATATGTGCACTTCATGGTGGGTTTTGTATCAAGAAGTTAAAATTCAAACTTATGTTACACATGCCATATATGTTTTTCAAATGAACAATAGTAGCGTCAAAGACAAGTGTGTCAGACAACTAACGTAATATATTACTTTTGGATTAATACTAATCTAATCTAATTTCAAAAGATTCCTATATTATTGCAACTTACTAAAAAAGTATTTCTCTAAATTAATACTAATTTAATTTAATTTTAAAAGAATTTCATATTATCCTAACTTACTAAAAAATCTAAAATTATTTTTAATAAATAAAAAATTAATCATAATTTTCCTTAACAAAAAGAAAGTCATAATAAATTAAAACCCAAAATTCTAAGCATAAACCCTACACTCTAAATCTTGAACCCTAAATCCTAAATCCTAATTTAAAAGTAAATATAAAATCAAGTAATGAAAATGTCAGCAAAAGTTTTTTTTTTCTAGGGTCTATGTTGCAATAATAATTAAAAAAAAAGTAATACTTACGTAAGAAATCAACATTTTAAGTTACAGATAGGATAAGGATCGGACTTTGCAATTGATGATGATTCTTGAATGGTCAAACTTTGTTTGTAACTAAAAATCTAATTATAGTCTTTGATATTGTTGTTTTCCTTTTCAAATTTATATTACCTTGATCATAAATGCACTAATGTAAGTTCACCATTACTAATTGTTTTTAAGTACATAACATTCGATAACAATTATTTTAGAGAATAGTCGTTTACTTGAACATTAGCAAATCTAATCTTAGAAGTATCGAGCAGCATAGTTCCAAGTATCATCTTCCGGTCAACAAAGTTCCAATCAAACCATAATATAACAAATTAAGTTCTGCAAATATGGCACTGAAGGAAAATCCCAAAATCTGAAAATGGAAGCTTATTCCAGTCTGCTTCTGGTGACTAGAAATCGCTAAAATAATATATATTAAAAAAAAGGAGAGAAAGACCAATGAAGTTAGGAGACAACAAATTTGTCGGTCATCTTACAAGTCCTATATTTTCCAATCTCCTCCTTCATTTGCCTCATCACTTTTGTAAGCACAAACAATTATTTGATGTAACAAATAACAACATTTGGTCACATCATCACCATAATGTTCATTAGGTCGAAATTAATCACGTGGCTTAAAATTGTACACTAATTTTAGAAGGCTTAAACCTAATACTAACTTGCACACTAAATTTACACTTTACTACTCACTTCCTTATCTTTTATATACCTTAATAGAATTTTTTAAATTCCAAATTTATCAAAAAAAATAAATAGATGCGGATGAGAATAAATTGTAAATTTTCAAAACTAAACTAATCATGTATTTTGATTTTGTGATGCTATATCCAAGTAAATGTATGAAAAATGAAATTCAATTGTGTAATAAAGCATCTAAAGACGAATCTCTGCACATTTCTAGTCGATAAAATGGAAATTTTGTTATTTAACGAATCACGTGTAATCTTGTTATTGAATTTATGATGCTACCTGTCACCTGATTGATATGAGTTACTATACAAAATAAAATATATCCGATAAAAATAAGATAGAAGATAAATAAAAAATGAAGAGAAATATTATTTGAATCTTAAAAAAAAAAAGAATTCTTAACTAAATAAATAAAAATTCTTTAACAATGAACATATATATGGAGCATATTTTATTTCACATTATTTATTGTGGGAGGAATATTTTTCAAAGTAAAATAACATTGTCAAAATAGATGAATCTTGATCATATAAAAGTTATAATCCACTACAAACTATTGGGCTTATTCAACTAGTAACCTGTAATATTAGTTTCTTACATAAATGTTTATGTGTTCACACTTAGTTTTTTTATGGTAACCTGGTAACCTTTTCTCCCTCCCCCTCATCAAATCGTATGTAACCTTTCCTCCCTCCTTCTCATCCCTTGGAGAGGAAAAAATTTGCTAACATTTTTATATTTATATTTATATTTCATTTTGAATTAGGGTTTGAGATTTAGGATTCAGGGTTCAAGGTTTAGAGTATAGAGTTTAGGGTTTTAAATTAAATTAAAAAATTGCATTGGCTTTGACTTTTTATTTTTTAAAGGAAATTGTGGTTCGTTTCTTGTTTGTTAAGAGTGAACGCCATTTTATGACTTTAAGATCTTTGTTTTTTAGTAAGTTAGAAGAATATAGGACTCTTTCGAAAATAAGTTGAGTTACAATTAATCAAGAGAAAAAATTTTTTAGTAAGTTGGGATAATTTGAGAATCTTTTGAAATTAGGTTAATTTAGTATTAATATAAAGAGTAATGGTTATATTAAACATCATCATAGTGTTTTTTATGCTGCTACTGCTATTCTTTTTCGATATATAAGATGTGTTGATAAAGATTGAAGGCGCTATTATCCACACATCAATGCAAAGAGGATTTAGTAAGTACATGTGTGGATCGTCTACTTGATCTTTTTAAAACTAAATATACAATCGAAAATTTTCTTGCATATATAGGAATGCACTGAAGAGATGTACAATGTTTTTTTCTTCGGCCTCGCATTGTTCTCATTAGTCGCGTTGTTGAACCACTCATCCACTAAACAA
Organism: Mitragyna speciosa; assembly: GCA_024721245.1. Taxonomy (NCBI): domain Eukaryota; kingdom Viridiplantae; phylum Streptophyta; class Magnoliopsida; order Gentianales; family Rubiaceae; genus Mitragyna; species Mitragyna speciosa. The sequence continues at coordinate 4,482,393 of CM045567.1, read as the reverse complement.
AATGACTTTGTATTGATTGTACTATTAAAGAATGTGGATGGGGTAGGTATGATTTTCAAGGTCTTCTCACAATTAGTGCAATCTCTTTTATCTTACCAAACCCGATTCTTCACTTTCCTCTCTCCCACGCCTTCCGATCTCTTTTCGTACTTCCCTCTCCTCTTCATCATCAGCAAATCGCAATTTGAATATGCTTTTCAATATTCTCCGCCTCTTTGATCATCTGCTGGGATTGTAAATTGTAAGAACTATTGTACAAGTTCAAAAATATGTGTTCTGCATATGTATTCTAGTAGGGTTAATTAGTTATTTTGTCGTAGTTATGTTCATGTTGTCTGATTTGACCATTTTAATTGTCATTATCTCATGTCGTTTTTGTATTTGGTTTTGCTCTTAGAGATTTTTGCACCCATAAGTCGCAACTAGTTTTTAGAAAGTAAAATGTGCCTTCTTTATTATTGAAGACTATATGGTCCAAAATTATCTAATTGGTCCTTCCACTTTGACTTCTTTCTTCTTGGGCTCCCAAATCCTGAAAATGTGAAATTTAGCACACTGTTATCAAAATCATCAATCATATAAACATCAAAAGTAAAAGAAGGTTGTTTCATTATGTCATTTAGTCCAAATTTAATTTCATCCTCTTCTATTCTTAATTGTGGTGAGTTGCTTCGTTCCTCTTCATCTCATCATCTATGATCAACTTTTAATGGTAATCTTTTGTAACAAAATTGGTCATATGATGATGGATGCCTTTAACTTACAAAAGTCATAAAGTAAATGCGAGTGAATAGCTCAAATAAGCTCAAGTATAAGCTTCAAGTAAACAATTCAAGATTAGTTAGGAATATAGATGAATTAGCTCAAAATACTAAACTAAAGCTTAAAAACTAAACCTAAAACACTAACTTAGACCCTCTAAATGTATGTATAAATAGACCATTATCAACTCCCCTACACTTAAACCATTGCTTGTCCTCAAATACTAAACCATACAAACCAAGTCAATGACTTAACCAGAGAGAAAATAAAATGTGTACTTCAACAAATAATTGCTCAACAACCAAATGAATACTCATCATGCTAATTTTCAGCTCATCTTAGATACTAATAATACAAAATGACGTAAAAGCAGTTATACTTAAATTTAGTTACTTTAACGTAGTAATTTCCCCTTACTAAATTTTCACAAGTAAATGATTCCCATAGATAGCAAATGTTGCACGCAAGTGTGATCCTTTTACACTAGAAAACCTTTATTTAGAGCTCAACCATTGCTTGAGACATGAAATTCTTTTTTGATGCGAAGGTCAACATTGGTAAGTGACTCTTGATTACTTGATACTTTATTTGCTTAAGTTGCTATGCATACTCATAGTTTTAACGACTTTTGACTTGAAAGTTGACATCGGTAAATGAGGATTCCCAATTACTTGACATCAAAACTAGCTGAGTAGACCCAAGTTCTCTTCTTCTTCTCTCTATTTTTTTTGAAACCCAAATCCAGGCAATGGTAAACTATTATTTATCAAAAGTATGCTATATTCACTACCTATTCTCATTATTCAACTTACGAAAATCAAGCGTGGCCTCAAGATTATGTCAAATTCGCCAAATTTCAATATAACTCTCCTTTTGCTCCACCTAGTATACTTTCTCGAAAGATAAAACTTCTAATGGCATAATAATACTCACTAATCATTCTCAAAAGAAATTCTAAGTAAGCATGCAATTACTTAAACACAGGTGGAGAAATTGACCACTTATGACTTAGATAACATGTAGAATTATACCCAAAAATTTGAACGATTTTCTTGAAAAAAATATTGGAAATTTTTTAAAGAGTCTCCTCTGCAATAGGGTCAACTCCTTGTCAACAAAAAGCAATTTCACAACCAGCCAAGCATTTCACCAATCCATTCATTCCATATTAAGCTACACTACTACAATTACCTTTACCTCCTCCCCCCATCCCCAACATTTAAGATGCACATTGCCCCCAATGTGATTGAAAGAAGAAAAAGATAGAAGAGGGGAAACATAGGGATAAAGAAACTAATATCCCTTTTTGTTGTAGTTGAAGACACTCGTTCGCATGAAGAACTACAACGTTGCCACCCAAATGAAGAGAGGCATTCAACTGCAATCAAATTATAAAAAAATAATATATATTATCCAAAAATAAGAAATATAGTCTAAGTGATGGTCTAAGTAGTGTATAAAAATAAAAATAAGTAGTTCAAAAAGGTAGTGGTCTAAATAGTTTAGATTACAGGCCCAATATAAGAAAGAAAATCCTAGTCGCAAAAATAAAATAGTAAAAGCAAATGAAGGAAAGCTAGTGAATCTCAAGTCCAAAAGAATGAAGAATATCAGGCATGTCCGAAGTCTCCTCCAAAATCTCCTCCCAGTCCATGACTCCCCTTAGGTGGCAGCTATGGATGTGAGAGGCTCAGATGACTTTGGAGTACTCTAATAAGCTCCATCTAATGGTCCATCCACTCCATAAGCCGAGCTTCCATCACCTCTATTTGACTCCTCATGCATGTTTCCATAACATCCACTCAACCATCAATCGAGTCTCCACCGTTGATAGTGCTGCTTGCAATTTGTCCCAATCAAACGGTGCTGTGGTAGAGGGTACACATCGTCGAGATACGAATGGCCTCGAAGAGGAGAGGCCTACCCCTAGTACAGCGGTGCCCTCCTCCTCCTCATCATCATCACCTTCATCTCCTATTTCCTCTGCGTTCACCAGACGTCCTGATGCGCGCACGTGTATGGAAGACTACCAAGACCCTTGGATTTTAGGCTTACTACTCGTTGAACTCAAGACCCCTTGGATGGATCTTCCAAGAACCCTTGACGTGGAGTAGGTTGCTCGAACTTTTCCCCTTGAAGATGCCCTCGATCCTAGGAAAAACCAAGATGAACCGAATTGAGCGCGTTCAATCGTTCAACCTAATTCTCTAAGAACTTGAACAAAACTGAAAGGAAACTCTAAGCGAGATTGGACGGTCGCCACAAGCAAAGCTTGATAAGACCTATGGCGGTTCTCAATCACCAAAGAACCAAGAAAACTTCTGAAGAGAATTCACTCAAAAGTATCATAAACGTTGTCTCAATATTGTTTACAAGAAACCCTTATATAGGGCGTCACTTAAGACATAAACCTAAGAAAATACTTGACTACTAGTTGTAACCTAATACTCGACTACTAAAGATTACAACTCAAAAATTCACGTAAAACAACTAAGACGACTTTCTGATCGTACTCGCGGCACCTATCCGCGGCGCGGGTACGGGGCGCAGGGTTCGGTCAGAAAGTTTGGCACTTCAAACATTTCACGAACGAGCCTTCTGATGGTACCCGCGGCACCTATACGCAGGCGCGGGTTCATGGCGCGGGTTCAGGTCAGAAGGTTCCACACTTCAAAGTCGTCCACGTAGCAACTCTAGCCCGCAACACTTGTTAATCCACAAGCAAGGGCAGCTTGTTCCACCCACTTTGAGCCTTCTTTGTAAGTGAACTTGATCCATAGCCAATACTCTAATCCTTGGCCCAATTTGCGAGCTTGACTAAAGTGAACTTCAAGCTTGTAGATAAGCTCAAAATCATGTAAAACCATCAAGCAGCAAACATGTAGAATTGATCCATCCTTGAACGTCTCCTTTTCAAGCTCATCTTGGTCCAATATACATATGTTAGCTCCTTGGATCATATCAATCCCTCCTTCCTCGAAAAGATTCGTCCTCGAATCTGCGAGTTCATATAAACTATCATTAGTAACTAAAGGATTGATAGAGAAACAATCACAAATATTAAGCAAGCTCATAACTAACTCAAGTGATAAATATAAAATGAGCAGCTTAATGCAACTATGAACACAATTCATAGGTGCAAGACCAAATTCTAACTTAAGAAGAATAAACATGTCTAGATGAAAAATGTCCTTAAAAACATGAAAAAGAATTAACATATATGAATGATCAACAAGAAAAACATGAGGTTTAGCATCTATATATCTAAGAATGGACTCAAAATAACACTCACTAGCAATGATAGAAATCATGATCAAATAAAGACATATGACCAGAATCTAAGTAGAAACTACTAATAACAAGTAGTGTAGAAAACGTGAATCATAAAGATGACATGCAATAATTATGAATGAACTATGCAAACCAAACCCTAGAACATGGAAACTATCATCATTCAACTCACTAGAATAATTCAAACGATGTAACAAAAACACATGAACATGATCACAAACTATAACACTAGAACACTTTAAATGTACTAACCTATGACAAAAATGAATTTTAAAAGTTAAACACTTAGGATAAACACATTGAAAATTCATTGATATGACTCCCTATAATTCGTGTATAAGAACAAAACAAAACATAAACATTACCACTAACTAGAACAACAAAATGACTTACATAATGCAATATAGACTCAAGAATCTGAATATTATCAAAAACTAAATCACCAAAACGTATATGGCAGCATGTATAAACAAACTACAAGATCCCTAATACAAGTAATTATGGCATGGAAAATCACATAAAACATGTTGAAATTCGTCCAAACATTGATGCAAAAACATAGGAGAACTTCTAAGACAGATTACAGTAGATGAAGCTAAAACAACTTAGATGCAAAACATAACTACCTACCCTAATAGAATAAACACATAAGATAGAATTAAGATGCAATTTAAAGCTATTAAAATATAAAAACTTATGCCACAAATCAGTTGGATTCATCAAACTATTTGAACTTGCGCTTGAACAATGTTGTAATTCCTTCTCCACTGATTTGATGCTTTTTGCTCATTGAAGGAATCTGAACATTAGGACAACAAATATGTGGCATTTTTTCCTTGAGCATTAGCCTGTAATAACTACCACAAAAACACTAGGAAAAGAATGGTTAAGAGAGTTAGCAAAATACACTTCTTCTTTGGAGTACATGGATACATAAGAGTTAAGGTCTAACTAGCATAACACTCTTGCTCTTTTCTCTCTTCTCACTATCATTGGATGGCCACTTTTCTCTCTTTGGATCTGCCAATTTGCATCCCTTCAAGGTTGGTTCGTGACTTTTTATTGGAACCATCATCCATACATTCCACTCTTTGGTGCTCCACACGATTTACTAATCCTTCTTTTGATGATTCACCACTTGCTAGCTGACTTTGTTCCTCCCTTGCTTTGAATTCTCTTGCAATCCTCACTTGATCAGCATGTGCTTCAGATGGTGCAATAGAACCCAAAGTCACCTTACGTCCATCCCACATGAAAGAGTACCTATTTTTAAAGCCATCATAGGTCACCCTCCTATCGAATTGCCATGGACGCCCAAGAAGAATATGGCATGCTTGCATAGGAACCACATCACACCATACTTCATCCTTGTACTTGTTGATGGAGAATGGCACCAACACTTGCTTGGTCACCTTCATGTCTCCTAGTTTCAGCTAACCAATGCAATGTATATGGCTTGGGATGTCTCTTTGTTTCAAGCCCCAATTTATCTACAAACAAAGTAGAAGCAACATTAGCACATGAACCACTATCTAATAATCATGCTACATACCTTGTTTTGCACGGTACACCTAGTGTGGAAGATATGATCTCTTTGAATGTTCTCCTCATCCTCCATAGGTGCAACACTAAGTGCTCTTCTAGTCAATAGAACCTCTCCATGGTCACCTCCCCAAGGAGCTTCCTCATCATTACTTCCTCCCTCCAATGGAGACATCTCCTCATAGATCTCATCTCTCATAATAGGCATCTTTCTCTCAAAATCACCAACAATGGCTTCCCTAAGTAATTTAAGATCATTATTCACCTCTTGTGGAGTCGCCATTATGCCTTAAAAACCTGCAAGAAAAATAGTTAAAAATAACAAAGAAAATAGACAAGAATATGTGAAACACTCCCTTAGTGTTTGGCACTCGCTTCTCTCAAGTTTGTTGGCTTTTACCCTCAATTGTAGCTCACTACTAAGCCTTTTTCCACTCAATGAATTTTCTTGTTGGCCCTTTAGAGAAGAACCAGCTCACTCACTCTTACCAAGGCTTATAGCAACACCAATCTATGAGAGTAAATGTAGAGGTCAAGAATAAGTATGCTTAGAGTGTTTTGTTCAAGAGAGTAACAAAGAATGACCAAGAATCAAGAACAGACACAATATAGACACCCTAATGTGTGGTATAATTGTGTGATGTTTCTTGATTTTTTAATGTTCTTTGGAAGAAAAATAACCAAACTTATGCAAAAACAATACTCCAACAAAACACCAAGAACAAGAAGAGTAGAAAACTGGTCAATTAAACTTTCGTACGTGGTGTTGTTCTCTGTCCAACTGATCTGTTTGTTTCAACAGATCTACTCGGTTGCACAAGGACAATATTCCAGCCAAATATACTTCAGTTTAATTGGTTTAGTTCGTGTGCTTAGCTTTTATCACCTTGCACGCCTCTTTCACTTTCTTTTGTGTTGCACGACTTTTCTTTGTGCAAGACTTTTTTTTTTTTTTGAATTCAAAACCCAGATAACCCACAAAACTCAAACAAACAAGTAAAAATTCACCTGAATGAACAGTGATTTCCGATGAACTAGTTCACCGTGAACAGTAAACCCTAAGCATGAACAGTAACGCCTGCGTGAACAGTACGTCGTGAACAGTGACGCTACAGTACTGTGAACAGTGACGCGATTTTTTTTTTTTCCAAGAATCTTCAACCCTAGGATGGCAAGTCCAAGAAACTGATTCTTTTTGAAAGATATTTTGCACAAGAATTCCAAGAAAACAATAAAAACAGTCAAGAAATACAAAATACCACACAACTCTAGAATTCTTGATTGAGAAGCAACCAAGAACAACTCTAAACAAACCCTAAAGCACGAATTTAATAAGGAAACAACGAAAACCAAAGGCTGAAATTTTAAGAATGTTAAAGACGGAACAGAATCAAAACTCAACGAAGGCAAACACAATTTGAAAAGAAAAGACAGCACGAACAAACAAAATATTAGGGTTAGGCACGAAGCTCTTGCCTTAATATCACGAAACAATGAACAAAGGGATATATCCACAATTCCAAAGGTAAAACGGATTGATAAAACCTGAAAATTCAAGAAGTTGGCTCTGATACCAATTGATGCGCGCACGCGTACGGAAGACTACCAAGACCTCTTGGATTTTAGGACTTACTACTCGTTGAACTCAAGACCCCTTGGATGGATCTTCCAAGAACCCTTGACGTGGAGTAGGTTGCTCGAACTTTTTCCCCTTGAAGATGCCCTTGAATCCTAGAAAAACCAAGATGAACTGAATTGAGCGCGTTCAATCGTTCAACCTAATTCTCTAGAGAACTTGAACAAAACCGAAAGGAAACTCTAAGCGAGATTGGACGGTCGCCACAAGCAAAGCTTGATAAGACCTATGGCAGTTCTCAATCACCAAAGAACCAAGAAAACTCTGAAGAGAATTCACTCAAAAATATCATAAACGTCATGTCTAATATTGTTCACAAGAAACCCTTATATAGGGCAGCACAAAGACATAAACCAAGAAAGTACTTTACCCTAGTTGTAACCTAATTACTCGACTACTAAAGATTACAACTCAAAAAATTATATAAAACAACTAAAACGGACTTTCTGATCGTACCCGCGGCATCTATCCGCGGCGCGGGTACGGGGCGCGGGTTCGGTCAGAAAGTTTGGCACTTCAAACACTTCACGAACGAGCCTTCTGATGGTACCCGCGGCACCTATACGCGGCGTGGGTTCATGGCGCGGGTTCGGTCAGAAGGTTCCACACTTCAAAGTCGTCCACAGTAGCAACTCCAGCCCGCAACACTTGTTAATCCACAAGCAAGGGCAGCTTGTTCCACCCACCTTGAGCCTTCTTTGTAAGTGAACTTGATCCATAGCCAATACTCTAATCCTTAGGCCCAATTTGCAAGCTTGACTAAAGTTAACTTCAAGCTTGTAGATAAGCTCAAAATCATGTAAAACCATTAAGCAGCAAACATGTAGAATTGATCCATCCTTGAACGTCTCCTTTTAAGCTCATCTTGGTCCAATATACTATATGTTAGCTCCTTGGATCATATCACGTCCCATGACTATCGAGATGAGCGGTTCTTCTGATCCTAGCTTCCCTAGTGTACATGCATTAATGTAATCATTTGTTGTCATATCTATAGCCTCCACACCCGTAAAATCCACACAAGCTCTCTAAAATAGGAGAGTAAGCAAGCGAGGAAGTCCAATGCAATTATAACCCATCTTCTGCTATGCTTCCATACACAAATGGGAGATTAACGCACTAGGCAAGGGAAGATTGGTTTGATCTCTAGCGTTCCAAAAGAACATGGTCTCTAAGATGTACATGTCATTTGAGTGCACTTCATTCTTGCTGCTTCTTGGGAAAACATTGCAGCCAAAAATGGAGAATCAGGTGCTGTAGTGGCTGAAACTTGTTCGCCAAGTATTTAATCTCCCCATTCCTTCTGAACTTTACTGCCTTGACGTTAAATCGTTTGCTAGCATGATCAATGGTCCAATCCCGGAGACATAAAATACCTTCCTGAGCTCAACATCACTACTACTATTCCAGCAATGCAATACCTCTGCTGTAGTCCTTCTATAGATTTGCAACCGTTTAACCATCACATGGGATTCTATGAAGTTCCCACTATATTTATCCTTGTCTACGATATTCGCGTAGAACTCTTTTACTAACTTTGGGTAATGAATTGGGGACGCCTCAAGATAGAGTCCTATCCAGTCTTGGTGAACTATTTTAAGATTTTGAAGTAATTCTCAATTTCTGCCATGATGTCCTTTTTTTTGATAATATTCGTCCCTTTTCTAGCCTCATACCATTGTTGCTTCTCCCAAGGAGTGAATCGTGTCTCATTGTTTTCTTGGCTAGCCCTAGGTCCACTAGATGAGGGTCTTCCTTTTCTTCTTTGAAGATCTAGTGGGTACCATTGCCATATTCATCTGCAATTAATACAATTTAAACCATTAAACACAAGAATAAGCACAAATGGGCTTGCTTGACATATCATCCAAACTCATTACCACTACCCTAAAATCAACCAACATTGAATTTAAATATAAGAGACCAAGCACTAGAACAAATAACTGACCTATCTCTTATGTCAACCACTACATACACTTTTGAGCAAATAACCATAGAATCATCAAATTTGCACCAAATTACTTACTCAAGCCTAGACTAATTTCAATAGTCAACAGATTCTGTAAGGTAATAGCATAGGTAACGCAGCGGAAAAATAAAAATTTATTACCTTAACCATGGATCTCTTTGACATATCTATATGATTAACAAGGGGTTTGCATGAAGATTACCTTAAGCACAGAAGATTTCTATGCTTCTAGGCAAAGATCCTTCGAAGAAGATGTTTGATCTACCATGAAAAAGCCCTCCAAGCGTAGAGCCTCTAACGATATCCACACGAACAACTTCTTTGGGAACCTTGTAGGCTTGCTTGCTTTGACTTTTGAGTGCTAGCTCCCTTGAATTATTTAAGAACACAAGAAGAAGAAAAACCTAACCCTTAGGAGAGAGAGAGAGAGACGCCTAGAGAGAGAGAAAGAGGCGTGTCTTTCTTCTTCAATATTTTCTCTCACTAGTTTTCTTTTTGTGTTGCAATAATAATTCAAGAGTCAAAGCATGAACCTATTTATAGAGGAAGTATTCTAGTCTTTTAGGAAATAAGCTAATTGGAAACCAAGAAGGTTTAGGTAACTTACTTTAAGCTAATCCTTCTCCTTTAGGAAATCTATTCCATAAGGAAACCAATTAGTTACTTTATTTCTTTTAGGAAACTAATTTCCTGCAAGACTTAGAATATTTATAAATAAGTCCTTTAAGTTAATTTATCTCATAAATTAACCCCATAAGTATCTCATACTTATCTTAATTACATTTTAACCCAAAGATTTTGTTCTTTATGTGTGTGACCCATTAGGTTCCATTCACGTTGGCAATAAGTATAAATTATAACTCATTAATTGAGCTAGATAAATTAAACACTTTTAATTTATCATTAATTCACTAATTAATCAATTCATACTTATAGATCATGAGTGGCGTCTAGCAATGCATCATGACCACCCAAGTGAATAGGAAAGTCATATGGTAGACCATACCCTTCAATGACAATGTTACCGTGTAATTAATATCCTTTCACCACACTATATCCCAATTAGTCTAAAAGTATAGTGCATACTTTAATAATGACTAATTTATATTTTCTTGTTCCAGAAATATAACTCTCCATGATGTATAACCTTGAAACTACTTCCAAGTTATACTATCACTTCTGCAGAAGATTTATGAGTTAATATTTCCAACAAGTGGCCATATAGGGATATACTCTCCTATTAAGGAGTGGTGAATCCTATATTGATTACTCACTATCTTTCCATGCTTCAAACTATACCCAATCTCTAACCTATGAGCTACCCTTTTACGGGCACCGAGGAATAGAGTCAAAGTATAGCAATCCACACTCAAGATACTATGGTAATCTCAAGTCAAAGGATCACTTACACCATTGCCATTAAGAGTTCAACCATTGGCACTATAGTTGAAAACTCTTGGCGGATCAATCCAATGAACTTGTTCTCAAACAAGCATCCACATACCAGCTTAAGTGTCACGCACACCATAGTCAATGAGATCAACTACTACTTACCATAAGTAGAGGCAAAGTATGTGCTAGTCTATCCGTATTAATGATGTCCAATCTCATTAATACTATGACTAGGGATATTTAAGAATATGACTTTATGTATTAGAGTCTCATAATTGTAACCCTTACAATCTCTAATACACAGTCAATATTCTAAGGACTTTATCAATCAAACAAGTAACATGGAAATACAAGTATAGATGATAAAGAAAAATACCACATGGATAAATATAACATAAATAAGTGTAACACAAAACACCTTAAACCATCTTGGTTTTAGGGCATACACTAACAACTTCATATTATGCACTAAACCAATACTCATTTGTTTAGGCAAGCATTTACATGAGTATCATACTTTTTCTGGGACAAGGCCTTAATGAGATGATCAACTATATTGTCATCAGTGGGAATCTTTCTATCTTTACATCATTCTTACCAACTATTTCTCTAATAAGATGATAGCGCCTAAATATGTGTTTGGATCGCTGATGAGATTTAGGTTCCTTTGCTTGAGCGATGGCACCATTGCTGTCACAATATAAAGGCATAGGATCAATAATGGAAGGAACCATTTCTAGTTCGGTGACAAACTTCTTGATACAAACAACCTCTTTTGCAGTTTCAGAAGCAACAATGTACTCGGTTTCAGTTGTAAAATCAGCGGTAGTTTCTTACTTCGAATTCTTCTAGCTCACAGCACCACCATTTAACGTAAATATAAATCAAATTGCGACTTACTATCATCCCTATCTGATTGAAAACTCGCATCAATGAAACCACACACTCCTAAAGTGTGTCCTCCATAAACCAAGAATAATTCTTTAGTTCTTCTTAAGTACTTAAGAATACTCTTAACAGCTACTCATTGACCCTCACTTGGGTTAGTTTGGAATCTGCTCGTAACACTTAGAGCATAGGAGACGTCGGGTCTCGTACATAGCATAGCATACATCATGGATCCTATTGCAGAGGCATAAAGAACATTTTGCATGCTATCAATTTCGACAGGTGTTTTAGGACACATGTCTCTTGAAAGAGTAATCCCATGTCTCATAGGTAAGTATTCTTTTTTCGATTGCTCCATGTTAAATCTCTTTAGCATCTTGTCTATGTATGTCGATTGATTGAGACCAAGCAATCTCTTGGATCTATCTCTATAGATCCTAATTCCCAGAATATAGGTTGTCTCTCCTAGATTTTTCATGAAAAAACTTTTGGGCAACCATACCTTTATGGTTTGTAGTAAAGGTATGTCGTTTCCCATCAACAATATGTCATCCACATAGAGTATTAAGAAAACAATAGTGCTCTCACTCACATTTTTGTATACACAAGACTCGCCTTCATTCTTAAGAAAACCAACCTCTACGAGCTCTCTCTCGGCCTTCTCCTCGAGCACCTCCTCAGCCCTGGGAGGTGGGTGTGCTGGTTGGCTATGCTCTAAGTGAACTCCTCTATTTCTCGCCTCGCCTACCACCCTCTCTAACATCTGAATGCTCTCACCGACGACACTTCCCGTATGGTCATGTATGTGTCGTACAACTCGGGTGAGTCGGCACGGGTACCATGAAATAGCTCTCTGAAAGCATCAGTTTGCTCCTACTCCTCTCGAACCTAAGTCTCAAGCTCCCTAATCTTCTAAGTCTGGGCTCGCACTGCCTCCCTCAACTCATGGATACAATCCTGTGAAGTATCAACTGCACGTCCCAGATGCCTACTCTCCTCAATAAGAGGAATCACTTCATAGTGATGCAATCCACCCCAAGGCCCCTCGTTAAACACGTAACGGGAACCTTCACCACGTCGCGATCCACAGGAGAAACCCTCCCAAAGGATCGTTCTTGTGTATCAATGAACAACCTAACCCCAATTCTACCCGAGAACTGAAACTAGTTTGAAGAGGATCCCAAACCCTAACCTCACACGCTGGTTAGAACTCAAGGATATCAAGGAAGTTCACGAATCACTCGTGGAACTCACAAGTCTCACAAAGAGAATCAGAGAGGAAAAACCCTCGTAAATTTTATTCAACTTCAATAATCTGTCTTAACAATAATAATAATTAGCCTTATATAGGCAAAAACACCCTAAATAACCAATATAGCAAGTAACTAGTCTATTACACGTTATAAACTAAGTAAAAACGCAGAAAACAAATAAAATCGTAAAGTTATGGACTAAGGCCGCGGGCTAGGCCGCGGGCCGGCCTTCTGTGCGGCCTTCATCAGAACGTCATCCCATCTTTGGCAAAGTTTCTGACGGAGGCCGTGGGGAAGGCCGCGGCGCGGCCTTGCCCGCGGCCTTCATCAGAAACTTTCTGATGGCCTTTTCTACGCGTCTTCTTCTGAACCCTTGCAGGTGTACTCGTCCCAGCATTGGATGGCCTCTTCCTCTTGCTCCTTTTGACCATCCTTGACGCCTCTAAGCCTCCATTTTGAGTGATTAAGCCCCTATGCATTGGTGATGCACTATGGATTATTCGAATGCCCCCATCTATTTGGGCTTTCATCACTTGGTTCGTATCATTCCCCTCCTCTTCAAGAAGATTCGTCCTCGAATCTTGCTTCTTCATGACTCCAACTGAGGGAACATTGTGTACCTGCACAGAAGAAATGTGTGGAAGAGAAGAATGAGAATTAGTAAGATCCTTCTTCACCGTCTTCTTCTTCCCCTTCGCAACCTCAAGCTCCTTAGATAGCTTCACATTGTCCCTATGAGTTTCCAACGGTGTCAATGGCACAAGTGTGATGTCCTTTCCATGCCAAGTGAACAAGTATTGATTGCGGAACCCATCATACATCACCTTGCGATCAAATTGCCATGGACGCCCTAGTAGCAAGTGACATGCCCCCATAGGCGCCACATCACATAAAACCTTATCTTTGTAGGCTCCAATGGTGAACACGACCTCGACTTGCTTGGTCACCTTCAATTCACCACTATCCCTCACCCACTGCAGTCTATATGGCTTGGGATGCTTCACTGTTTTCAAACCAAGCTCATCTACCAACAATGAATTCACAATATTAGTACAACTACCAGAGTCAACGGCAATGCCACATACCTTGTCCCCAATGAAACATCGAGTATGGAAGATTGATTCTTTCTGCACATCAGGTCCAGCTTCCTTAGGGTGCTCATCTGAAATTTTTCTTGTGAAAAGAAGCTCTCCCTTGTCAGGTTCGCAGCTAATAGGACCTTCACTATCACTTCCTCCCTCCAGTGGTGGCATCTTCTCATCATCTGAAGAAGCACTCTCTATGCCTCCTCCATCCAACACGATCATAGTCCTAGTGTTAGGACATTGGGATGCCACGTGTCCACGTCCCTGGCACTTGAAGCACTGGATGTCGCGCGACCTCATAGGTGCCTTCATCTGCCCTTTGCCTTCACCCATGCCCTCTTTTGGCTTGCTCAAGTCTCTGGGCCTCTCATCTTTGTCCCTCCTATCATACCAGCCAGTCCTCCCATAAGAAGACCCTGAACCACCTCTCCTCCTCGCTTTGAGTTGCTTTTCTACAATCTCTGCCTTCTGAACCAAGTCCTCCAACTCCACATAGGACTGCAACTCAACAACCTCTCGAATATCTTGATTTAGGCCAACTAGAAATCTCGCCATTGTGGCCTCTTGATCCTCCACTACATTGGCCCGAATCATCGCCATCTCCATCTCCTTGGCATACTCGTCTACACTCCTACTTCCCTGAGTCAATGACTGCAGCATTTGATGTAACTCTCGGTAGTAGTGATTAGGTACGAACCTCTTCCGCATGATTGCCTTCATCTCCATCCATGTGCGAACAGGTCGCTCTCCACATCTCCGTCTGGTAGTGGTCAGCTGGTCCCACCACACACTAGCATAGTCTGAGAACTCCACCGCAGCAAGCTTAATCTTCTTTTCTTCGGTGTAGTGGTGGCAGTCAAATACGTGCTCCACTTTTCGCTCCCATTCCAAGTATTGCTCTGGATCACTCCGGCCCTGGAAGGTTGGGATCTTCATTTTAATGCTCCCAATGTTGCCATCACGACCCTGTTCTCCTCTTCTAGGCCTCCTTTCAACCCCCATCTCATCATTAGAATCCCCGGACTCAGCCAAAGGTGATCTCCTCCGGTGACTTCTATGGCTGCTCCTAGATCTAGAGTGTGGATAGCCACGCCTCTCCATTCGATCACATGCAGCTTCCACTGCCTGCCTAATGCCCTGCTGGATGCTAGCATTTATGGTTTCGGCAAAATTTCTAAGATCAAATACTTTGGATTCTCCCTCGTTAGACATATTGATCCAAGAATAGAATGGATACGGAATATAAAGGTATAGAATCAAAAGGGATAGAATACTACGAATAGAACACCAACACTCACAATCCAAGACAAAAAATTGGTCAGGAAAATTTCGGGTGAACAGTAACTCGAGTGAACAGTATAATGCACAGTACTCGATGAACAGTGGCGATGAACAGTGTCGCGAAAATTTTTTTTTTTTTTATCGAGAGATGAGACTAGCAGAAAATTGCAGAAAAATTGATTAAGACACTATGAATTATGCAAGGCAACAAGCTCCAATCATGAAAAACAACAACGCACCAAACTCACAACAGTAGATAAACCCTAGGAACGAAATTGCTCAAGAACAATAGGCAATCACAAGAAATACTGCAGGAATTTGACAAAATAAAAGGAAAAGATATATCCAATCTCGAAGAATCGAAATTCAAGAGATGGATTAGGGAAACCTGATACCAAGAACCCAAAGAGCTCTGATACCACTTGATGCGATCCGCCCCAAGACCCCTCGTTAAACACGTAACGGGAACCTTCACCACGATCGCGATCCACAGGACAACCCTCCCAAAGGATCGTTCTTGTGTATCAATGAACAACCTAACCCCAATTCTACCCGAGAACTGAAACTAGTTTGAAGAGGATCCCAAACCCTAACCTCACACGCTGGTTAGAACTCAAGGATATCAAGGAAGTTCACGAATCACTCGTGGAACTCACAAGTCTCACAAAGAGAATCAGAGAGGAAAAACCCTCGTAAATTTTATTCAACTTCAATAATCTGTCTTAACAATAATAATAATTAGCCTTATATAGGCAAAAACACCCTAAATAACCAATATAGCAAGTAACTAGTCTATTACACGTTATAAACTAAGTAAAAACGCAGAAAACAAATAAAATCGTAAAGTTATGGACTAAGGCCGCGGGCCGGCCTTCTGTGCGGCCTTCATCAGAACGTCATCCCATCTTTGGCAAAGTTTCTGACGGAGGTCCGTGGGGAAGGCCGCGGCGCGGCCTTGCCTGCGGCCTTCATCAGAAACTTTCTGATGGCCTTTTCTACGCGTCTTCTTCTGAACCCTTGCAGGTGTACTCGTCCCAGCATTGGATGGCCTCTTCCTCTTGCTCCTTTTGACCATCCTTGACGCCTCTAAGCCTCCATTTTGAGTGATTAAGCCCCTATGCATTGGTGATGCACTATGGATTATTCGAATGCCCCCATCTATTTGGGCTTTCATCACTTGGTTCGTATTAAAGACCCACTTGCACTTTATGGGTTTTATCCCTTCAAGTGGCTCGACCAAGGTCCATACCTTGTTCTCGTACATGGAATCCATTTCGGATTTCATGGCTTCACGCCACTTCAAAGAGTCTACATTAGACATAACTTCTTCGTACCTAGTAGGATCGTCATCATCCATGACTAACACATCATTGCTCTCACTTATGAGAAATCCATATCTCTCAGGAGTATAATGTGTTCTATTAGATTTACGAAATTCTTATTAACTTGAGTTTTCAACTGCGCCTCATCAATATGTGGCGTAAGCTCTTGTTCCATCTGTTGACTACTTTGTGGTTCTTGAATTTCTTCAAATTCTACCTTACTCCTACTACTTCTTTCAAGAATAAACAATTTTTCTAGAAAAGTAACATGTCTTGAAACAAACACATTTTGCTCAAGGGGATTGTAGAAGTAGTATCCACGACTCTTTCTAGGATACCCCACAAACAAGCATTTGTCAGACTTAGCCTCTAACTTGTCTGACATGTTCCGTTTCACATAAGCAGAACAATCTCAAATCTTTAAATGATTAAGATTTGGTTTCTTACCATACCAAATTTCATAAGGTGTGGTATCAACAGATTTTGATGGAACACGATTGAGTATATAGGAGTCAGAATCTAAAGCATATCCCCAAAACGAACTAGGAAGTGATGCATGGCCCATCATAAAACGTACCATATCTAATAAAGTATGATTTCTCTTTTTAGACACACCATTTAGTTGTGGTATGTATGGAGGAATCCATTGAGGAATAATCTCATTTTTCTCTAGATATTGTTGAAATTCTTGACTTAAGTATTCTCCACCTCGATCAGATCTAAGTATTTTGACACTCTTGCCAAGTTGTTTCTCAATTTCAACTCTAAAGATTTTGAACCTTTCAAAAGCCTCGAATTTGTGCTTCATTAGAAACACATAACCATATCTAGAATGGTCATCCGTGAAAGTGATAAAGTAGGAGAAATCATCTCTAGCATGGATCGACATTGGGCCACAAACATCAGTATGTATAAGCCCAAGAAGATCACTAGCACGTTCACCCTTTCCAGTAAAAGGTGTCTTGGTCATCTTGCCAAGTAAACAAGATTCGCATGTTCCAAATGATTCATAATCAAATGAGTCCAAATATCCATTTTTATGTAACTTGGATATGCGTTTCTCATTCACATGACCAAGTCTACAATGCCAAAGGTATGTTTGGTTAACAATATCTAATTTTTGTTTTTTGGTGTTTATGTTGAAAATGAACTTTTGCTCATCTAGAATGTATAAGTCATTAATTAATGTACCAGTACCATAAGTAATACCATCACGTGGAAAAGAACAACTTTTATTCCTTTGAATGATAGTAAAACCATCCAACTCTAACAATGAGATATAAATGATGTTCTTTGTAAGTACGGGAACAAAATAATAGTTTTTAATTCTAAAATAAGCCCAATGGGCAAAGAGAGTACATAGGTTCCTACGGCTAATTGATAAGTGCTAAAGTGTACTAGTTTTTAGTTGGTTTTTAGACTAGGTTTTTAGGGTTTTTTATGGATTTTTCTCTAGTTCTTAGCTATTTCTTCTTATTTTTGAGTTTAATAGCTAAATCGTGTGTTAAAGATAATTATTTGCATTATTCTTGTGTTTTCATAGGGTTTGTACATTGCGTCACTAATTTGGATGATATTTTAAGATGATTTAAAGTTGGTGATGAGTTGAAGTCAAGAAACCCTCAAATTGGTGCAAAGAATCAATGGTAGAACAAGAATGGGAAAGAAATGGATTTGCAGCTCGGACATATTTCAGTATTTTGGTAATAACTCCAGATAGAGATATTGGATTGATATGCTTCTTGAGCCATTTTAAAACTAAGATGATGTTCTACAATTCATATGAAGACATTCAAGTCCAGTTGTCACGTTTCGATGGTCCAATTTCTAAGTTACTAAAGCACATCTATCCTGTGAGGCAGTTCCGACCAGTTCTCAAGTATTTTGACTATATCTCGAGCTACAGAGCTTTAAATGACTTGATTTTTATTGTTTTAGAAAGCTATTGCAAGGGGCTACAAATTTCGTGTTTTGAGAAAAAGTTAATTCTGCCGTCTTCGAGGTCAAATCTGACATGGAAGTAAAAATTGAGCTTCTGTCCGCATCCGCGACGTCACCCGCAGCGTGAATGACGACGCGGATAGGATCAGAAAGTCACGTATTCCATCTGCGGACGTGGCCGTGGCGCTGGATGGCACCGCTGGCTCAGTCACGAAAACCTGCGATTTTCTTTGTTTTGGGTGGAATCTTTTAAAAGAAGAACCCTACCTCTTGGGGAGGCATTACACACGCACCAAAGACATCAAAAATACACTTTTGCACACATCTAGAGAGATGTAGAGAGGAAAAAGCAAGAGTAGGGGGACAACTCAAGGGCTTCAATGGTGCAAAGCAAGAAAGTTTTATCAAGATACAAGGGAGGATTCAAGAGGGCTGCATGAGAATGAGCTTTCTCTTTCTTTCTTGTCTTTTGTTAATTGTATTCTTGTACTTACGAATTGGTTTGTTTATGATTTAGATGGAAAGAACCCTAAACTCTTATGGCTATGATTTTATTCTTTGTTAATAAAAGACCCACTTTGTTTTAGATTTATTCTTGAGTTTATTGGCTATTGAAGTGGGATTTGCATGCATCCTTAGATTCAATATTGATTTCATATAGTTGGATTGAGAAATCACCTATTTGATTAGATCATCTCTTGAATAAAGAGGCTTTCATGGGTTGCTAGAGATAGAATCACATAAGTCTCCCCGGTTAGATTCCTAACCAAAACCATAGAATCCATAGAAACTTAATACTTCTCTTTGGGGTTTTGATTGAGAAGAGATTCCAATCAATCAACCAAGGGGATATGGGGTTAATACTTGAGAAAGATTGAATCCAATTAAGGGATTCTAGGGTCTAAGTGATTGGGTTATTCATTAATCAAGGTATAGTCTTAGCATGCTTGGTTTAGGGTATTCTTCATCTTGATTCCCCTCTACTTTTGTCCATTCTCTCTACTGACTTCTAGATTGTGGTTTAATTAGGTAATTCGTTTAGTTAATTTGTCTTTCTAATTAATTTGTCATTCGATTTGTGAGGTTAGATAATAGAAAGAAGGTTAGTACTAGTACTCACATGTCCCTGTGGGATCGACACTCGGTACTCCTGTACACTGTTCTACTAGGAACGATAGGTGCACTTGCCTAAAGTATCCATAGTATAGCGAGACGGATACCACTAATGCAGCAACTCTTGCTCCATTCCCCACGCGTAGCTTGACCTCTCCCTTTGCTAGGGATCTACTATCTTTAAGATCCTGCATATTATTACAAATATGAGATCCATATTCGGTATCTAATACCCATGAGTCTTGGTTAGTAGATAAATTAATCTCAATCATAAACATACCTAAAGGTTGAACCTTCACCAAGCTTCTTTGACTTCAGAGAGTCAAGGTAGGCCTTGCAATTCCTCTTCCAATGCCTATCTTGTCCGCAATGGAAGCATGTGCCCTTGGGTTTGTCCTTCTTAACCCCACCCTTAGGCTTAGTTCTCTTCTTCTTGGATTTTTTAAGCCCAGAATTGGGCTTCTTTTTCTTGGAGCCTGAGATAAATATAATGGTGCCCTTCTCCTTCTTAAGATTAGGCTCAGCAGTCTTGAACATGTTCATCAATTCAGTCAACGTGCACTCAACTTTTTGCATGTTGAAGTGCAGGATGAATTGTGAATAACTCTCAGGGAGGGACTGAAGTAATTAAGTCAATACTTAACTCATTGTCAGAGACGTGTCCCAAATCAGCTAACTTTTCAATTAGCCCAATCATATTCAGTACATGGGTAGTCACTAAAGTTCCCTCTACCATCTTGCATTGATAAAGCTCCCTTGAGGTCTTATACCTCTCAATCCTAGCTTGTGCGTCGAACATTTCTTTTAAGTGCACAATCATGGATGGAGCATCCATCTTAAGATGTTACTTTTGCAATACGGGGGACATAGCAGCTAACAGGATACATGTTGCAGCATCATTGTCGGCTTTGTGTATCTCATATGCATCTATATCCTCAGGTGATGCATTAGCGGGTGGAGGAGGGGGCATGGGTTTATCGAGGACATACTTAATTTTTTCATGTTTGAGAACAATTCTCAAATTGATATTCCGATCCTCAAAGTTGGTTTCATTGAGTTTATTGTCAAGAATCGGTCGCAAATTCACGTTAGACATTCTACAAAAAGTAAAGACAGAAAATAAGTATTTGTTTTATGTTATATATGCAAACAAAAAATGTGGATTCGTAAATTTATTTGATTTGCTCCCACTATTTTACTTCAAATCAATAACCCTCAATATTGATTCGGAAATCCGTTGAAAATTTGTAGTGGGCTAAGATCTCATCTAATTAGCTTTGGGTTTGACGGAGGCCAATGCCCCAAAGATAAATTCGATTAGGTAGATAACTATTTATCAATCACAACCCTTGTGACTCCTAGATAGTTGAGTATCAACTCTTTGAAATTTACATCTTATGTATTACCCAACATTGCCTCAAAAAATATCACAACATTGATGGAGGTCAAACTCGTTATGTAATTTTTGTTAAGTCAAACTCATTATTCAGAGATTATATCTCATAACAAAAACATATTTCGAGTAAGGTGACCTTGACGGAGGCCAACGTGTTAACCTTAATAGGAACTCATCGTTTTTGTTATAATAATGGAAGGCAACTTAAATAGATGACTTAATATTTGATATTGAGGGATTTTAGTTTAAATATTAATGTCTCATCATATTATGCAATTAAAATATATCAATCATATAAAATAAATGCATAATAAACGTGGATGATTATGGAACTTTAACTAGGAATATTTCCTTCAAGCTTTGAAGAAAATATTTGGTTAAAATTCCTAGGGGACGTTTCAACTCCTTGATGCGCCTCCTTGGTTGCTCCTTGGTGCCACCTCCATCTTCTTGTACATTACATATGTAATTATAGTCTAAACAATTTAAAATAAACCTATTCCTAACCTATACTTTGTACATTACAAGCATTGATCAAGAAATCTCGAGTTACATTCGAGAGGAGTTTAGGTGAGAAGAGAATTACATCAGAAAATAGAGAGGGAAAGACACACAGACCCTATTTATAAAACCAATATAAGCCAACCATAAAAGAAGTAATAACCATTCAATCACATTGGTCTAGTCCATAATCATCCACCATGCCATCATACTATTTAACAATTAAATAAATTTATTTATTTAATTCTAGTCATAAATCATATGGTCTAAATAAATTAGATTAATGCTCA
>CM045567.1:4440354-4460631 GCA_024721245.1 Mitragyna speciosa | reverse complement strand
AAGAAAATGCAAGAAAGATCACATACGAGCACATTGGAGTTACATAAAAAAGCAACTAAAAAGTAACGAAAATATCTCTTCTTGAAGACCTGGTAACTAAAATACTATCAAAATGAACAAAAGCGTTAACGGTACCACTATTTAATGAAGCAAGACATAAAATGTAAAATTCTAAAAAATTGGGATAAAGGTAAACTCTATTAAAATAAGGGGCTAAATTGTAATTTAAAGTATTGCTCTAAGGTTAAAGTCCAAAATTCTAGCAAATTGGGGGAGCAAAACAATAAATTTCAGCAAGGGTTGGGGCTTAAATTGACAAATTCCAGAAACTATTAAGATTTAATTGCAATTAATTAAGCCTAATTGACAAAGAATAAAATCTAGGTGGGTCAAACTATAAAATCAAAGAGTCAATTGCATAAAATAAATAGGCTCCATGGCAAATGAGCAATAACCAAATTTTAAATGTCCAAGATATAATGTAAAATTAAGAATAAAATCAAATTAGTTAACTAAAAAGAATGTGCCAAACTAAACTTAATGTTAAACTAAAAGGATGAATTGCATTAAACGAGAAGCCATTTAAAAAAGAAACAAAGCCTAAGGACTAAATGCCCCACCCCACTATTGGTGATTGGACTGAGAACAAAGTCAAAACTCACACCACCGTTTGCTCCTTAAATCTGTTTTCTTCATCCAAACAATGTAAAAGAAACGAGTTCTCCCTTCCAGATGTTTTCTTCAACTAAGACCTACTCCCTTAAAATTTCTTCTTCAACCAAAGTTCCCTTTGTTCTCTGATATGCTCTCCCTCTCTCCCTTTTCTCTGTTCTTTCTTCTTTTCTTTTTGTTTCTTGTTTTCCTTTTCTCTTTTTTCTTCCTTTCTTCCTTCTTTCTGCTTTTCTTCCTTCTTCATTTCTCTGTTTTTCTTCTGTTATTTTCCCCCTTTTTTCTTTTCTCTCTAAGTCTCTCACCTTTCTTTTCTCTCTGTTTCTCCATCTTCTCTCTGTCTCTCTTCTTTCTCTATTGATTCTTCTCACTGTTTCTGTTTCTCTAAATCCATAAATCACTAAATTGCTGTTATCAAAGCAAATTAGAAGAAGATTCTAAAGACATAACTAGATTCAAGAAGGGAAAATTGGTAATGATTTGGAGGTCTTGAGGTGCGTGAGGGGGGTGATTGGACGGAGGTGGAGTTGTGATGTCGAGGTGGAGTGGGTCTTGATTGCTTGGTTTTGCATGATGGGTGATTCTTATTTGTAATTGTTGTGTTTTTTGCAGGTTTTGGGTGGTGAATTTGGGATTGGTTATTGTGGCATAGGGGTTCTTAATGGTTTGATTCGATTGGGCTATTGTGTTATTTGGTTATTGTTATGGCTATTGCTGGTGGGATTGCTGTCTGAACAATGGTGGTATGTGGTCATGTAGACACCAAATTTTAACACACCATTTATTTTCAAATATTGAGGGCATGTTTGTATTTTTTGGGCCAAATTTTAATTTTTCAATAATCTGGGGGGGCAAAATAGTAATTTTATCTGTAAAAATTTTTCTATCAGCTTTTGGGGGTTTTAAATTCATAGTTTTACTTTCATGTGAATTTGTTAATTTTTTATGATTTTTCTGGATTTAATTGGTATTCTTTTATATTTTTACCAGCACAAGGGCAAAGTGGTAATATCACCTTGCGAACACCATTTTAGCTCATTTTTAGGTCCAAATTTATTTTTCTAATTCTTTAAGCATGTTTCTAAATTTTCTTGATTTTTTCGAAGACGATTGCTATTTTTTTCTATAAATACTGCAATCAACGGCAAAATCGTCATTTTACACTTTAAATTCATTTTTCATCAATTGTTGAGTCATAAATGCATTTCTTAGGATTTTAAGCTTATTTGTAATTTTTGGTAATTTTTCGAAACCAATAGCTATTTTCTGTATATTTTCATTATCCAAGGGCAAAATTGTCATTTCACATTTCAAACTCATTTTTCACCAATTTTTGGGTCCCAAATTCGTTTTTAGGTTTTTAAGCATGTTTTTAAGTTTTTCTAATTTTTTTAGGGTGAATTTCTATTAACAAATTTGTTATTTATATTTTTCTTAATTTTTTCATTTTTGTGAGAGAAAAATAAATTTTTAAGGATAAAGTTGTAATTTTGATAGTCACGGGCGTTTTGGTCTTTTAGCCATTTCTTGGAAGATAAGTCTTTTGTTCATTATAAATACCCCCACTTGGGATTTAAAAAAAGAGGGGGAAGAAAATTAAAAAGAAGCCTAGAGAGAGTTTTTAATTTTTAATTTTATCTTTTTCACACACCACACCAAGAACACACACCATACATCTTCAAATTTTCACACACTACACCAAGAACACACACCACACATCTTCAAGTTTTCACACACCATACCAAGAACCAACAATAGCTAATCTCACACACTCTCTCACACTCTCTCGCACACACTACACACATTATACACACTCACACTCTCTCACACACACTACACATGTTACACACACTCACACTCTCACACACACACTACACATAGTAACAACACACAGATTCACACACTTGCACTCTTACAATCACACACACTAACTCACACACAATTCACATACAATTTACGCGCCACTCGCACACATATACAAATTCAGTCCCTCCAAACACACACATACCATCACACACATACTCACACCAATTCACACACAAAAACACACACCAGCACTCACAGAGTTCTTCACACAATCACAAGCACACACACTCATATCGCACACAGAACACACACAGGACACAAGCCAGCTTCACACAACCCCAAACACACACACATACACACTGACACTCACACACACCAGTCACACAATTCTCACACAGACAACAATCACACAAACACACATTCACTCACACACCTTCACATCCAATCCCTCACATAGATAAACACACACAAGCACACACAATTCACAAAAACAACACCCAGATTCACACACAGGCACACCAAAGTCAATTCAGAATCCAATCGATTCCTATCTAAAACACGCAAAAAAAAATCCCTATCTCCATCAAACAACCATTAGCTCCCCTCACTGAGCATCAAAAATCCACAACCAAAACACAAATAACCCATCGGCAGTTAGAGAAACTAGTGGCACCAGTTATCATTTTCCACTCCACCACAAAACACACGGATAGTCCACAAGACCTCTACAGTTATCACAGTCAGTCATCATCTTCACAGACATCCCAAACCAAAAATCAATACCCAAAGTTCCATCACTACCACAACAGTCCAATCCAGCTCCAATCTAGTCCTACCTCATAATACAAAACCTTTGCAAAATCACCATCAACAATCGGCAACCACTACAACCCAAACCCCACCTGCAATTCCCACAAATCAATTAATCACCACTGTCCACCTGAAAACTGTAAGGTAATAAGGGGAGTAACGCAGCGGAAAATTTAAAAATTTATTACCTTAGCCATGGATCTCTTTGATGTAATCTATACGATTAAAGGGTGTTTAGCACAAATACCTCAAGCATAGAAGGTTTCTATGCTTCAAAGGGCAAGATCCTATTCGATGAAGGTGTTGATCTACCATGAAAAGCCCTCCAAGTGTCGAGCCTCCAACGGTATCCACACGAACATGATCTTTAGGAACCTTTGGGCTTGCTTGCCTTGCCTTTTGAGTGCTAGCTCCCTTGAATGATTCATGAAGAACACAAGAAGAAGAAAGAAGTTGAAACCCTAACAATTAGGGATGAGAGGTGTGGCGTTTTTCTTGGAGAGAAAAACGCCACCAAGCTCTCAATTTTTCTCTCTCTAAATTTTGTGTTATGTGTTTCATCAATCTCTCAAGAGTCAAGGCATGGACTTATTTATAGATGTAGTATCCTAGTCTTTAAGGAAACAAGAGCAATTGGAAACCAAGAAGGTTTAGGAAGCTTACCTTAAGCTAATCCTATTCCTTTAGGAAACCAATTCCAAAAGGAAACCAAATAGCTTCTTAATTCCTTTTAGGAAACTAATTTCCATCAAGACTTAGAATATTTATAATTAAGTCCTTTAAGTTAATTTATCACATAAATTAACCCCATAAGTATCATTATACTTATCTTAATAACAATTTAACCCAAAGACCATGTTCTTATTGTGTGTGACCCATTAGGTTCCATTCACGTTGGCAATAAGTACAAATTATAACTCATTAATTAATTAATTAAGAGCCAGATAAATTAACACTTTAATTTATCATTAATTCACTAATTAATTAATTTGCACTTATAGATCATGAGTGGCGTCTAGCAATGCATCATGACCACCCAAGTGAATAGGAAAGTCATATGGTAGACTACACCTATCAATGACAATGTTACCGTGTAATTAATATCCTTTCACCACACTATATCCCAATTAGTCTAAGAGTGTAGTGCGCACTCTTTAAATGACTAATTAATGATTTCTTGTTCCCGAAATATAACTTTCCATAAAAGTATAACCTTGAAACTCTTTCAAGTCATACTTTCACTTTTGCGCAAAAGATTCTTTAAGTCATATTTCAACAAGTGGCCAATCCGGGATATACTCTCCTATAATAAGGAGTGGTGAATCCTATATCGATTACTCACTATCCTTCCATGCTTCATACTATACCCAATCTCTACCGTATGGGCTACTCTTTTACGAGCACCGAGCAATAGAGTCAAAGCATAGCAATCCACACTCAAGATACCATGGTAATCTCAAGTCTAAGGATCACTTACACCATTGCCATTAAGAGTATAATTCATTAGCACTATGAATAGTAACTCTTGGCGGATCAATCCAATGAACTTGTTCTCTAACAAGCATCCACATACCAGCTTAGGTGTCACACACCATAGTTGACGAGATCAACTACTACTTACCATAAGTAGAGGCAAAGTATGTGCTAGTCTTCCCATATTAATGATGTCCAATCTCATTAATACTACGACTAGGGATATTTAAGAATATAACTTAATGTGTAATAAGAGTCTCATCATTGTAACTCTTACAATCTCTTATACACAGTTAATATTCTATGGACTTCATCAAATAAACTAGTAATATAAATAACAAGTATTAAATGACAAAGAAAATGCCACATATATAAGTATAACACGAAATAAGCGTAATAAAAATCCCAAAAACCAACTTGGTTTTAGGGCATACACTAACAAAAACTCCATTGCAGAGTCAGCCATTCCCTCACCAAGGCCACCTCCAAATTCCCTGCAAACGATAACCAATAGCCCCTTTCCAATCAACACCATCATCAACCCAATGGCCTCCTAATTTACTGGAAAAACAACCTCCAAAGAAAAACAAAAACAACCCCAGCTGCAGAAAACAAAACAACAGAACTCCCCTTCCCCAGTCTGAAGAGCCCATCACCAGTCTCAATCTCCACCCTTGACCTCAACCACCTTCAACCTATAACTACCAATCTATCTACCAGAGACTACCCCAAACCACCACCAGCGAGGAACCTCATCGCCACTCAACCATCAATTTCAACCACCTCCACCAGTTCACATACGGAACAACACCAGCACCACTTGAAAAAAAATATGCCAACGCAACCCAAAACCACAAAAACACAATTAATGTCCCCTGTTACCAGCCATGAACAATCAAAGCCCAACAGCCAGCACCACCGCCCCTGGTTGCGGACAGTGCCACTATAACACCCTAGAAATTCATGCAAAAATCATTTATTTTGTATTATGTCCATTAGTTAGAAAAAAAAAAAAAGAGGGCCGAAAACTTAGTGAAAAGAAATAAGGAAATGATTTCTATTTATTAGTAGCATGTTGTACCATTTCCTTTAGGAGTTGTACCTAGAAGTCTTGCAAGATTAATGGTAAGATAAATGTTAAAAATCTCTTCTAATTATACTTGGCCAAGTGGAGATTAATTTGCAAGAAAGTCAAGCTCTACTTTTAGTTTTTTCTTGCTTTGATTGGTCACCACTTTTTCCAATTTTTCTTCAATTCTTTTCCACTTTACTTAGCTTATTTTTTTTTCTCTTTCTCTTCACTTTGGCCGGTTTCTTCTTCCCTCTTTTCTTCTCATTTGCTTTCATTTTCTTGGAGCATTTCTCTCTAATTTGATCACTTTTCATCCATTGAAAGTGAATCAACCTTCTTCCTAAGCAAAGATCTTGCCTTATTAAAGGCTATTCACCATAAAACTTTCCTTATTCTTTCAAGTATAAGTTGTAGTTTTGTGAATTTATACCTATGTTCTTGTTGTTAAGCATGATTGATTTGAGCCATAAAAATGAAGTTTTATTCCATGATTTTATGTTTATGGGCTTGTATGACTTGTAGATAGTGATTGATTCTTGAAATAACATGATTTAAGTATGAATTGGTTGAAGAACCTTGGAGTATTTCATGTGTTTTGATGGAAATTTGGAGTGATATTGGATTGAATTTTTATATAAAAGTTGTAGAACTACTTGAATTGGGCTGGTTTGGTTGTTTTCTTTGCAGGAAAAATTTTTGGGTTAGTCCGATTATAGGGGAAATGCTGCCAAAATTTCGGTAAAAACCTAAGAAATAAAGTGATTAGGCTATGATTTAAAGCTTTATAAGCTGTAATGTAGTGATTAGAACGTGCAGAAATTTCCGTAGATGAGCTATTAGTGAATTGAACCTTTCCGAGCAAAACCCTAAAAATTTAGAAAACCTTAATTTTGAAAACCCTAAACCCTAGGGTAAAACCCTAAACTCCAAAACCCTAGAAACTAAACCCTAGAATGACTTGGGGTATTTCTCAAATTTTCTTATTAAATTACTTAGATTTTAGTCAGGTTTTTATACGGCTATTTTCTCTTGAATTTCAGGATCCGAAAGTGAGACCCAACCTTATCGCAAGATATTTTCTTAGGCTTCAGGTGAGTGTTCTTACGTGTGCATGATTGCATGAAAGGCCATGTTAAACTTGACATTATTAGTTTGATGAAATGTGTTACTTGAGGAAAGATGTGTACTTTATCGCATCTATTCCGCAATGTGTTACATGCTTTCACTATTAAATGTGTTATTTGTGCTTGAGACTTCCGTGACTAACTTCACCGTTACTTCACGGTTAGTCAACTCGGTCGTGCTTGGGAGGTCATAAGGTGCTGGATGTTTTAGGGCGTGTTGTTCTTTCCCAATTGAGTTGAATTCCTCAAAGAGGCCAACTCTGGATTGAACTTTCTTGCTTGTTGGCCCTTCCAAGGTTGAGATTACTCCCTGGATGTGGTAGCCTGTACGGAGGTTACAAGGTGAATGGTGGTTAGGGTACTTGCTTGTTTATACTAGTATGTTCCTTGGTGAGGACCTGAGCTATTATCTCGAGTCCGAACATCTTGGTTACATGTTCAGTGCTTGCTACTTCTGCAGTTGAGCTTGCTCCCGTAGTTGAGCCCCGTATCTGCCATTGACTACTTGTTAATTAACTTGTTCATATATTGTTTATTTAACTTGTCAAATATTTTATTGAATAAAATTATATTTTACTGGTATGGTTGCATGACTTGAGCACTCACTGGGCTATTATAGCTCATCCCATTTATTTGTTTTCTTTAATCAGGTTTCCCAAAATACTAAAGTTGGAAAAGTTGATTTTGGACCTAGTAAATGTTTTGTTTAATGTATTTTGATAGCCTAAATGTGTAGGCTTTTATTGTAAATATTATTTATATTTTGGGATGTAAAAACTCTTGTGATATTTATACTTTCAAGTAAATTTTATGAATGTATTTCTTTATGAATGCATTTTATTATGGGTTAAGTACGCTTGGATGTTTGAGCGAGTGCGTGATTCGAGTCCTGGCGAGAGCTAGGCAGGTAGTCCGCTAAGCCCTTTGGTGCGTCTCTGGGTAAGGTGGGGCTGTCACAACCACCACCCACGGCTGATCAATTTGCCTGCTAACATCATCGGCCAGTAGCAGCTCACTGGAAACCCAATCATAGTCACAAATCATAACTATGAACCCAGGTGAGATTCGGTCTTTCTTCTTATTATTTTGAATGGTTTTAATTAATGAAATTATGTGATGAGTTGCCACTTGTTTTGTAATGATTTGAGTGTTTGATTGAGGAAGGTTTAAGCTTTGGTTTTGGGGAGATAACACAGAGAGAGAGCAATGAGAGAAAAGAAAGAGATAGATGCCAGAGCATAGAGAGAGAGAGAGAGAGACGGGCAGAAAGATAGAACAGCGAGGGAGAAGAGAGTAGGGAAGAGAGAGGGCAAATCAAAGAAGATAGTGAACAGGAGGAGAGAGCATCTGGAGAGAAAAGAATTGAAGAAGAGAGAATAGAGAGAGGGCTGGAGAAGAAGGTGAGAGATGAGAGAAATCAAAATAGAGAAGACGAAAAAGAAAAAGAAAAAAAGAAGAACGGAAAGGAAGAATCGGAAGGAAGGAGAAGGAGAGAATGGAGAGAAGAGAAATTTGGAGAGAAAAGAAGATGAGTAAGAGAGATGCAGAAAGAAAAAGGTTGGAGAAGACCGGAAAGAAAGAAGAAGAGAACAGAGTGAGAGACGAAAGGGAAAGTGAGAAAGAAAACTTATTTCTGGAGAAAAGAACTGATTTTCGGGGAAATTTAGGTCTTCTGTTATTTTATTCTTTTATGAGATAATTTTCCTTTATTCGTATAATCTGGAATATGTTTTGTTCTCAGTGATTTAGTTTTTTTTTTTAGTTAACTAATTCAATTAACTTAACTAATTTAGCTAATTTATTTGGTCTTCATTTTTAATTTTGGGTAGTCTTCTTTCTGCTCATTTTTATAAAAAATAAATATTTACCTTTTAGCCCCTTAGAATTCTTAGGTAGTTTATTACCCCCATGAACTTGTCATTTTATACAATTGAATCCTCCATAATTACAGATTGACCCCCTTAAGTTTATCATCTTTCAATTAAGTCCTTGGTTAGTTGCAATTTCACCTCCCTACATGCTGAAATTTATTGCTTTGCCTCTCCCAACTTGCTTCAATTTGCATCTTAGCCCCTCATATTTGCTGGAATTTTACTTTTGTCCCCCATGTTTAGCTTTAACTTACAAATTATGCCCCATTCTTGCTTGAATTTGCGATTTGGTCCTTGGGTTCACTTAGATTTCTATTTTAGTCTTCCAAATTTACTTTAATTTGTATCTTTGCCCCTAGACTTGTGTAGATTTTCAATTTTTGTCCCCATTAGTTTAAATTTATTATTTGGCCCCAATTGACTCTACTTTTTATTTTCCCCCTCTAACTTGCTATAATTTACATTCTTCTAATGTGTTAGTATTTCATATTTTACTCTTTGTTTTATTAAGTAGTTGTCCCTTTAACTTGTGTTTCGTTTTTAAGCTTTGGTACCGGGTCTCCAAAGAGGTATCCCGACTTCTTGTCATTTTCCTCTTTATGTGCTCCAATATGATTTTATGCATTATTTTATTATTATTTGTTTATTTCTTATTTTACATACTTTTTGTGTATTTACGTATTTAATTTATTTAATTTTGAATTTTTATTATTTTGAAAAAATATAATATTTTGTATTTAGCTAGTCAATGTAATAGTTAGATTATTTTTTTTCATATTTTAGCAAAAATTTTGTAATTAGATAGAAAGTGTAATAGATAGGGTATTTTTAATTTTCCTTTTTTTTTTAAATTGTAAATTAAGCCCCCGGTGTAATAGTTAGGGTTTATTTGCTTTTACTTGCTTACGTGCTTTTTTGTTTTACCGCTTTCATTAGGATTTTGCATCTAGATATTATGCTTATGTGTTATGTGCTCTACTTGACTTTATATGTCTTTATATGTTTAATTTGTTTTTAATTCACGCTTTATTATTTAATTCATGTTTTATGTTATTCCGTCACCACACTAGTCCAACTCTAGTTGTGGCTTCTCGTTTTCCCACTAGTCCAATGCTAGTGGAGAATTACTAAAAGGGGCTAGTCCAATGCTAGACCCTTAGCGCATCTTAGTGTTAGGTGCATTCGTGTGCATTTTACACCCCACTTCACACATTTTTAGTTTTCTTTTCATTTCGCATGATCTTTATTATTATTATTCTTCTTATTATTATTATTATTTTGACACATTTTTAAAATGCATGACATCTAGGTTGCATTTCACTTAGACTTTAGGACATTTGTGTGATCTGACTAGAAATAGTCGGCTACTCACGTGGGAAGCAGTGGCGTACATGCCGTTCCCCCCTCCGTAAGTAGAAACATTCAGTCATGAGTTATTAGTCCCCCATACCCGTCATGTTACATACCCACTTTCTTTCTTCACTTAATATATATTATTACTATTTTCTTTTCTTTTTGCATCACATTTTACATAGACACTCGTGACTCCCTTGAGGTCTCAACTCGGGTTTCGCAATTAATGCGATAATCTCGGCTAGGTAGAAAGGGTGCCTTAGGCACGAGTCTTTGCCTTCCCTTTCTTCAAATGTGACTCCCAAACCTTTTTCTCTCATTTTTTGTAGACCGGAGTCGGAAAAGGGTTTTAAATGATTTTTTTTTTAATTTTATTTTTGTTTTGTTAGACGATTTTCCAGGTGACTTGGTGCGCCCCAACTCAGTACCAAGTGGCGACTTCGTTTTTCAAAATAAAACCCTTTTTCAAAATTAGTTGGCCAAAACTGTCGCATTTTTTTAGTCCTGGCCTTATTTTCTTTTAAAATACATTTTATACTAAATAACACTTTTTCACTAAAACACGATTTTTTCTCCCACACGTACGGTTTTCCCAAAACTCTATCTTTTCAAAAAGGGTCACTAGACCAGACCGTCTTTTTGGGACGCGATAGTCACAACCCCACTAGTACCTTTTACTTTACGATTTTTAGGACGCGACAGGTCATGGTGGTTTGTGGTAGTTTGTGAAGTGGTAATGGTTTTCTGGAGTCTAATTTGGGGCTGTCTTCTATATGTAGGTGGTTTTGGGTAGTGGTTGACGACTGGTTTTGAGTGTGATTGTGACTGGGTGGGATTTGATAGGCATTGCTTTGGGTCTGATAGGTAGTCCGCGGTTTGGTTGGGTAGAGTTTCAGGGAGGAGACGGTGGAAGGGTGGAGGAATTGTTGGGTTGTGGATGGTGGAGTGGAGAGAATGGTGGTAGAAGAAGAACCCAGGAGAAGAAAGGAAAAAAAAAAAAAAAAAACCCAGAAGAAATAACACAACCTATGAACAACATTGCAAAAGGAAAAAAAAACTAACAACAAAATTCAACCAAAATTTCAAGCAATTAAAACAAAATCAGACTTATACAATGAAAGAAAATTGATCAAAACAAATAGAAAAGAGATAAGAAATTATCTTTTGGAAGCTAGGAAAGAATCTGATGATGAACAGTGATGATCCCATCAGTAAATGGAGCAATAAAGAAAACATTTTTCCTTTAGGATAAAATTGTGTGTTTAGGGTTTCTGATCTCTTCTTTTTTTTTATTTTAATGGGGGTATTTATAGAGCCTAATAGTCTTGGCCCATATCCCAAAATAATTAAAATGCCAGTGGTAATAAAAATCTTAATTTTATTTTAAAAAATTTATTTTTGGCACAAAAAAATCAAAATTAAAACAAAAAATGAAAATGAACTCCAAAATTTGTCAAAAAATTCAAAATAGATTTCAAAATTTTAAAAATAAAGATTAGAGCCTAAAACTGGCCAAAAATGCGTTCGGGTGTGAAATGACTATTTTACCCTTATACTAACAAAATGCACAGAAAAAATAGCTATCGGCCTCGAAAAATTACCAAAAATTAAAAATAAGCTTAAAACTCCAGAAAATTAATTTAGGACTCAAAAATTGTTAAAAAATTAGTTCGTAGTGCGAAATGACTAATTTTTCCCTACACTAACAAAATGCACAGAAAAAATAGTTATTGGCCCCAAAAAATTATCAAAAATTAAAAATAAGCTTAAAGCCCTAGAAAATGCATTTAGGACTCAAAATTGATAAAAAAAATGCGTTCAGGGTGTGAAATTATTATTTTACCCCTATGATGACAAATAAATAGAAAAATACCAGTTAAACCCAAAAAAAATCACAAAACTGGACTTAAAAAAAATATGTATAAAAGTACAAAATATGAATTTAAAACTCCAAAACTAATGGAAAAATATTTACAGCTAAAAATTATTGTTTTGCCTCCCCGAAATTGTTGGTTTTGCCTCTTTTTGCTCAAAAATCAGATTTGACCATAGAATTAGAAAAGAAAGGCCCCCAATGTTGAAAAAATAAACGGTGTGTCAAAATTTAGTATCCACAGTCTCACTCCCCTAGTGGATTTGAAAAGGCCTGAAACTACCCATTGAATAAAATGGAAAACCAGCTGTTGGATAATAATCTGTATGTCAAATCAACTTAATGTTCCTGAGGGAATCAATACATGTCATCACTTAATCTAAAATTCTCTCTCTAAAAATTTCTTTCTACGTTGCTAGGGTTTTGCCGCCTTTTCAAATTTCAAATTTCTGGTCTGCCTCCATTGCTAGATTTGTGTGATCTTGGTCTTTGTTAGGGTTTTCTTCATTCCCATGGTAGATTTGGCAGCCCCCTTAGCCTTCTATCATTTCGCCTTCTTTCCAAAAGAAGTCATTTTCAGACTTGATTTCTTCATCATCTTCAACTCCTTTGCTGAGCATTAAGGCTATGCAGTCGACATATATAGGTGAACCGGCTTTTCACTTCTCTCAATCAGATTTGAATAATCTTGTGGCTCCCTACAAATTTGTTGGTTGGAAAATTCACTCATGGTAGACCTACGATGGACAACTTAAGAAAATTTTTCCAATCCCTCGATTTGAAAAAGACAACCTCAGTTGGTTTATTAGATCCTAGACATGTTATCATTCGTTTGAACAATGAAGTAGATTTTCTTAAACTTTGGAACCGTGGAATCTAGTATGCTTGTGGTTACCCTGTGCGTGTATTTAAATGGACTCCAGCATTTCATGTGGACAAAGAACCTTCGGTTGTGCCTGTTTGGTTCCAATTACCAAAGCTTCCCGTTCATTATTTCAACAAGGAGTGTTTGTTCTAGATAGTGAATGTTTTGCGAACTCCTCTTTTCATGGATTCTACTACGGTTTCAAGCTTGTGTCCTAGTGTGGCTAGGGTATGTGTTGAGATTGATCTTTTAAAATCTTTGCCATCTAGTGTGTGGATTGGCAATGGAGATTTTGATGGGTTTTGGCAAATTTTAGAACCAAATCATCTTCTTAAATATTGTTCCCATAGTTTTCGACAAGGGCATAATTTAGATGATTGCCATTTCTACACCCAAACCTTAGGATTTCGAATGAGGGTAAAAGTCAAAAATTGTAAGTAGGGTTACGTCCCTGTGACAAGAATATCACCCTAAGTGTAACACCCTAGAAATTCATGCCAAAACCATTTATTTTGTATTATGTTCATTAGAAAAAAAAAAAAAAAGAGGGCCGAAATTAGTGAGAAGAAATAAGGAATTGATTTTCTATTTTACTTGCATGTTGTACCATTGCTTTTAGGAATTGTACCTAGCATCTCTTGCAAGATTTATTATAGGATAAATCACAAAAATCTCTTCTAATTACTCTTAGCCAAGTGTAGTCTTCCATTGTTAAGAAAGTCAAGATTTCTTTGGTTTTGTCTTGCTTTGATTGGACCACCATTTCTCCCATTTCTCTTCAATTCTTTTACTTTACTTAGCTTATTATTTTTTTTCTTCTTGCTGGCCGGCTGCTTTCTTCCCTCTTTTCTCTCCATTTTCTTTCAATTTTCTTAGATATTTTGCTTCCATTTACTCATTTTCCAACCATAGAAATTAAGTGGAACTTCCTCCTAAGCAACTATCTTGTCTACCTAGAGGTATTTCCCATGAATTTCTCCTTTAATTTCAAGTGTAAGATTATAGTTTTTAGCTCTTAAGTTATGTTTTTATGGTTAAGTAAGATTGATTTTTTGGCCATGAATATGAAGTTTTATTCCATGAATATGAGGTTTATGGACTTGTATGACTTGTAGATAGTGATTTAAACTTGAAATGACATGATTAAGTTTGATTTGATTGAAGATTTAAGCTTGAACTTAAGAACACTTAAACAGTCATGCTGGACCAGTTTTAGTAAAACTTTCATAACTTGGTGTAGATAACTTGGATTCGAATGATTCTTGTTGTTTTAGAAACTAGATTCATAGGGCTTTAAAACGGTATAAAGCTTGCACGGTGGTTCATTGTGTATTAATCGCAGAAAGCTTGCAAAGTTGGCTGAAAATTCGGTTCTGCGTAAACAGTTTTGATGAAGAGCCAACTTGGGGGCTGATTTTGAACCTGTTCTATTTGGAATTTTAAGTGATGATCTTCATGAAAGTTGTAGCCCTATAAACGTACTTTCAAACCATGTAATCACAATTCCCTAGTTCTTAGTGGATTGACCCCAGCAAGGGCACGAAGTTGGCTGAAAACCAACCCTGTGCAGATTTGGGTGATGATTCTTGGAGTAGGGATTTTGAATTTGAGTGGAATCTTGATTGAATTTGGGTTTAAATTGAATATATAAGTTGTAGTACATGTTGAATGGATTGGATGGTTGATTTTTCTTGCAGGTTTTAAATTTTTGGGTTAGTCCGGTTATAGGGGAAGTGCTGCCGAAATTTCGGTAAAATCTAGGAAATAAAAGTGATTAGGCTATGATTTAAGACTTTATAAGCTGTAATTTAGTGATTTAAGCGTGCAGAAATTTTCGTAGACTAGCTATTAGTGAATTAAACCTTTCCGAGCAAAACCCTAGAAACTTAAACCTAGAAAGACTTGGGGTATTTCTTGAATTTCCTTATGAAATTTCTTAGATTTTAGTCAGGGTTTTTATACGATTATTTCTCGTGAATTTCAGGATCCGGAAGTGAGGCCCGACCGTATTACGAAATCTTTTCTTAGGCTTCAGGTGAGTGTTCCCTTACTTGTGCTTATGAGTGTTTCTTCATATATACATGATGCATGTCCAAATGTGATTTTATTTGTACTTGATACTCGTGACATGTCTCAATGTAGTATGTGAGTGTCCTTATGTGTGTACGATACATGAAATGTTATGTCATACTTGAGAAATGTTAAATCATGAAATGTTACGTTAAATTGGTACTTGTTATTTTATGACCTATGTTACTTGAGGAAAGATGTGTACTTTATCGCATCTATTCCGCAATGTGTTAAATGCATTCACTATCAATGTGTTACTTGTGCTTGCGACTTCCGTGGTTAACTTCATTGTTTTCCACAGTTAGTCAAATTGGGTGAGATTGGGTGAGATATAAGGTGTTGGGCGATATTCGGTGCTTGTTAATGTTCATATCTGAGTAGAGTCCTCGAAGAGGCTAACTCATGATTGAACTTGAATCCTTGGGTGAGAATGGGGTGATATAAGGTGCTGGAGAATATAGGTGCTTGATATTCTTTCCGATAAGAGTTTCATTCCTCAAAGAGGGTAACTCCGGATTAAATTTTTCGAGTATTCTGGACCTGAACTTGCTTCTGCAGTGAGCCCGTATCCGCCATTGACTATATGATACTTCATTTTGTGTGTTTCTTGTGTCATGAACTTGTTAATTGTTGTCACTAAATGTTACCTGGTTATTGGCATGCTGCTTGTCTTGGACACTCACTGGGCTATTATAGCTCATCCCGTTCATTTGTTTTCTTTAACCAGGTTTTTCCAAAATACTAAAGCTGGAAAGCTGCTTTTGGATATAGTAAATGTTTTGCTTCATGTATTTTGATAGCCTAAATGTGTAGGCTTTTATTGTAAATATTATTTAAATTTTGTGATGTAAAACTCTTGTGATGTTTATACTTTCAAGCGAATCCTATGAATGTATTTAATATGAGTGTATTTGATTTTGCTTTATTTTAAGTTAAGTACGCTCGGATATTTGCGTGAGTGCGTGATTCGAGACCTGGCGAGAGCTAGGCAGGCAGTCCGCTAAGCCCTTTGGTGCGCCTCTGGGTAAGGTGGGGCTGCTACACTAAGGGTGAGATCTCTATTCCTAATAATAATATGGTGGGAGAAGGAAATGTTTCTGATAAGAGTAGGGGTGAAATAATGGAAAATAATATTACAAACAAGCTAGAAAGGCCAGATAATGGGCTAAACTTAAAGGCAATGAAAAGGAATGGTGATAATTCTTT
The DNA here is from genome assembly GCA_024721245.1 of Mitragyna speciosa. Taxonomy (NCBI): domain Eukaryota; kingdom Viridiplantae; phylum Streptophyta; class Magnoliopsida; order Gentianales; family Rubiaceae; genus Mitragyna; species Mitragyna speciosa. The sequence continues at coordinate 4,444,439 of CM045567.1, read as the reverse complement.
TTCGGAGATGGGCTCGGGTTTGCATATTCATGAGGCTGAAACAAATATTGATAGGGAAGAAACTATTAGGGATGATGTGGAAATGAATACTACTGAGGATCGTGTTCTAGTGAATATTGGAATTGATCAACATGTGGCAACAATGTTGGTAAAGGAGGCAGTATCTTCGACTGCAGATGGTATTATCATCGAAATGGCTAACAAAATTTTTGCTGAGGAGGGTAACGCCAATGATGTTCTAGAAAAAGTATAAAGACAGCAACTTTCAATGGTGAATGGCCTGAATCTATCCCCAAGGAAAGGGCCTTCTTCGACTGTAGAATCAATGGAGGTGCTTAGACATCAATTGGATAGCTTAAAGAGTCTGGAGGGATGGCAAACAATCTCTTATAAGGGCAGCAATAAAAAATTGGCTGTGAATCCTCAAGCTTGCCCTTCTTCCTTTATCCAATGATAAAAGCTTTATTCTAGAATGTAAGAGGTATTAAAAATTCTCTTACTTTGTCTCATTTGAAAAATCTTAGGAGGCTGCACAATTTTTCTTTGCTTGCCATTTGTGAACCTTTGGTTGATAAGTGTAAACTTGATAGAACCCAAGTTAAATTGGGATTTCAGCATGCTTTATCGAATGAGGTGGGTCGAATCTAGGTATTCTTTGATGCTGTGGTGTTATTGTTCATCAATCTGATCAATTTTTGGCTATTAAGATGGATCATGTTCTCTTTCATTCTTTAGTCATTGTAATGATTGTCCATGCATCTTGTTTGGATCAAGGATGTGAAATGCTTTGGGCAAATTTGAATCAACTATCCCGTTTTAATTTGCCTTTAATCTTGACAAGAGATTTCAATGTTATTATTAGTCAGGAGAAAGAAAAATGGGGGTCAGACTTTTAAATTTACTGAAGCAGAAAAGTTCATTGATTTTTTTGGGTGATTGCTCATTGGCTAATGTTAGTTTTTCGAGTTCTAAATACACATAGTGTAATAATAGATATGGAAGAGCGAGGATTTGGAAAAGATTAGATAGGATTTTGGTTGATCAAGCCTGGATTGCTTTAAATTTCTCAAATCATGTCTGGCATCTAAGTAGAATGACTTCAAACCATTCGCCTTTGCTCTTCTCTTATTCAACGGTAAATGGAGATGTACCAAGAAGTTTTTTATTTTTAGATATTTGGAGGTCGCATTCACAATTTCAGCAAATTGTTCGTAAAGCTTGGGAGGTCCATACTACTGGAAGACCAATCCGTGCATTTTTACAAAAGCTTCAATCTGTCAAACGTGATCTTTGGTCTTGGGGTAAACTAGTTTTTGGAAATGTTTTTGATAATGTGAAACAAGCTGAAGAGTGCGTGCAAATGAGGGAATTGGAGCTGGAAAATAACCAATTTGATCATGGCCAACTTGCATTGTTGAAGGCTCAAGTTGAATTGAAAAGGGCACTACATAGAGAAGAAGGTTTTTGAAGACAAAAATCGAGGCTGAAATGGAAAAAAGAAGGGGATTCTAACAAATTTTTCCATTCCTATGTTCGGCAAAAGAGGGTTAAACAACATATTCACCAAATTAAAAATTCAGTTAGAGAATGGTTGGAGGATAGATCACTTATTGAATCTAAAGCTGCTGAATTTAAATCCTTTCTCAAGAACAAGATGTGGTGGAGTTAGACAAGGAGCTATTAGATGCAATTCCTATTTCTATTACTAATAAAGAAAATATGTTTTTACAGGCTTATCCAGCGAAAGAGGAGATTAAGAACGTGGTGTTCCAGATGGATGGTAAGAGTTGTTCAGGCCCAAATGGATTTCCAGATTCTTTCTTCACTACCTATTGGGACATTATTAAGGATCATTTGTTCTTGGAGGTATGCGAATTTTTTGTTGATGCAGAATTGCCTTTGGGGTTTTCTTCGACTTTAATTGCTATGATTCCTAAGATAGCTAATTTGAATTATTTTTCTGATTTTAGACTGTTAGCTTATGTAATTTCATTAATAAAATTTTGTCGAAGTTTCTTGCTAACAGGCTGGATACAGTTCTCCCTAAGCTCATCTCCCCTCAGCAAAGTGCTTTTGTAAAAAGAAGATCCATTTCTGATAATATTTTGCTGGCTCAAAATTATGCTCTTCAATGAATAAGAAAGTTAGGGGATCTAATATGATGTCAAAGCTGGACATGACCAAAGCTTATGACTGGGTGTCTTGGCTTTTCCTGATGTGGCTTACGAGGAAATTTGGATTTGGGGAAGTTTGCCTGGATATGATTTGGAGGCTTATCTCATCTTGCCATTTTTCGGTTCTTGTAAATGGTAAACCACGTGGTTTTTCTCAATCTTCTAGGGGTTGAGACAAGGCAACCCTATTTCTCCAACTTTTTTTATTCTGGGTGCTGAAGTTCTTTCTAAAAATTTAAATAAATTATTATCTTGCCAGAGTTTTACTCCTTTTTTTGTGGCTAAGGATTTTTTGAAGTTGACACATCCTAGCTATGCTAATGACATCACTACAACAAATATAACATTTTGTGACACTAAGAAAACTGTCGTAAAAATTATAATAGCGTCACAAAAGGGCTTTTATGACGGCTTTGTGACAGTTTTCTATGCATCGGCAAAAAAGGCATAATGAAAACTTTGTGACGGTTTTTTAACTGTCATAAAAAGTATTTATGACGATTTATAAGACTTTTTATGACACATTTGAAAGTGTAATAAAAAATAGTATTTATAACAGTTTATAAAACTTTTTATGACACTTTTAGAAGTGTAATAAAAAATAGTATTTATGACGATTTGTAGTGCTTTTTGGGACACTTCTGAAAGTGTAATAGATATATATTTAATCCAATGCTTTTTTGTGATGATTCTAAAACTATAATAAAAACTTTCATTTCCTATTGTATTTAGCACATGCCACCGATGTGTTTCGTTACACTCAACAATCCTCACAAAAATATTCAAACTTTTAACTACATATTTTCATAGTTTGATACAAGCCATCAATGTACTTTAGAAATGTTATTCTTATAATTACATCCCATTGCAATATACATACACCTAAGCAAAATTGGCAGAATAAAACTTTATCGAACTAACATAAATCAAAAAACTCGAATTAGAGTACATTGACTTTCATAATACATTGTTGGATCATAGATAAAGTTAATCAGTACATGGTTCATGTATACATCAAACCTTCAAAAGCGTCACTATTTGTCAAATATCAACGTAAAGTATTGACAGAAGCATTACTATTTGCCAAATACCAACATAAAGTACTAAGGCAAACTTTATTAATTATATAAAATGAATATAAATCTTGTAAGGAATAATGTAACATTTTTAAAAGTTATTTTCCATAACTTGCAAAAAAAATGATAACAATACAGATAAGTTCACTAATCAACTTAATTTAAAAGAATAATATAGCTATTAGCTATTTAGGTACAAGAATAACACCTAAAACAAGATGCTTGTATAATAAAAAAAATCCAAAAAAGAAAAACCATGAGCATTGGTTGTGAGTTTAGGTTACTATCAAACTAAAGCACAAGTTACACAAACAAGTAAAAAAATTTATAATCTAATACTCGTTCTGCAAGTACATAGGTCTATTATACTACTTGGAGTATTAGGGTCGATCCCACGAGGAAACAAGATTTAGCAACTACAAAAGCTGCTAACTTGCTTTATTATCTAAACAATCAAACTTAGAAGGTGGTGAAATGGTAGGAAAATCAAATTCAAATAAACAAAATATGAAGAAACAAGTTAAACAAAGTTGACTACGCTTAAGAATCGACCCAATATGAAAGTTTAGCTCATGGCCATGGTGATTTTATTCAAGTTTAGGATTCAATTCCATTTGTACTCCAAACTAGATCTCTCTATGAATAGAAGACTACTAATACCTGAGCTTTCCTACTCTCGTTGTAAAGACTTGCATGCATTAGTTCATTAAAATCATAAATTGTGGCTTTTAACCTTAATCCACCTATGTGAATCACTACTTTTGTGAGATTCAACATAAGTTCCATTTACTCTTTCCATTGTTAAGTGCAAATCTCTTTGTCAAATAACAACTAC
>CM045567.1:4414479-4440254 GCA_024721245.1 Mitragyna speciosa | reverse complement strand
AATGACTGCTGATGATGAACTGATTTTGTGCTTGTGAACTGGGGTTCTGCATGTGTATATGTAATTGATTATGTGTGTTGATGATTGTGTGCGTGTGGTCATGGTTGGTGATTTGGAGATTGCAAGGGGCTTTGGGGATGGCTGTTTGTTGATTTTCATTACAGGTTGTGACTTGACTGTTAATTATGCCATGGTTTTTGGATGAATTGGTGGCGCTTGTGTGATGAGGAGGGAACAGAGGGTGGATGGTGATGGCAGTTGGAGAATGCCTGATGGTGGGTTGATGGTCTTTGGTGGTGACAGTGGTTGTAGGGGATAATCTTTCGGTGGCTATGGTTGGGTGGATTGGTTGATAGAAGGTTGATGTTATGTGTGATGATAGAGGCCTACGGTAACTTGCAATTGACCATTTGTTGAACTATTTTTGCAGGTTAGTGGTGGATGAAAGATGAACCAATTTGGGCTGTTTGAGCATCGATGTGGTGTTACTGTCTATGTTGGGCTGTTGTGGTTAGAACGCTGGCTGATGTGCTAACAGATGGTTTAGTGAGATGCCTTGATGGTTTAATTTGGTGGAGAAGCTTGATGTTGGCGTTTGTTTGCTATGGGTAGTGGGTTCAGAGGGGTTATTGGGGCTTCAATGGTTGTTTGGGTGTTCTGTTTGTTATTTGATTTTGCAGGTATTGAGTTGTGGAGAAGGATTGTGAGGACTGTGACGGTGGAGGAGGAGGCGTCCAAGTGGGGTTTGACTGATGGGGATTACGGAGAGATGTTGAAGAGGTTGAAGAAAACCAGAAATAAGAACAGCTAAGAAAATTCCAGAATGTTTAAATTAAAAAAATAACAAAACATATTTAACTGAAATTCCACATGAACACTTAAAATTAATCAAATTCACATAAAGCAATAGGAGAAAATGAAGCAAAATTAAAAGAAGAACTCACCTTTTTGTTTGAAGATTAATCTGCTAATGAACAGTAATTGATTTTGGAAGAAAACGATGAATAGTAGTGAAAAAATGAGAAACGGGCCCTCTTTTTAGTGTGTGTGTTTTTTTTGTGTTTTGTGTGTGTGTTTGATTTTCTTAGATAAAAATCAAATGTGTTTTTAGGGTTTCTAAATTTTTTTTCTTTTTTTCTGCTGATTAAGAAGGGTATTTATAGGCCACTTGTCTTGTTGGCCAAGAATGCTATAAAATAACGAAAATGCCACCGGTATTAAAAATATTAATTTTATTACAAAAAATATTTTAACCCTAAAATTAAAAATTAATACAAGAAATATGACAGCGATCTCTAAATTTTCAAAAAGAATTCACAGTAAATTTCAAAAATAAAAACTAGAGCTCAAAACTGATAGAAACGCACTCGGGGTGTAAAATGACGATTTTACCCCTGGATAATGAAAATACACAAAAAATAGCTATTGACCTCAAAAAATTACCAAAAATTAAAAGTAAGCTTACAACATTAGAAAATGCCTTTTTGACTCAAAATTTGATGAAAAATGAATTTAAACTATAAAATGACGATTTTGCCCTTAGATAATGAAAATTTACAGAAAAATAGTTATTAACCTCAAAAAATTACCAAAAATTAAAAATAAGTTTAAAACACTAGAAAATGCATTTTTGACTCAAAATTGGTGAAAAATGAATTTAAACTGTAAAATGACGATTTTGCCATCCGACTAATGAAAATTCACAGAAAAATAGTTATTGTCCTCAAAAAAAATTATCAAAAATTACAAATAAGCTTAAAACACTAGAAAATGCATTTTTGACTCAAAATTGGTGAAAAATAAATTTAATTTGTAAAATGACGATTTTGCCCTTGAGCAATGAAAATTCATAGAAAAATAGTAATCGTCTCTGAAAAAATCAAGAAAATTCAGAAACATGCTTAAAGAATTAGAAAAATGAATTTGAAATTAAAAATGAGCTAAAATGGTATTTGCGAGGTGAAATTACCATTTTGCCTTTGTGTTGGTTTTTTTTTTTTTGGCTAACCCCATGTGTGGGGGAGAACGCCACTCCTAAATTTATTAATCAAAACCAAAAGGAGGGGGAAATTACCCTCATAACTACAAAGTAAATGAATAATACTCAAAAAGTAAAAGAAGGAGTACTACTCCCGTACATTAAGATCAATGTTTACTTCTACGAAAGAAGAAAAAACCTAGTCTATCAAGTCTAGATTCTCCTCTTACTGCCCTTGGAAGATCTTTCTCTTGAAAAAAGATGGAATCCCTCTGATGATCACACCCATACTTGGCTAAAACATCTGCAACCTTATTCGCTTCACGATATACATGTTTGAATGTAAGAAAATATGGCAAAAAGTGAAACAATTCCTCAATATCCAAAGCCACGCACCATGGGATCTCAACTTGTTTTTGCAATATCGAAATAAGCACCTGAGAGTCGCATTCCACATGAAATCTTTCATACCCAAGACTAGCACACTTTTTTACTCCAAAAAGCAAGGCTTTAACCTCAGGACATCATACTACTACCATTTCCAAAAAAACATGAGAAAGCAAAAATCAACTTTCCTTTAGAATCACGCAATATTCCACCTCCACCACAAGGGCCCGATTCCCTTTACAGCAACCATCCGTATTGAGCTTCAATTCCAACAAAGGAGGAGAAATCCATTTTACCAGTTTGACAGAGAAGGATTTTTGAAGGCCTTTAACTGATAGCACAAAAGAGGACCAACTATCCTTGGCTACCACAACTTTTTTAAATCTACAATTAAACACCTCTTGTATTTCTCCGAAAATGTTAAAAATTAAAGTACTAAAGGGCAAAACCTTCCCTTGGAATCTTGCCAAATTTCTCCATTTCCAAAGATGCCAGCAAATAATCAAAGGACTAATATGAAGAAGATAGGCATAATATTGATTTTTAGTCTCTTTGAACCACCATGACGCAATTAAAGGACGAATGGAGGAAAGAGCAAGTAACAAATCACATTCAGTAGAGAAAAAAGACCAAACTTTTCTTGCAATATCACTAGAGCAAAAAAGATGGTCTAAGGACTCTTCATGAGGCATTATGCAACAATGACATCTAGAAGGCCTGTAAACCCTGAAATTCTTTAAAGAAGAGTCCAAGGGAAGCTTACCTAAAATGAGTCTCAACATGAAAAAAGAAACTTTTAGAGGAACACAAGAAACCCATAATTTACCACTCATAAAAGAGGAGCCTTTGGATTGTCGGGTCAATTGAAATGCTGAAGCCAAAGAAAACTTTCCCTGAGGAATTTAGATTCCAAATGCAGCAATCTCTACTGGAAGAAATTGGTGGGTGGATGCGGCTGATTTCATTACAAAGTGAATGTCCAAGCAGGCGAGCCAGAGTGTCTATGTTCCATTGATAATTCTCCACAAAATCTTTTACCAAAGCATCATTAGCTTGATGAACATGAGCTGCCAAACAACCATTACCAGTCCAATTGTCGAAAAACATACTAGCATCACCACTATTAAGTTTCCACAAGATATGTTCTTCTGCCTTTTCACGCACCTTTAGCATTCGTTTCCAAGTAAGTGAAGCTAACGGCGATCTTACAGCCAAGACCGGATGAAGTAGCTTGACAATACTTTAGCATGCATGAAATTTGCCCAAAGAGAATCATTCACTCTAAACAACCACCATAATTTAATAGAAAAGGCTTCATATACATCAAATAAAGACCGAAAGCCAACTGCCACCCTCATCCACTGGTAAACAAAGTGTTTGCCACTTTAACCAATGGAATTTATTTTTATGATCTAATTCTCCCCAAAAGAAATTGGACAACACTTTTTCAAGAGCCCGAAACACACCTCCAGTAGGATTAGCAGCTGCCAAAACATGTATTGGAATTGAAGACAATACATTTTTGATAAGCGTAATCTTACCACCCATTGATAGCAGACGATTCTCCCATCCATTTATTTTGACAATAATCTTTTGTGCAAGGTCCCCAAAAAAGCAGCCTTTCCTTCTTCCCGAATACAAAGGACAACCCAAGTATTTTACTGGGAAAGATCTGTATGAAAACCCAGTGATTTGACCAATAGCCTGCCTTCTCATCCTGGAAGCCTTATCATGCACCAGAAAACAACTCTTACCAGAATTAATTTTTTGACCAGACACCACTTGATAATCATCCAGAATCCCTCGTACCCTTCTTAAGGATCGATTTCCTCCATTACAAAAGATCAACACATCATCCGCAAATGCCAAATGAGACACCATAGGACATCCCCTAGGAATAGAAAAACACTATCCAAGGGTTATCCCTAAACTCCTTGTTCAAGCTCCTCGATAAAACTTCTGCTCCCAAAATAAAGAGGGCAGGAGAAATAGGATCACCCTGACGAAGACCACGAGAAGATTTAAAGAATCCATGGGACGCTCCATTTAGAACAATGGAAAACCATGAATTGGATATCAACCTCCAAATCATAGTCAATAAACTGCTCACCAAACCCAAAGGCTCTGAGAACCTTGATCAAGTAAGCCAAGAGACCCGATCATAGGCCTTAGCCATGTCGAAGTTTTAAAGCCACATTGCCCCCTCTCGCTTTCCTTCCCATGCCCATGATAACCTCTTGAGCAAGAAGAAAATTCTCAGATATCAACTTACCTTTGACAAAACCACATTGATTAGGAGAAATCAACTGAGGTAAAAGCCTTGCTAGCCTATTAGCAAAAATTTTCGAAATAACCTTATTAGAGAAATTACACACACTAATAGGTCTGAATTCGAAAAGTTTTGCGGATGAGGAACTTTTGGCAGGAGAACAATTGAGGTAGCCTGTGACACTCCTTGGAAGATCCAAACCACAAAAGAAGCCAACAATTGCATTATATACATCTTGGCATATTATGTCCCATGCTGACGTAAAGAAAACCCAGAGAAGCCATCTGGACCCGCTGAGCTATTTCCATCCATGGAGAAGACAGTATCTTTAACTTCTTCAAAGGTTGGAACATCACTCAAGAAAAGATTATCCTCTTGAGACACTATATTGGGAATAACTTTAATCATGTCATCTGATCCTGACAAATCCTCAGAAGAGAATAAAGATTGAAAGAAAAGAACCGCTTCATTACCCATATCCTCATCTGTTTCAATCCAAGTCCCATTGTCTCTCTTGATACGATGGACAATAGACTGAACTCTCCTTTGCTTCACAACCGAGTGAAAAATTTAGGTATTACGGTCACCTTCTTGTAGCCATTTAACCCTGGATTTTTGCTTCCTAGAAAAGCTCCACCACAGAAGAATGAAATTGTAACGAAGCCCTAGCTTGCCCAAGTCTCTCCATGACTTGTGAAGAATCATCCAGTCTCTACAGTTTTTTCAGCCTTCCTCCATCTCACGTTCAGCTTCCTTATAAATTATTCGAAGAAATCTCCAATTGTATGTTTGCTCCAACGGCTCAAATCTCCTTGAGCCTTCGAAGTTTTGCAGATAAAATAGTCAGAGGATCACCATGAATAGGAGACTGCCAAGGAAGATTTTACCACATCCAAAAAATCCTTATACCGAACCCAGGCCTGTAAAAACCTAAAAGGTTTAGGTTTAGTTGTCCAAACGGGTAGCAGATTGTAATGAGTAAAGGAGAGTGATTCAGAAGGAGATCTTGCTAAGTGAGAGACCTGATACACTTAGCTTGTTCGAGCACTCCAAATTTACACAAAGTCTGTCTAACCTCTTCCAGATTCTCCCTCTGCCTTGTCGATTATTACACCAATGTAAACTTAGAACCTGAAAATCCCACATCAAACATAACCAGAATCAGATAAAAAAGATAAAAATTCAGCTAGCTTCACCTGGAGAAAAGGCCCTTCCCCCACGTTTTTCGAAGAATCAATGATTAGATTGAAATCTCCAACCAAGATCCAAGGAGAATCAATAGGTTTATCCGCAAGCAAAGAATCCCAAAGTGGCGCCCTTTCATGTGGCAAACATTTAGCATGAACCGAAGACAAAATAAAAGAACTAGGCAGTTGAGGATGGATAACTGATAGAGAAATATGTTGACTACTCTGAGCAACCATTGAACACACAAACGGTTTATTATAGAAAACCCATAACGAACCGCAAGAATTAGCTAAGGCATAGTCAAACTTCAAACGGACCTTAAACCAATCCAATTTCTCAACATCTTGTTTGGGTTCACAAATCATCAAGAATTGAATTTTATGTAATCTCAACAATATCTGCAATCTCTTAAAATTCAGGGCTTTAAGAATACCCTGAATGTTCCAAAATAACGATGAAATCATTGATTCCCATTAAGAGAAGAAGTTTGAGAATTTTTTACCGAAGACCGAAGCTCACGATCAGATGGATACCTGGCCCTGATGCCTCGAAAAGATTTTGGCTTTTGTACCTGCCACATAGATTCATGATCTACCATGGATTCCAGATTGCCTGCTTCAGCTGAATGTGAGACATTCGCTATCTGAACAGGTCCAAAAGCAGCTCCCCTTGGCGATAGATTACCTGCACTCACAGGTAATGCATCCTCTTGCAAACCACCAAGTTCATCCTCGTCAGAAACATGGGTAGTTACAGGTTCCAGTTGTTGCTGTGAAACCTGCATTTGAACACCAGGATGACGAATGTTCACCTAGCAAGGAAGGATAGTGGGTGTTCATTTGATGTCGTGGAAGGTTTTTCAGAGGTACGAAGTTCATGTTGGATCTCCAGTTCCTGAATCTGAACACCATTCTGTTGCTGAGTAGCTGCAGAAGGCACATAGCCTGCATTCCATCAATGTTCAGTCTGCAAAGTCAGGTCGTGGATTTTCATTTGATGTCGATGGAAGGCTTTACAGAGGTAAGAGGAGCATGTTGGACCACCAGTTCCTGAACCTGATCACCCTTCAGTTGCTGAGTCGCTGCATGGGCAACAGCCTGCGTTTCATCCATATTTAGCTTGTCTTTTACAACCCATTGTTTGGCAACGCCTTTCTCCTTACTAGCATCCACTGATTTGCCCACTCTACAGGAGGAATACACATGCCCAAGCTTACAACAACTGCTACAATATTGAGGGATATTCTCATATTCTACGGTCTGCCAAAAACCAGAATTGCCATTGTTAATCCATAATTTATCCGGTAAAGTCTGCAGCAAATCCACCTCCACGCAAATACGGGCGACGCTGGGTCTAGCCAACGAAGCAGTCGAAGCATCCATGCGTAAAGGAGATCCAACCAAATTCGCAATGGAAAAGAGAGGCCCTTGGAGAAGAGATGAACTGGAAGTTGTGGCAGCCGAATCCACACTAGGTACCAACGATGATTCATGGCTACTGAGAAACGATGGAGACCATTTGAAGACCTTCATCGCAAAGCCTTGAAACGTCCAGAAACCACGCAGCCAGCAACGATGGAAATCTTCCTCAAGATCAAAGCGAATCAGCACATGCTTAAAGTCAAGAAGTCCCAGTGAACAAGGACCCTTAAAACCCACGGCCAGAAATTCTTTTCTCAGGCTCTCCATTGAAGGTCTTCCTTTAGAGAATTTCCCTACCAACGCATGCTTAAAAGGAGTGGCCATCCTCTTCACCTCATCGTCTGAAAAAGAAATAGCAGGATAACCCCTATGCATCTCAGGATTCTTCAGCAATGGTGCAACTTCAGGTTCTGCATTGGAGAAAAGGTCTGCAAAAGACCGAGTAGAAGGAGAAGGGAGGATTTTGGGTCCTCCCAGATTGTTGAGATCTTGCCATAAGGCCGGACCCAAACTAAACCAGAAAGAGCTGAAGCTCACCTGATCAGAAAAGAGGCCCTCCGGCCAGCAACAAAACGGAAAAACAAGAAATTTGAATTTTAAAACCCACGTTTTTAGGAGGAAGAAAACTAGGGTTTCTCTTAAGGACAATATGATAGATGTAGTAAATGTATAATTTTCTTTAGCCTACAATATTAATCAAATGCTTGTGCTATTTTAATTAAGGATTCGATATTACAAGAAAAATTTAATAATCCTCGTGGCACTGAAGAACGAATAAAGCAATCATTAGGAAAGAAATGGAGAAGTTGGAAACATGCTCTTAAGAAAGCTTGTTTTTTGCCCTTATGTTGGTAAAAATATAAAGAATACCAATTAAATTCAAAAAAATCATAAGAAATTAACAAATTCACATAAAAGTGAAAATATGAATTTAAAACCCCCAAAAGCTGATAGAAAAATATTTACAGATAAAATTACTATTTCGCCCCCCAGATTATTGAAAAATTAAAATTTGTCCTAAAAAGTGCAAACATGCCCTTCCAATGTGTGAAGATAAATGGTGTGTCAAAATTTGGTATCTACAGAGAAAATTTTACCTATTTTAGTATAGTATCCTATATAGGTTTCTAGTATGTTATTGGTGCGTTTTTTATATTTTCTCTGTAAAAAAGGCTCAATTTCATAACATTCCATCAAATCAAGGATTGCTCTCAAATTAAGATTTTTTGTTTGAAAATTAGAGTTTTGAGACAAAATTTATTATTTAGAGCAAAATAATGCACAAGTTTATGTGATTTTGCAGGAAGATATTATTAAATACATTTTGGATCAATTGGAGCACAAGTTATATCAAAATCAAAGTTCATTCAAGTTATACCATTTTATCACTTGAGCTTGAAAATTTTCGAAAAATATTTTCTTCATCAAATTCTACCAAGTCAACTATGATTAAAATAGTGAAAAATGTCTCAAGGGTATGGAAGGAATAACCAAATTTTGAAAAGGGCAAAATGCGAAGATAAAGTGATCCGTGGGTCATGATCCACGGGTTGCTCATCTGCAGATCACACCTATTGATTTCTGCCAACCTACAGATTCCGGCTCTTGGCAAATTGCAGCTTGTTCACACCTCTTTTACAGATAATTTCATCGTCCAACTATATTATGGTTTGCCCCAAAAGATATTACAAAGCTCAAGGATAACTTTTGAGGCTAAAAGAATCAAATTTCATCATTAAATCTTCAAGTTATTCAATGACTTGAGTTAGGGTTTTTCCTATAAATATATGCATTTGTAGTTCATTGAAGATATACTTGGTTTATGCTTGGTTTTGTGCTTGAAAGATTAAAAACATAACTTGGAAGATGTTCATAGGCCTTGGGAAGTACTACTAAACTGCGACTACAAGACATGGTTGCAATACACACAAGTGCTTCATAAGAACTTTTCATGGAGTCCTCTTGTATCTTCCCTTGTTTACGTGTTTAGCTAATTTCATTGTTTTATTCAAATGCACTAAATGCTAAATAATTTTTCAAATTCTGGTTTAAAAATAGACCTCACTGGGCATAAATGTCATTCTATATTTCCAAATGTTTTCCTTACAGGGACTTAACTACAAGAAGAGGGGATAAAGAGTGAATGGAAGAGTATTCTTTTATCAAGTGCTAGTTAATAAGTAGATGTATTTTGAGACCTAGGCGACTCAAATGATGTACGTATTTTGAGGATCTATGTAAGTTCTAAAGATCAAGCCTATTTATTGAAGTGTCCTAATGAGAGCCAGGTAGGCGCTCGAATCAAGGTGTAGAGGAGGCCCTAGTTGGGAGGCGTCACATTTGGTATTGAGAAATGCGCTTAACAATAGAAAATGAATAAATGGAGCTTAATTAGTAATACATGAAAATAGTGGCTATGTTTGGATAAGTTTTTTGAGAGTTTTTTGGGAAAATTTTGCCAAAATTTGTTTGGTTAGGTAGAAAAATTTTCAAGCAAAAGACAAAAAAAAAATTGATTGTAGCAATTTTTTGAAGTAAAGGGCTGATGGGACTGGACATAAGTAGATGTTTAGACATAAAGACAACAAAATGGACATAGTAGACGTCCATGTCAGAGGCAATGCAGTTGTCCGGCCTTTGATGGCAAAAATGGTGGTTTTTTGGCCATGGAGGAACTGCCTGGCCAATATCATGTTTATTTCTCCCTATGACCTAGAAAATTTCAAACTACTGTTACTTTGAGTATCACTCGGTCATCTGGAACCACAATCTCCCATATATTCTCCTTCTCCTCCATCTCCCTCTTCCAACAGATGTAGCCATTACTTCTGATTCTTTCATTTTTTGATGTGCTTTTGGATTAAGTCTCACGCGCACACACACACATATCTTTCTCTTTTGTCTTGGGTCTTCAAATTATTAAAAATGACCTTGGATTTCATAGGGATATCAAAAGTTAAGGACCACAAGCACTGCAAGAAGTAGCCTCGGTTGGGTTAAAATCCATCTCTAGGGTTGACTTTTCAGCCACAGGCGCTGACTCTTGATTTTATGAAACACAACTTGGTCGCTCCGACTTTGAATCAAGTTGACCCAGAAATGAAGGGCTATGAAGGACAGTTTTAACATATCTCCGCCATGTTAATATCCGCCAACTCCTCTTGTTCTTGTCATCCATTATTGGCGAGGGAAGCATGTCCAATAGAAAACAAGGGTCATTCACTTCTCAAACCATCTTCATGTCACATCAAAAAATTTTACAAAACAAACACTTTTTTAACTTTTTAAAAAAGACAACAAAAACACTTCAAGTAATTTTTTCAAATAATTCTCAATAGACACTCCAAATAATGCTATCCAAATAGAGCTAGTGATTCTGTTAAGTGGAATTTTGCAACAATTTATGTTCATAACTCAATTCCTTTATGAAAATAGGTAGGTTAAATCAATTGTTTGTGAAAACAAGTTTTGATCATATGGAATTTCATCCTTAACTGGACAAGATAATCTTGGCGAGAGGTTAATCTCGACATTTGAATAGTTAGCTATTAATGGATTCTATTCCCTAAAACTCTTGAATTCAATACTTCTCTACAAGTTATTTTGCATTACAAGTTACTATTCTATTGCTTGTTGTGCTTACTTATCATCTCTTCTTCTTTTTAAGTGATTATTTATATAATAAAGCAAGTTAAAAAAAAAACTCTAGTAATTACAAGAATTGATTCATTGTAGGATTCAACATCTAATTTTCTATACAACAAATAACCTGTCTACTTGTAGCATAACGAGAGATTAGGTTTTATTACTTTTTAAACGTGAAGTACTAATTGCATATTGTATTGACCTAATTTACACTCGTAACACGCAAACCAAGTTAGGTCTAACAGTCATACATTGAAAAGTAAATCGTGAGTAGAAACTGATTCCTTAAGCCATAGGACCTAAAATTTCTTACAAATCTGGTTTGATGTGGCTGTTTGTGCACTTTTAGTGTTATGGATTTGTGAAGGAAAGAGAGGAGCAGGGAGGAAAGAGGAACGAAGAAGATGGTGGTAGATTTGGTGGTTGTAGATGGTGGAACGAAATGGTAGTGGGAAAGATGGCACTTGCATGATAGAAAGAGGGTGACAATGTCAAAGCCTTCCTTTTTTTTTTTTTTTGGAGTGAGGGGTATTCACATATGAGGTTTGATCAAATTACAAATCAGATCTTAAGATTTGGCCATATTACAAAATGATTTTTAAAACTCTCAAAGTTATAACATGAAAACCCCTACTTTTGGTCAACAATATTGATCACTTAAGTATTAGTTATGTTAATAAAATAAACCATGAAAGTTGCAAAAATTCTGTCTAATCTTGGCCCATACCTGTCCAATCCTGGTCCTTACCTGTCCAATCCTGGTCCTTCTAACCTTCTTTCTCCCCATTGAAATCCAGCATCACCAAAAAAGAAAATTAAAACATAAACTTCAACAACATTGCAAAAAACCAGCAACTTAGGTGGAAATGCCAGTCAACCACTATTAGATTTTTTTTCCCAATCCAATTTAAAAGGTTTTACTCTATTTTTATGTCAAATAATTTCTTTAAATTGTAATAAGACAAATAAAGGGTACTTAAATCAAGACCACGACTCCATTCTAATCTTCTCTAGATCATTTTCTGCATCATGATAAGTCTATTCAAATCAATTCATTGAATATCAATCAAACTTCAAATCTTATGTTCAACCCAATAAAATAAAAAATTAACCACAAATAGCAACAGGAAGAAACAAACCATCTATTGCAATGACCAAAATAAAATTATCGGTACTAAATGATTTCCTAACTATAAGGTCTTGAACCTCTAGTTGACTCAAATCAGTGTATTTATTGCGAGGAAGAAAAAGGTATTAAAGATATCAATTTGCAGTTTGGGAAAAGATTGAGTTGAGTAGGAAGCAAATTTGAGTTTGAAGGAAGAGAAGAAAAGGCAAAACAGGGGAAGTGGTGATGGTCTAAAAAAGAGCAAAAAAAAAATGGGAGAGATGAAAGAGCAAGGAAATTTTTCCTAATATTTTTATTTCATTCCTTCCTTTTTCTTATTTTTTTACCTTTTTGTGGTTTTCCCTCCTTTTTGTTTCATTCACATTTCTTCTTTTATTTTATTTGCTAAATTTTTTATTGGCATATTAAGATCATTCTTCCTTTTTTTATTTGTTAAATCATTTTCCGTGGGGAAGGAGTTCGAAGTTTTATTTTTTAAAAATTTTTTTGGCACTTTTCTTTCTTAATCTTTTCTTTTGCATTAGCAGAATGTTTTTTCACTTATCAATTCCTAGCATTGGGTAATGCAATTCTTTTTGCCTTTTTTTTGGCTTTTATTTATTTGTTTTAATAAATGGTAGTTTTGCGTCCATCTGTTGAGCTTGGATGGTGTTACCAACAAGGAGGTAAATGTAATTTTGCCAAACCTCAAGATCGTTGATTCATAACTTGGCCAAAGCTCAAGGGTGATAAATGTAATTGCTCCCTTTTCCTGCTCTTTTCCTTTATTTGTTGGTTTTTTTTTTCAATTAATAGCACTATAAATGGGTAGGGTGACTCGAAAATAAGACACTGTTTGAAGGTTGGTATTGATTGAAGGTGGAGGTGGTGGTGATGATTGTTAAGGAGAACAAAATTTTGAAAGCCAGCAATGTAGAATGGTGGTTTGGAGCAACAGGAAGCTTTCTTCCATTGCTTTTGGTTTTTCATTGGTGGTGGTGATAATTGTTAAGGAGGAGAAAAAATTTTGAAAGCCAGCAATGTAGAATGATGGTCTGGGGCAACAGGAAGCTTTCTTCCATTTCTTTTGGTTTTTAATTTTTCATCATTTTCCTTTGAAAATTTTCTTTTTTCGTTCCCGTATCTGCTTCGTTTGTTTTCCTTTCTCTTTCTTTCTTTAGTGTTTGTTTTATGCCTTTCAATATTTTTTTCCCTTTCTTATTCATGTTTACTGCATTTTTTTTTTCTGGTACATTTTCTGTCCCCTTGACCATTTTCTTTGGGTTAAAAAATTGTTATTTTATTAAAAATTTTAATTGTATGTTTGAAATATTTTGAGCTAGGGCATTTTTGTGATTTTGCAGCATCAATCAATGGAGTCTTAGGACAGTTACTGATAAGGGGTAAAAGTAATTTTTGCACAAATTACAGGATTCATTTTATAATATGAACAAACCTTAAAGAAGGTAAATGTAATTAATCCTGTATTGTATCATTGGTGGACAATTTTACATTTGACCTCTTAGTTTTTGGTTTGTGAGCAATGTACCGTATAACGTACCGTATAATGTACCGTATTATAAAGTCACAGTAAAGTACTTTATCGCTATCCTTTTGTAAAATTGCAAACAAACATTTTCTTACACATCTTCTCCATTAGAATCTTCCTCATTGTCCACTCTATTTGAGACCATCAGTTCTTCCTCAAAAGCTTTCTATTCTCACACAAAATACCTTGAGGGATTTTTTCTTTTCTTTTTTACCCCCTTTCTTCCCATTTTCATCTTCTAGCTTTATCCCTGCTCTTACAGAGAAAATAAGTTTTTATCATTTTCTTTTATAGAAGATAGTGAAGATGATGTAGAACAGATCTGGGATTTTCCAGCTGGGTATTTTTCCATCAATCCTTGTGTCTCTTTGTAATCATTGTCCTTGAATATTTGTACATATTAGTTCGTTTATTTATTAACTTTTTGTCGTTCGTCCATACTTGAGTTTGTGTTGTCATCTTGTAGAAAGATTCAAACTTTTTTATTTTTTTGTCTTTTCTTTTAAGAAAATTTAATAATCTCTTTAGACGTTTAATGCCAGAGTAATGTACTTTGTTTAAATCCCAGAAAGGCACATACACCATTTCCTATTCATCATCCAGCTCCAGGATTTCTTCGGCTTTCTGAAAGTTGACCATTTTCAGTTTCCAATTTTCTGTTGAAAATCTGATTTTGACCAGCCTTTTTTATTTTTATATTTATTTTTTTGCATTATTGAATCTTTGATAAGGATATCCATCTTCTGTTATAGAAATTGTAGAAATAATTAATTCAAATTTAAGATGTATGGAACTCAGAGCAAAAGGGACATGGCCTTTGAATACCAAGCTCAAATTCCCGTTCTGAGGCCAAGTATTCATGCCAGAAGGGCTAACATCACAGTTAAATTTCAAGATATTTATGGGTTCACAGTGGAAGGCAATGTTGATGATGTAAATGTGTTGAATGAGGTGAGGGAGAAGGTGAGGGAACAAGGGAGGGTGTGGTGGGCATTGGAAGCCAGCAAAGGTGCAAATTGGTATTTAGAGACTCATGTTTCTTCAACTCTTAAATCATCCCTTAAGTTGACCGCCTTGGCGAATCAAATTACTCTCAAGAAGCTCATTAGGAAGGGGATTCCGCCAAATCTGCGGCCTAAAGTGTGGTTTGCAATGTCAGGGGCTGCCAAGAAAAAGTCAACTGTCCCTGAGAGCTATTACAATGATCTCACAGCTGCTGTCACGGATAAGGTCACACCGGCAACAAAGCAAATTGATCATGTGAGTTTTTGGGTTTTAAACGTCAAAATGACTGCCTATTAGATGGTTGGATTTCTGATTTGTTTCTGAGGCTAAACTTTTATGATCTTTCTCATCGATAATCATTATTTACCTGTGTGTTTGCTTTTGTGTATGTGTATGTACTTGTTGTCAAGGCTTGATGCTTATGTTCTTATTGTTAAGGTGATCTGTGAGAGCAAAGAGATTCAAAGATTGTCAAATACAAAGTATTGTTACTCAATATCAGCTTGGAATTCAAGCTACAATTGTTCACGTCTGATTGCACAATTGATGTGAAAGACAAATTTATCTGGAATAGCTTATGGTGCCCAGCTTCCTTTTGGGCTGTAACTAGCCTGTAAAATTTCATCTAGTTACTATGACTGGGAAGTTAATTAGGCTTTGTGAAGTGACTATAGTGCTATCATGCCTGTGTATTGTGTATAGAATTCACTTTTGTTTGTCTCTTATTTCTGCCTGGAGATTGCACCATCCTCTCTGACAAAGGATATTTTCCTTGTAAACCTCAGCTTCATAGATTGATGCACAAGGAAAGTGAGAACTAGGTAAAGAACATTTATGAAGCTACATATGAGCACGTAGGAATTGAGTGCTTGAACATTGTAGTCATGATTAAATTAAACTGATATTTATTGTCTATCAGACTAGGAAGTAAATGCTGGGACCTTTTGCTGTCAAACTTGCTCTCTAATTGCTGCACTATCGATTCAGGACCATTTTTTGAAGACGTGTTGTGATTCTTTGTGTTGATTTTGGTATTTATTGCTGTTTGTCTTTGTTTGGTTCTATTAACAGGACCTACCTCGAACTTTCCCTGGTCACCCATGGCTGGATACTCCTGAGGGTCATGCTGCTCTTCGGCGTGTTCTTGTTGGATATTCTTTCCGCGATTCTGATGTTGGTTACTGTCAGGTGGTATCGTTATACCCTATGTTGACAAAAGATATTAATTGTTGCTGTCACAGAGAGTTTCCACAACTGCCTTGATTAATCAATTGATATCTCCTTACGCTTTCTTCTAATTTTTGTTACATAAGATGTATTCTGGGTATCCACAGATTGGGTACGCAAGTTCAGCAAAAACATTGTAATACTGACGGTCCATTAATCCTATTAATTCTATCCATGAAAAACATGGTTGAAAATTGCAGAATGAAACCTAAGAATCCTTAAAGATGGGTGAAAATTGTACTAAGCTGAGAGAAATAGAATTGCTCAACATTATCTGTTTGTTAGAGATTCTGACTTCCTTTTTTGGGTTGAGGCGTTCAGATTTGTGAGCATAGAATTCTGCATCCTCTTAGAAGTGAATTTTAAGTATTTTTGATGTTCAATGCTCACACAGGTTAGGTCACGGTTATTTAATTATCCTTAAAAATGTATGAACTAAAACTATTTTCCTATGGTAGCAATTCTAGATTCCCCCTCTCTTATTTATTGTTACTCTCTTTTCTATGCCAAAAAAGTAGTGAAAATGCTTTCTCACTTAATGGTATTGACCTCATCGGGTTCTATATTATCTAAATTTGTTCGAAAAGCCCATCTCAAGCTAGAGCAATATAATTTTATTTATCTGAAGCATCTTCAAGAATATCTTGCCAAAATGTATCCATGAACTTTAATTTGAATCTCAAATATCTCTTCCATATAAACCAGTGTTGTTTACCATAGTATGTACTTGTAAAACATTATCAAAACCTACAAAATTTGGTACAATTGCTGGCGCTTCTTATCATATTGCAAGCTTTCAAGCATTCAAGTCTTTAATTGCTCTTCATATTGATGCATGTGAGATACAGAATACGGTCTTAAAGGTATTTCTACTGAATAACCGTAAATAAGAGTCGCAGGGGAAGTGAAGGTTCTTAAATTTAAATTGTCCTTTTTTGCCTGTTAATTGGTCATGGATACATTTGCTGATGTTGCTGTGTTGCAGGGATTAAATTACGTTGCAGCATTGTTGTTACTTGTGATGAAGACAGAAGAAGATGCTTTCTGGATGCTTGCTGTTCTTTTGGAAAATGTGTTGGTCAATGATTGTTATACAAATAACTTATCTGGATGTCATGTTGAGCAAAGAGTATTTAAGGATTTGCTGGCGAAAAAATGTCCTAGGTGATCCCTTTTTTGATGTCTAGTAGCACAGCCCCTGGCATACATTTCTATAGTAGAGCATAGTAATGTAGGGTACCAAATACATATTGTGTGTATGGGTGTAATAAATATAGTATCAAATATATGTGTGCTTATATATAGATCCATATCATTCTTTGGTTATGCTTAAAGTTGGAAAGGAATTGTGCAGGATAGCTGCTCATCTAGAAGCTTTGGAGTTTGACGTCTCTCTTGTTTGCACGGAGTGGTTTCTGTGCCTCTTCTCCAAAAGCTTGCCTTCAGAGGTTAGGCATTTGTCAGCTGCTCTCATCACCTTCCCTCTCCTGCTCTCTCTTCTACTAAATACTCTCTCTCTTTCTCTCTCTGATGCTCTGGTCAAGTTGTCTATTCCCTCTCCCCCGGGTGTCCCCCTGCCCCGGAGAGGCCAAAAACAACAAAAAAGGGAGAATTTGTCTACAATCTATAAACAACAAAAAAAAGGGAAGAGTTTGTCTACAATCTTGCTTTGTCTTTGTTATTACCTGATGACTGCGTAACAATATGTCCCCCGTGATATTACTCAGACAACCATGCGTGTGTGGGATGTCCTTTTCTATGAAGGGGCAAAGGTTTTGTTCCATGCAGCATTGGCTATTTTTAAGGTGACAACATCGCATCTGTTAGTTACTGCTTGTTCTGTCATCAGTCTCAGTGTAATGAAGTTTGTATTTTCCTGGTCAATGGCTGCAGATGAAAGAAGAAGAGTTGCTTATGACACATCACGTTGGGGATGCAATTAATATTATACAGAGAACAACTCATCACCTCTTTGATCCAGATGAACTACTGATGGTAACTCATCTCGTCCGATCTATCATCTTAATTTTTTGACCCGTTCCTTTGTGTTAAAAATTAATGTAAATAAGATGCTGAATTATCTGCTGGCTTCGGAGGAATTTATTAGCCCTATTTGGATTTGCATTTTTTTGGATTTTTATTTGGAGATTAATACTGTAGCACAGTTTAGAATGCAAAGTATGAGATAAAAGTGGTTGGGAATATTAAAAGATAGTTGAAAACGTGTTTAGAGAATATTCAAAAATATTATTTCAAAATAATTTCAATCCAAACAAACCCATTGTTGTCCTGGAAAATACTGCATATGCGCTCGTGCATGGCAGTTTTTTCTTTCCCAAATGCACTCCCTCTCTCATGCCCAAAAAATTTAAAAAAAAAAGTGAAAACAAGAAACACATTTTTTTTCCTCCTTTTTTGGTTGGCGCCGGGGGCAGGGGCAGGTGAGTATTTCCTTTTGGATTTGTCGAGTGAGTACCTTAGGATGAAAAGCTTCATAATATCTTTACATCGTTATTTTAACAAATATTTCAGGTTGCTTTTGACAAGGTTGGCTTTATGACAACCACCACCATATCAAAAGAAAGGAAAAAGCAGGAACCAGCAGTTATGGCAGAGCTTGATCAAAGATTAAGACGACTAAATTCTACTGGGGACGAAAAATAGTTGGTAAAGCATCTACGCATGGCTTACAATACATCCCTTCAAGGGCTTGCTACCCGGATAGGTGGACTTAGCACTGTGCATTTGTATCAAGAATAGGAACATATTGAAAGGCATTTCTTGTTTAGGAAGATGTAGATTAATGTACATTTTAAGTTATGGCTGATGTTTAAATAACATTGCGACATGACATCTGCATTACTTGATATAATCCCAGTTTGCTGCTATTTTGTTTTTCGGCTGCAATGGAATGGGCTTAAAATAGCTCCATATTGAACTTTTAGGGTACTTGATGTTGAAATTCCTGGAAGGTACTTGGTTCTTCAGTCACCGATCTGGATTTTTGTCTTGCTTCATTAGCTACTTTGTCTTATTAAAGAAGAAAAAGGAAAATATCTAATATAGATTAAGGATACAATCGAGCCAAGTCGAGTTTGAACTCAGACAACCATGGATGTTACTCGAACTCACTTCGAGTTCGATTGAGTAGAGATTTTTGTAGTTGAGTTTGAACTTGAAGTAGTGGAGAACTATTGGAGCTCGACTCGGTAATTTTTCTTTCTTTTTTTTTTGCGCACTTGCTAGCTACTCGAGGTGGAATTATTGGAGCTCGACTCGGTAATTTTTCTTTCTTTTTTTTTTGCGCACTTGCTAGCTACTCGAGGTGGAATCACTCGCTCTCAGGTACTTGAGAATAATTTTAGTAAATTTTATAATTTTCAAATCTAAAATAGTAAATAAATAAATATATAATTATTAAATAATTATGTGCCTAATAAGGCTCGACGAGCATTTAAGTTTGAAAAATTAGTATTCGAATTTGACTCGTTTGGTTAATCAAGCTACTTGAACTTGGTTCGAACTAAGTCAATTAGAGTTTAAAATTGAGTTCGAGCCGAATAGTTAACCGAGTCATGTAATAGTTTTGATAAATCCTGTCTATCAGTGTTTTTATGCCTTTTTTTATTATTTAAATTGAAAAACTTTCGTTCCACATCCAAAATGTTCCCACACGAGGGGTGGGTACCCTTCTTATGTAATGTTTTTTTCTTTTTAACACAGAATAATTTGTTCCCAGAAAAAAAAAAAAAAAAAAAGGGAGAGAGAGAGAGAGAACTTAGTGGGACAAAAAACCATAGGGCAAGTTAGATTCATGAGCTTAAAGGTAGGATGGCATGGGATGGAAATTGGGATGCGAGTCTCAGAAAGAATCTGGGCCAATAAAATCAAGAAATACTACTCTCTTTTTTATTTAGTACAAGCTGTTTCATTTTTCATCTTCTTTTCCCTTCCCTTTCTTCTTTTTTCCCGTTTCTCTTCTTTTATTCTTTCTTACTCAGTATGTCACTGCAACTGCAGTTGCTAAAACAGAAGCAATGGTAATTTTGGCGCATGGCGGTGGTTGCTAACGCCACTGTCTGAGCCACTTTAAGTTCATGCGGTTTTCACGCACGAAACCAACAGCAAGTAATGGATAACACGTACATGTTGATTTCGCTTAAGGCTGTAAACGAACCGAGCTGTTCGCGAACACAGCTCGACTCGGCTCGTGAAAGCTTGAGTTCGGCTCGTTCGTGAAGCTAAACGAGCCGAGCTCGAACACAAATTTTGGCTCGTTATTAAACGAGCGAGCTCGAGCTCGTTCGTTAATAAACGAACAAGAGTTTGAACATGAGATACTCGGTTCGGCTCGGCTCGAATAACACTTTTATGCTTATTTGAACCGAGTGGTTCGCGAACAAAGCTCGACTCGGCTCGTGAAAGCTCGAGTTCGACTCGTTCATGAAGCTAAACGAGCCGAGCTCGAACACAAATTTGAGCTCGTTTAATAAATGAGCTCGGCTCGGCTCGACTCGTTTATTAAATGAACACAAGCTCGAACCGGCAATACTCGGCTCGACTCGACTCGTTTACAGCTCTAATTTCGCTGACCTACGTATAACACGGATAACACCTATGTATAACACCTACGCTCATTGTGCCATAATCACAATTAAAGTAAATAGACAAAGTAAATGTTGTAAAAAATATTAGAAGCACGGTAAAATGGAATAAACATGAATTTCATTTGTTTAAAGAGAATTATTACAATAGTTACTTAAAATGCGTACTTCAGGTATGAAGCTTTAAAGTAGTGAAGTGTTGTAGGACAATGTTGCATGAGTTTATGGAGCTCAACATATACATTTAAAAAAGAAAATTCTAAATGACAGCAGTTGGCACTATTCTTCTATGAGGAAAATGGAAAAGAGTCTTTTCCACTTACAAAATGAATTAATAGCTAAGAATTATAATATTTGACTTGTAGCACTGAGATATGTATCTTGGAAAAAAAATCAATGCCGAGCGGGTCGTGGGGGTTAGCTGCTTGCTTGGTTACGGAAGGCTGACAGCATGTTAGCCGGCCTGTCAGGCAGTCATGGCTGACTGCATGGCACGTTAGTTGTCCTTCAGGGGTCTGTTGGTAAGAGTGAGTATTGCGTGTATCACGCATGTCACGTGACGTGTCACATAATGCATTAAAATTAATCACACATCGTCAAATAATACAAAGTATGACCCACCATTACTACATAACAATAAATTATTGGTTCTAATACACCACGTGACAATATACATAATGTATTTTATACTTTTTTCGGTTGGTAATGAATGTCTGGTTTTGGAGTGCATTGCGCAAATGTCAGCAACATTGACAAGCGTCAGGTGTGGCATTGATTAGTCTGCACGAGCAGGCAAGTCTAGGTTCGTCTTCATGAGGCAACATTGGCTGCAATACGAATGGAAACGTGCGTGCAGACATGTTCACATCATCAGGCACAAATACGGACAAGATTGTGCTGGTGGGCACAACAGGTTGCAACGGGCACCTGGGCACATCCAGTGTTTTGAAAATCGGACCGGATCGGTCGGTTGGATTGCGAACCGACCATTGCTTTGGTCCGATTTTTCATAAAAGCCGGAAATATTTAGAAACCGTCAAGAACCGGTCAAATGGTTAAGAATCGGTTGAACCGTTCAAACCGTGAACCGACGGTTCTTGAATTTGTAACTTTTAAAAATATTTTTAATGATTCCATTTGCACTTGCAAGTGCAGCACCACTAGACCAAGCTTGCTGTTGTGATTTCTAAAGTAATGTCTATATAAATATAATCTGTTTGTTCTTTGCCCTCTTTTTTTGGTAAGTTCTCTTCTTCCCCCTCTTAACCAATCATATTTAATAAAATTAGTGTTTCTTACATTTTTAGCTTCTTCATTTCCTTTATTAATTATGTTTAATGAAATTAACTTATTCTTACTTTTTAGGTTCCTTGTTTCCATTAATCATGTTTAATGAATTTAATTGATTATTACTTTTTTATTTTCTTAATTTTCTTCATCAATCATGTTTAATTAAATTAATTAATTCTTACCCATTTAGTTTGGCACTCAAATTCATTATATTAAAGAAATATTTGATGAACTTTTACTAAAATCTCTCCTGCTAAGATTAATCTTTTTATCTAAATTGTTTAACTATTCATTTATACCTAAACTATTCCCATAATTAAAAGTTTATTTTTTTTGTAAATTATTATTTAGATTTTTTAATTATGGTTAAATATATGAATTAAGAAGTACAGTAAATAAATCATTATTCAATAGTAAGAAAATATGACATCTTCAAAGTAAGTGGGCACAAAGTTATTTTCTTTATTAGAAAAAAATAAAAATCAAGTCAAATTATTAAATTTTCTTTTTCTATGCGAGATATATTGATTTCAATTATCATAGTACCACATATCCACCTTTTCTTGAAGATATATGATATACTGAAAAAAATATATAAAGTGAACATAATGGATTAAATTAAGAACTAATGAGTAAATAGATTTACTTGTTAGTTTTATTTTTGAAACTACTTGTATAGAGTCCAAATTAACTCGCTCAATAGGTCCAATATGTCAAAAATAAAATTTCTTTGGAAGAAATACGTCTAAAGTTAAAGCCTAAAAACCAATTCCTTGATAAAAAAATTGCTAGACATTACCTCTAATTAGGTCATGCAAAATAAATGTAAAAAAATAAAAAATAAAAAAATAAATAGATCTAAACTGATAATAAGATAATCAAACTAAATTTTGAAAAATGATTTGAATATGCGAACCAACCTTAAAAGGACAATTTTTAATTAAAAAAACACTTATTTGAACCAGCCTATGTACAAAGTCAATTGATTATATTATTTGGTATTAAAAATAAATTTAAATTTTACTTCAAAAAATAAGTCTTGATGCTATTAAAGGAGTAGAAAATGTCAAACAAGTAACAAGTATGATTTAACAATTTAGAATATTCAAGATTGTAATTTAAAGTATTTAAAAATATAATAATGTACTTTAGTGGTAAATTTTAAAGTACTTGTCTCATCCGATACACTTGCTTTTTATAGGTATTATATTTTTTATACTTGTAATATCATTTTCTTTGTTAATTCAATTGTTAGAACCGTAGAATATTTTATAAATTTTTTACCAAATACAGTAGATTCATTAACTTGTATATTTAAAAATATTCAACCAAGTAACGGGTTAATTGGTTCAATAGGGTGAGGTATATGTAATATTTGGCTCTTAGATTGCATCTAGTTAGTCTTTTTATTCTTTAATCTATCATAAGTTAACAACAATAGATTGGTTTGTCATATTTGCTCATAGAATTTGTTTTATTTTTTTTTCAACTTTCTTATTTTATTTTGTAATGTAGAAGAAATAACTAAACAAACTAGGAGATAAGTTCAATAATTAATAATTTATAAAAAAAAGAGAAAAACATTGAACCCCAATCGGACCGGTCCGACCTTGAACCGAACCCCCCTCCGGTTCATTGACCGGTCCGGTTTTTAAAACATTGAGCACATCAACAACATTGTGCAAACCGGGCCAATGAACTTAGCGGACCATTTGTATATTTTGTGAGACTTTTAGAATGAAGCGTAGTCAATGCCTCCAAATCATCTATTGGGCTATGTTAAACCATTTTCCAGGTAATAGGGCTATGTTCAAAGGCAACCCCTGACAATTTTCCCCATCTGATTTGGCAATATTTTCGAAGTCTTTTAATTATGGTAAGTATCAATCAAGTATGGGAAGCCTTGAAGGCCGTTGTCCATTCCCATATGTTTTCTTCATCTCTACATCGTTTTCTGTTCACAAGATATTTCTAGTGATCTTTTTATCTATGTTTGATTATCCGATTATCAAGATTAGCTTCAACAGCTCATATTTTCTAGGTGTGGATATTCAGATCCTGGGATTAGTTTGTCGCCTTGTTTGTTCTCCTATGTCCTTATGATAAGCTTTTAAGAGACTAACATGAAAAATCAAATGCATATTCCATCGTGGGACACGAACTTAGTTGGCTACCTAACCAATATATATGCTTTAACACAGTCACTTGACTAATGTGCTCCTACAATAGTCAAGCATCCTTATCTCTTATATGTCAACTTTTGGTGTTGGCCAAGCACTTTCATCATCACTTTTATCTCCCATTTTAAATCCAATAAGTGTCGATATTGATCCACTAGCTATTTTATGCTGTTTAAAACTTTCTCAAGATAATTGTGAGTGACTTTTACGTTCTACTTCCATTCTTAAGAATAATTTTCACCTTTTGGGGACCTAGATTTTTCAATAATATCTACCATATGAGATAGTAAAGGCTATCTGGAGAGTCAAGACTTCAAAAACAGCATAAATCTTTTAGCATTTGAACATAATCGAACAACACTAACACTTTTTCACAATTCTTCTGGTTAGTCGATACAAAGTCTGAATATTTTTCCAACATGCTGTTAAACCACTTTGTTAGGTCATTGCTAGTGTATTTCCTAAAACCAAGTCGGTTTAGGGGTTTGTGTTATTACACTTGTTTCATGTTATATTCATAAATGTGGTATTCTCTTTGTCATTTAATACTTGTTATATATTGTACTTGTTGATTTGATAGGTTCATATAATATTAATTTTGCATAAGAGATTGTAAGAGTTATAATGATAAGACTCTTAATATACATAAATTGTATTTTTAAATATCACCAATCATAGCATTAATGAGATTATTCGTCATAATTAGGAATAGACTAGCACATGCTTTGCTGCTACTTACAGTAACTAGTAGTTGATCTCATCAACTATAGTGTATGATACCTAAGCTGGTATATGAATGTTTATTAGACAATTGGTATTTCAAGTGTTGGAGGAGGGGACTTTGGGATTTTTAGCAATTGAAGAATGGTTGTTGGAGGTTGTTGAAATATGTGGTAAAATTTGTCATAATTTTTCTCCAACTTTCATGGTTATTTTCTAGTTGAGGCAATTTCTTGATGATCTAATTGTTATTCTATAGTTATTAAGAGTCAACTCTTTCTTAATCTTATTGAGATAGTTTCAATGTTCAAGGATTTCTCTTGATAGTTGAACGGAAATAGCTATTATATGATTAGTGTGTTCCTTTCTAATATTTATTTTTGTTCCCTTATGAAGTTTTTATAGCATACACTTTGACCCCTTAAATTGTGAATGGACAATGCTAGTCCTAAGTTAATTAAAAAATAAAAAATAAAAAATAAAATGACAAAAATTACAAGCTTGAGCTTGAGCTCTAAATTACAAGCTCGATCGAGTACAAGCTCGGGCTCGGGCTCGGGCTGGGCTTGGGTAGTAGTAGTATTATCGAGTTTGATAAGTGATAAATTTACTTATTTTAGCATAGTATTTTATATATGTTTTTAGTGCTTTTTAGTATGTTTTAGCATTTTTGATATTAAAATGGCTCAATTTCATAAATATTCTTCAAATCAAGGATTGCTCCAAAATTAAGATTTATAGTTTGAAAATTAGGGTTTTGAGGTAGAATTATTATTTTGTGCCCAATTTTATTTGATTTTTCAAGAAAATGATGATTAAATACAACTTGGATCGATTGAAGCTCAAGCAATATCAAAATCAAAGTAGATTCAAGTTGTAACATGTTATCACTTAAGCTTGAAAATTTTTGAAAAATATTTTTTCATTAAATTCTACCAAGTCAGCTGTGGTTCAATTGTAGAAAAATGTCTTAGGGGCATATAGGGAATAACCAAAATTTAAAAAGGGCAAAATGGTGAAAAAGGAGTGATCTGTAAGTCATAGCCCATTGATCACACTCGCGGTTCAATAGCAATTTGCAGATTTCAGTTCCTTTCAATTTGTAGCCTGTTCACACATCTTTTTTAGATAATTTAAATGTCCAGTTGCATTTTGGTTTGCCCTAGAAGATGTTACAAAGCTCAAGGAAGACTTTTGAGGAAAA
>CM045567.1:4382476-4414379 GCA_024721245.1 Mitragyna speciosa | reverse complement strand
AAAAATCAAAGAAACTACATTAATTAACAAAGGAAAACTGTAAAAACTCATTGTAGTTGAAGTTCTTCAATCTCCCTCTGATAAATGTTCTGCAATTTCTTCGAGGTAGAGAAGATTAAGCCTCTTCTTTGTCCCTTGAAGCTTCTTCCTCTTCTCCCTTTGATATCCCCTTCAAAGAGCCTTTTTTTTCTTTTTTTTTCCTCCCAAGAAACCCTAGGAGAAAGATAGGTTTTCTGAATAATCCGTCCTAGCACTCATATCAGCAGTTAAAATGGTGCAGATTCGCGACCAGGAACCGCGCGCGTGTCTGCCCGTTGATCTTCCGCGGTTACTAAAAATCTCGAGGAACCGCGGATGGGTCCGATGCACAACCGCGCGCGGTTGGTCACGCGGTTGATCGTCTTAGCGCTGTCCAACGCACTCTCGCGCGGTTTAACCCACGTTTGCTCTCTGGGTGGAACCCGCGTCTGAAAACCGCGCGCGGTTGATCTCGCGGTTGACCTGTGCAGAAGCCGCGCGATAGAACCGCGCGCGTTTTCTTCGAGCTTGTCCGCGGTTTAGCATTTTTCTTCACAATCTGCCCTTTTCTTCTCAGGCCTTTTTCTCCAATTCTGACCACGATCCTATCCTTGATCTTTTCACCTGCACAAACTTCATAAATGAGTGCACGTACATTGCTCTATTTTGCTCCAATATGAAATTCAATAGGCAACAAGAAGTAAGTCTAGAAAATAGCTGGTTTTACCCAAAATTACTAAATAAAAGTACTAAAATACCTACGCAAACCACCACTTAGACACTCTAAAACATGTGTAAGAAAAACTATTATCAACTTCCCCCATACTTAAGCCGTTGCTTGTCCTCAAGCAATTAGTCTATACAAACCCAACAACCGACTTAGAAGGGGCACTTAAGCAATCTAATTCAAAGAACACTTTCTCCAAAAAGAACTACACGGACACATATCATACCATCATTCTTTCATTCAAAGTACTCATAATACAAGGGGAAGTAAGAGCAATTATACATTGAATTTAGTAGTTTCAACGCGATATTTTCACCCTACTCAATCTTTGCTAGTAAATGAGTTCCATACGTAGCAATTAACACACAAGAGAGCCCGGTTAACAACAATAGTTACTGAAAGAACTTATCTCTTCACCTTGAGTTGGGCCTTTCATTGAGTCATGAAGTACTCTTTTGACGCGAAGATCGACACTTTGAGGTGAAGACCCCCGGTTACTCGAGACTTCATTTGCTCAACTTGCTATGCATACTCATAATTTTGATGACTTTTGACGCGAAAATCGACATTGTTAAATGAAGATTCCCGGTTACTCGACACCAAAACCAGCGGAGTAACCCCCAAACTCGCACTTTTTTTTCTTCTTTTTTTTTTTTTTTTTTAATCCTGCAAATTGTGTGCCATCACCCTATATGTTCATCAATTAACCTGCAATAATCGAGTAGGGTCTAAATATCCCATTAACTTCATTGAATTCTCACATAATTACTCAACTTCACCTAATATACTTTCCCAAAGTAAAAGACTACCAATGGTGCGATAGTGACCCGTAGTTTTCTTTTTCAAAAGTTTCTAAGAAAGGACCTGGATAAGGTGCACCTTGAAATCTGAAAAAGTTGATGAGTTACTTGAAAAAAAATTTGACAGAGTCTCCCCTAAAATAGGATTAACTCCCTGTCAATCAAAAAATTCAACCAAAGCAAAATTCACCAATATAACACATCTCAATGCCAAACAATATTACCACATTTTATTCCCTCCCCCATACTTAAGATTTACATTGTCCTCAATGTACGAGAAAGATAGAACAAAATAGCGAAAAAGAAATAGATATGAATAAAGAAACTAATACCCCCCTTTTTCGCGTAGTAAGATGCCTTGGTCTAGATGAAGACTATAGCCTTGCCACCCTGGTGATGAGAGGCGTTCAACTGCAGCCACATGTATTTCGAGTAGTCTAAGTAGTGTTAGGACAAAAGAAAAAAATAATAAATTGAAAATGTACGGAAAGTCAAAACAGGAAATAGATAAAAAGAAATAAAAGTCTAGGTAGTTATAATTACAGGCCAAATTAAAGAAGTCAAGTAAAGTAAAGTAAAGAACACAAAGAAAGTACAGATCCAAACACAATAAGTAGGAAAAGCGGGTAAGCGGGCCTAGGCATCTCCGAGATTGCCTCCTAGATCTCCCCCAAAACCTCCCTCATGTGGGCTACCCTGTGGTGGAGGAGGCTGTGCCTGATAAAAAGTCTGGTGCTGTTGGAG
Organism: Mitragyna speciosa; assembly: GCA_024721245.1. Taxonomy (NCBI): domain Eukaryota; kingdom Viridiplantae; phylum Streptophyta; class Magnoliopsida; order Gentianales; family Rubiaceae; genus Mitragyna; species Mitragyna speciosa. The sequence continues at coordinate 4,412,090 of CM045567.1, read as the reverse complement.
TGCTCGAATCATCTCTAACTGCTCGTCTAATCTACTCACCATCCGAGCCTCCATCCCCATCATATCACTACGCAGGCTAGCCTCCATCATATCCACTCTCCCCATCAACCTAGTCTCCACTGTGTCCAGAGCTCCTTGCAACCTATCCCAGTCAAATGGGGCAGCGGATGGTGAGTCACGTGGGGCACGTGCCTGGCGAGCTGGTGTTCTTGAAGAGGATGGCCCTGCTTCTCCCATGTCCGTGCCTCCTTCCTCCTCCTCGCCGCCTTCTTCTTCGTCTCTCCCTTCTTCCATCTCGCTCTGTAGGAGTGGGCGTCCAATAATGGTGGAAATGAGCTGAGCGTCCAATTTGAACTTCACTAGTGTGGAAGTGTTGACATAATCTTTTGATGTCATTCCTATTGCCTCGGCACCTGTGAAGTCAACTTGTGCTTCTTGAAAGAGACGAGTGAGTAAGCGAGGAAGTCCGAGGCAATTGTAACCTTTCTTTCCCCTGGCTACATTCCTCATATAAGATATCCATATGCTGGGCAAGGGAAGCTTGCGTTTGTCTGAATTGCTGCCAAAGAAGATGAGCTCCAGTGGATACATATCGGAAGAACGCACCTCATTCTTACTACTCTTTCTTGGGACCACATTGCAGCCAAAAATATACAACAAGATATGCTGTAGAGGCTGAAACTTGTTGGCCAGAATCTTCTGCTCTCTTATCCTTCTAAATTCAACCGGACGCACGTTGAACTTTGCAGCTGCATTGTGTAGTGTCCAAGTTGAGTTGACATAGAAAGCTTTCTTCATATCCACGTCTCGCCCTTCGTTCCAGCACTGAAGGATATCAGCTATGGTTTCCCGATAAATTTGCATCCGAACACCCCTCACCGTGGACTCGATATAATTCCCACTGTATTTATCTTTTTCCACAACATTGGCATAGAATTCTCTGACCAGCTCGGGGTAAATGACTTCTGGGAGACTGAGAATGGGGTGCCATCCTATCTGGCTAAGGTGATCGGAGAGATGGAAGTAAGCCTCTATCTCCGGTACCACGCTTTTCTCTTTTAGAATTTGCTTTCCTCGGCTAGCTTCATACCAACGCTGGTTCTCCAAAGAGGTGAATCGCGTATCATCATATCCTTGTGCTTGTCTGGATCCGGACCCACTGGTAGAACCAACATTCCTCCTCTTCCTTGATGATGAGGCCATTTTTCTCCTGAAAAGGTTTGTTTCCATGATTAAGCTCCAAATAAAGACTCACTCGTTTCCACATTAACACTAATCACACACACAAGTGTTTAAGCAAACCATCACATGTAAGTTAAATCCACACTTGGTTCGATCAATCCCTATGTCACTTACTTAGCAATTTCTACTATAAGAAATGCCATGATCACACCACATTCAAGAAATTGCTCACTATCATAGAATGTCCAATTACCAAGTAATTTGCACGATAACAAAATCACCAAATAATCACTCTATAAAAATGTAACCTTATCTCACTCAATTGCTAGCCAATTCAAACATGTATAACACAATTTCAAACCAAAATTACTAACATTAAGCACCATTGGCTAAAATTCCACCTTTAATCATCTATCTCGAAATGAGACTAAAAATTGACAAACTCATGCTTTGAATTTAACTGAGCATACATAAATATGAGAAATTACTGTCAAATTAACCCATTAAATTAACCCAATATTCACCACAATATTCTCACAATAATCTAAGAGAAATTGCATAAATTAGTCAATTATTACCTCAAATGCAATGAAATAAACATAAGATTAGTGGGCTTACCTAATAGAAGCACAACTTGTAGTAAAGGTGAGATTTTTTCCTTTGGAAGATTAGTTCCTCCAAAAACCCACTCTTTTGCCCAAAAGAACTCCAGCAAAATTCGCACAAACTAAAAGAAGGGGGGTAGAATGTGATGTGTGTGCAGTGTTTAGGGTTGAAAAATGGTGAAAATTAAGGGAATGGGGGTTGGGGTTTTCGTGCGTGAGAGAGAGAGGAAGGGGAAGAGGGAAAAAGAAGGAAGGGGAATGGGAGAAAAGGGTTGCGTCTGTTCAATTTTTTTCAAAACCCGAACAGAACCCGCGCGCGTTTCATTAGGATGTTACGCGGTTTCTTGCGCGGTTTCTTTGCAGAACATTCTGTGGACAACCCGCGTGATAACCCGCGCGCGGGTGGTCACGCGGTTTGTCACATGCAGAAACGTTCAAGAGACAAACGCGCGAGGGTGCACGCACGGTTCCTCGTTTGAAAAATCAGAACTCTCTGGACACGAACCGTGGATGAAACCGCGCGCGTTTCTATCCGCGGTTTATAAATGAAAATGAAACGTTGAGAAAACGCGCGAGGTTCCTTGTGCGGTTTAATTGGCAAGGTTTCTGGACGCAACTCGCGTGAAGACCCGCGCGCGGGTAATAACGCGGTTTGTTTCCCGTGCGCATAAGCGCGGATGTTCTTGCCTGCGCGTTTCAATAACCAAACTTTCTGGACACGAACCGTGTTAGGAACCGCGCACGGTTTCATCCGCGGTTCTTGTCCAGAAGAAACAGAACGAAAATAAGGCAATGAACAACACTTAGTCAAATTTTCATCCAATGATACCCACTCCTAGTTCTCCTAAACACAGATATATGTCTCACACTCTCAAACAGGCACAATGGCAAATTCAACCAGTGAAAAATAAGAAATTTAAGCGCAATTCAATGACTCTATCAACTAGTTGGTGTACTTCCCTTTTTTTTTTTTTTCTCGACTTATATCCCTTGCGCAGTGGTGAGCCTTAATTTCTCCAAATTGACCTGCAACCAAACAAGAACCACTTTCACTGATCAACACAGTAAAGGTTATTCCAAGGAAAGAAAAAAAATTAAAAAAAAGAACACTAAAAATTGGGTTGCCTCCCAATAAGCGCTATGTTTAACGTCGTTAGCTCGACGTTCTTCAAGCAATTTATGATTGAAGATTACTGAGGTAGAGAACCTCCTTCCGTGACTCTTCCATATCTTGGCCTAGGTATGGTTTCAGCCTTTGTCCATTAACCTTGAACGTCCCCTTTTCCTTGTGTGTAACCTCTACAACACCAAAGGGAAGAACTTCGTTAACCACGAAAGGACCGGACCATCTCGATTTCAACTTACCTGGAAAAAGACGAAGTCTTGAGTTGAATAGCAGCACTTTGTCTCCCGGCTTGAATTCCTTGGGATGCTTGATATTCTTGTCATGCCACGCTTTCGTCCTCTCTTTATAAACTCTTGAATTCTCATAAGCCTCACGACGCCATTCCTCAAGTTCATTCAATTGCAAGATCCTCTTCTCACCTGCACATTGTAAGTCAAAATTCAGAAATTTAATGGCCCAATAAGCTTTATGCTCAAGTTCCACCGGTAAGTGACAAGACTTCCCATAAACTAATCTAAAAGGTGTCGTTCCTATGGGTGTCTTGTAAGCGGTTCTATGGGCCCACAAAGCATCATCCAACTTCAAAGACCAATCTTTTCGAGAACGCTCTACGGTCTTTTCTAAGATCCTCTTCAATTCCCTATTGGTTACCTCGACTTGGCCACTCGTTTGGGGATGGTAAGGGGTAGCTAACTTGTGTGTAACACCATACCTAGTTAACACCTTTTCCATTTGTTGGTTACAAAAGTGGGTACCCCTATCACTTATAATTGCTCTAGGAGTGCCAAAGCGGGTAAACAATCGTTTAAGGAATTTAACAACCACTCTAGCATCATTGGTAGGGAGGGCTTGAGCCTCTACCCATTTAGAGACATAATCTACCGCTACTAGGATGTACTTATTCCCATACGACACGGGAAAGGGCCCCATAAAGTCGATGCCCCAAACATCAAAAATTTCACAAACTAATATGCCCGACTGGGGCATCTCATCTCTATGAGAGATATTACCTGAACGCTGGCAACTATCACATTGCTCCACATACCTCTTAGCATCTTTAAATATCGTGGGCCAAAAGAAACCTGAATCCAATACTTTTCGGGCTGTCCCATTAGCATGATAATGACCAGCTGCCGGCCCCGCATGACAATGCTTCAAAATCAACTCGATCTCTGAGTTAGCCACACACCTTCGAATGATATGATCTGCACAGATGCGAAACAGATATGGGTCTTCCCAAAGGTAGTATCTTAATTCAGAGAAGAATTTCTTCTTCTCCTGATACGTCATCCCCTTGGGAAGAACCCGCGAAGCTAAATAGTTAGCTATGTCTGCAAACCAAGGTACATGAACATAAGAAGAAGAAATTGCATAAAATCTCTCATCAGGGAAATCATCACTGATTCCTCCTTCAATTAAGTCCTTTTCTCCATCATTCTCTAGACGGGAGAGGTGGTCCGCTGCCAAATTTTTCCGCTCCCTTCTTGTCTTTAATTTCAATATCGAACTCCTCCATGATGTCCTCGACTAATTCATTGAAAATGGCTAACATGCACCTTTGAAACATGGCCGGTGCGTTACACAACCCAAAGGGCATCCGGCGATATGCAAAGGTGCCATAGGGGCAAGTGAACGTTGTCTTCTCTTGGTCTTCCGGTGCTATGGGAATTTGAAAATACCCCGACAGTCCATCCAAAAAGCAGTAGTACTCATGGCCAGCCAACCTCTCGAGCATTTGATCGATGAAGGGCAAAGGGAAATGATCTTTCCGGGTAGCATCATTGAGCTTTCTATAGTCGATGCAGACTCTCCAACCTGTGACGGTTCTCATCGAGATCAGCTCATTCTTCTCATTTGGTACCACCGTCATGCCTCCCTTTTTAGGTACCACTTGCACTGGACTAACCCATGGACTGTCCGAGATGGGGTAGATCACCCCCGCATCAAGCAACTTTATCACTTCAGGCCTTGACCACCTCCTTCATATTTGGATTAAGACGCCTTTGATATTGCACTACCGGTTTGAAATCATCTTCCATCAGTATCTTGTGGGTACAGAAGGAAGGACTAATGCCTTTAATGTCTGAAATCTTCCATGCAAGTGCTCTTTTGTGTTCCTTCAAGACTTGTAAGAGCTTCTTCTTCTTCTCATCATCTAGACCCGCTGCAATAATCACCGGTAATTTGAAATTTTCCTCCAAGAAAGCATATTCCAAATGCTCCGGTAACCTTTTTAATTCAAGCTTGGGTGGGTCCTCGATTGATGGTTTGAGAGCTCCTTCTCTTGATCCCTCGATTTCCTCATAAGCTCGGGTACCCTCATATGGTCTTCTTGCTTCTAGGTGGGCAACTTGTTCAGCTATAATTGGGTGGAAAGTCGCCTCCTTCCCTTGGATGATGCATGCCTCCAATGGATCATCAATAATGACCTCCTGCAAAATATTAACCGATTCAGTATCAATAGTATCCATATAAAAGCAAGTATCATCTCTATCTAAAGAATGTCTCATAGCTTCTGGTATCTTAAAAATCACTTCCTCATCTTCTACTCTAAGGGTAAGCTTTCCAGCTTGAACATCAATTAATGCCTTAGCTGTGGCCAAGAAGGGTCGTCCCAAGATGAGGGGGATCTCTACATCATCCTCCATATCCAAAATCACAAAATCAACGGGAAAAATGAATTTGTCAATTTTAACCAACACATCCTCTATAATTCCCTTTGGATATTTTATGGATCTATCTGCCAATTGAATGCTCATCCTAGTGGGTTTAGGTTCTCCTAATCCTAATCGCATGTACATTCCATAAGGCATCAAATTTATGCTTGCACCTAAGTCAGCTAAAGCCTTATCAATAGACAAACTACCGATATTGCAAGGAATAGTAAAACTCCCTGGATCTTTGAGTTTCTGAGGTAGCTTGTTCTGTAAGATGGCGGAGCATTCTTCATTTAACCTCACGACTGCTAGTTCTTCAAGCTTTCTCTTGTTTGATAATAAATCCTTTAGAAACTTGGCATACTTTGGCATCTGTGAAAGAGCTTCAACAAAAGGAATGTTAATATGCAATTGTTTAAAGAGCTCTAAAAATTTACCAAAGCGCTCAGCCTGATTGTCCTTCTGAAGTCAGGCTAGGAATAGGGGATTGGGGGTTTGTACTCCTTTACCACCTTCTTCATGGGTTCCCCATCTGTCTTCTCGTCCTCATTGTTTTGTCTCTCCCCATTTTCTCCTGGATCTCTCTTTTCCTCAACCAGTAATTCCTTAGCCTTGCCTTGGTTCCTCCTTTTTCACTTCCTTGCCACTCCTTAAGGTGATTGCTTTTGCTTGTTCTCTTGGATTGGCCTCGGTGTTACTTGGAAGGGTCCCTTGAGGTCTTTCAGGACATCAACTTTGCTAATTTGCCCAATTTGATTCTCCAAATTATGGATGGATGCTTGTTGATTCCTCAGAGAAGTCTCTACACCTTGCATCCTATTTTCAGATGTGTTGATGTACTTGGTTATCAATTCCTCAAGGTTTGTTTTCTTCTCAAATTGAGGTTGAGGCTGATATCCCGGTGGTGGTTGTTGTCTTTGTTGCCCTTGATTTCCCCAAGAAAAGTTTGGGTGATTCTTCCAACCCGGATTGTAAGTGTTGCTGTATGGGTTGTTTTGTTGCCTTTGACTATTGCCCATGAAATGGCATTGCTCATCTGCTTGTTGCATTCCATGTATTGCTTTGCATTCCTGGTTGTGATGTTCACCTCCACATAGGTCACATTGCATCACGTGCAATGGTCTTTGACTCACCGATATGCCATCAATCTTTTTGTTCAAAGCCTCAACCTGGACTGCTAATGCCGTGACTGCGTCCACATCATAAACTCCTGCTGATTTACTTGGCCTAGAACGAGCAGCCTGCCATTGATAGCTATTCATGGCCATTTCTTCAATAAGCTCTTGAGCCGCCTCCGGCGTTTTGCTATTCAAAGTGCCTCCTGCAGCCGCATCAATCATTTGCCTTGTAGCTGGATTGAGCCCATTGTAGAATGTTTGTACTTGCATCCACGTGGGTAATCCATGGTGGGGACACTTCCTCAGTAATTCCTTGAATCTTTCCCAAGTGTCATACAAGGTCTCGGCTTCAATTTGAGCAAAAGAGGATATATCATTCCTCATTTTTGCAGTCTTGGCTGGAGGAAAATACTTGGCTAAGAACTTCTCCGCCATTTGATCCCAAGTGGTGATTGAGCCTCGGGGTAGAGAACTTAGCCATTGCTTGGCCCTATTCCTCAAGGAAAATGAGAATAACCTCAACCTGATGGCATCTTCTGTTGCCCCATTGATCTTGAAAGTGTCACATATCTCCAAGAAGTTGGCGATGTGAGCATTCGGGTCTTCATCCGGTAAGCCATCAAATTGAACATGTTGCTGCACCATTTGGATGATGTGAGGCTTAATCTCAAAGTTGTTCGCTGCTACTGGAGGACGAACTATGCTAGATTCAGTTCCCATCAACGAGGGTCTAGCATAGTCAGACATCGTCATTTGTCTTCGAGGTTGCTCTCTCCTTTGTTCCTCTAAGGGAGGATCGAGTGGAGGTTGATTCTCCGCCATTTGTAGCCCTTCTTCCACTATTTCTCGATAGAATCCGAAGTAATTTCCTCTAACTGATCCCTTAACTGTCTCCTTACTGCCTCTTGTAAAGGTTCGTTCTATTTCCGGGTCAAATTCAAAGAGGGATGAACTTGAGCTTCGGGTCATACATCAAAAAATAATCCTGCAAGGAAATTCCATAAAACAAGTAAGATAAACAAAACTCAAATGAAAGAAAGAAACATACTAAAAGGTAAATAATGGCAAGAGTAATAAAATGCAAGTTTTCCTAATATTGCCGAAATCCCCGGCAACGGCGCCAAAAACTTGATGCGTATCTTTTGAACTATACCAAAGAACTCTAGGCAAGTGCACCTATCGCTTCGTAGTATAGTATATAAGAGCACCGAATATCGTCCCACAAGGACTGGCAAATACTAGTAATTACTTGAGTTCTATTATCTAACCTAATGAACGCAATTGGACTTTTTAAAGTAAGAAACTAAGGAAAGTGTTATCTAATCCACTAAAGTTAAAAGGGAACGATAAAGGAGAGTGAGAAGTAACAACAAGAATGACAAAATAAGTCTAGATATGGTATCCCCCAATTGCATAATCAATGAACCAATTCCGGGCAAATGCTATTACCTAAACTTGACCTTGACCCAGAGTCCCAAAATTAGATCGTAACCTTTCTCAAGAGATACAATCCCTATCCTCTTGGTTGCTCAATTGGAATCTCTTCACAATTAACCCCCCAATTAGAAGCCTTAGGATTAATGGACTCTAATTCATTAAGTTCTTTCCAACACTTAATGATTGGGGGCAATTCATGGAACCCTATCTCTAGTGATTCATTCAAATTGCCTTAATTTGTGAAATGGTTTAGTCATACGTGCAATTTCTCAATATACCCATACGAAACCAGCCATAGAATCAAGAATGCATGCAAAATCCCAATTCCATTAAACATGAATAATCACAAATTAATCCAAATCAAGAGAGTGAATAGCATAAACCAACAATCGATCAATTAATTACACAAATGGGTTCAACCAAATCTAGACTACTAGTGTTTACTCCATAAAAATCAAAGAAACTACATTAATTAACAAAGGAAAACTGTAAAAACTCATTGTAGTTGAAGTTCTTCAATCTCCCTCTGATAAATGTTCTGCAATTTCTTCTAGGTAGAGAAGATTCAAGCCTCTTCTTTGTCCCTTGAAGCTTCTTCCTCTTCTCCCTTTGATATCCCCTTCAAAGAGCTTTTTTTTTTCTTTTTTTCCTCCCAAGAAACCCTAGGAGAAAGATAGGTTTCTGAATAATTCGTCCTAGCACTCATATCAGCAGTTAAAATGGTGCAGAATTCGCGATCAGGAACCGCACGCGTGTCTGCCCGTTGATCTTCCGCGGTTACTAAAAATCTCGAAGAACCGCGGATGGGTCCGATGCACAACCGCACGCGGTTGGTCACGCGGTTGATCGTCTTAGCGCTGTCCAACGCACTCTCGCGCGGTTTAACCCACGTTTGCTCTCTAGGTGAAACCCGCGTCTGAAACCGCACGCGGTTGATCTCTCGGTTGACCTGTGCAGAAGCCGCGGGATAGAACCGCGCGCGTTTTCTTCGAGCTTGTCTGCGGTTTAGCATTTTTCTTCACAATCTGCCCTTTTCTTCTCAGGCCTTTTTCTCCAATTCTGACCACGATCCTATCCTTGATCTTTTCACCTGCACAAACTTCATAAATGAGTGCACGTACATTGCTCTATTTTGCTCCAATATGAAATTCAATAGGCAACAAGAAGTAAGTCTAGAAAATAGCTGGTTTTACCCAAAATTACTAAATAAAAGTACTAAAATACCTACGCAAACCACCACTTAGACACTCTAAAACATGTGTAAGAAAAACTACTATCATAGTGAATGATGCATTATCTGAATTACATATGGAGATTTCTGTGCAGCACCTTTCGTGACGGCCCTCGGATCATGCTCCTTTATTAATCAATGGGAAGGACAGGCTAGATAACAAACCTAAAGCTTTTAGGTTTATGGAATTTTGGTGCAATCATCAGGATTTTCTAAAGATTGTTGCCCAAGCATGGAGGGGTGAATTTGCAAGGTCTCCTTTGGTAAGGTTGGCATTGAAACTAAAGGCTTGTGAAAGTTGCTCTTCGAGATTGGTCTCGATGCACCTTTGGTGATATTTTTGCAAATGTTAAACACTTGGAGAAAAGGGCAGCTGAATTAGAGAAATTGTATGATGAGCAAGGATTGGATCATGATCTTCACAACTTGCAAAATGTAAGAGATGAGCTATCTAAAGCTCTTTGTCTAAAAGAAAACTACTGGAGGCAAAAGGCACGTGTTAAGTGGTGGAGAGAAAGGGACCGTAACTCTAAATTCTTTCATTCCATTGTAGCCTGAAAGAAGGAATAAATATGTCATACACTGGATCAAAGATTCACAAGGAGCTTGGCTAAAGTCTGAAGATGATATAGCACAGGCAGCTTGTGAGTATTTCAGATCTTTATTTTCTCAGGAAGATAATCAGTTAAGTGGTGTAGAGTGTAGTGGAGCATATTCCTAACTTGATCACGGAGGAGGAAAATCAAATGTTGGAGCAATTTCCATCTTTAGATGAGGTCCGTCAAGTTGTCTTTGATATAGATGGGGGGAGCGCAGCTGGATCGAATGGTTTTACAGGAAAAATTTTTACCAAGACATGGGATGTAGTGGCTGATGATTTGAATTCTGCTGTAGTCAGGTTCTTTTGTGGGGAGGAAATTCCTAGAAGCATCACCTCTACTTTGCTGGTTCTTGTCCTGAAGGTTGACCATCCCCAAGACTTCTCTCAATTTTGGCCAATTAGCTTGTGTAATTTTATCAACAAAATTATTTCAAGATTTTTAGCCACCATGTTAGCTTCTGTTTTTCCTCGGATCATTTCTAGTCAACAAAGTGGCTTTGTTAAAGGACGTGTAACGTCAGAAAATTTCATGCTAGCCCAGGAGATTATTGGAGGATTGGGTAAGAAAACTTGGGGTGGTAATGTAGTACTAAAGTTAGATATGGCCAAAGCTTATGATCGTGTATCTTGGCTTTATCTGATTAAAGTACTACGTGGTTTTGGTTTTGGAGAAAGGTTGATTGATATGATTTGGAGAATTGTCTCTAACTCTTGGTTTTCTATTCTTATTAATGCTGTTGCGAAAGGTTTCTTCAAATCCTTTAGGGGCCTGCGTCAAGGGCATCTAGTCTCTCCCACACTTTTTGTCAAAGCTGCTGAAGGATTGTCCAGAGCTTTGAATTATCTTAATCAAAACCCGAGATACACTCCTTTTAAAGTACCTGCTGGATGTCCTGTGCTTTCACACCTTGCATTTGCTGATGATGTGATTATTTTTTCAGGTGCTTCCAAAAAGGCTTTGAAGATGGTGATGGATGTATTGCAGAAGTATGAGCAGACTTCGAGACAGAGAATTAACTATTCTAAAAGTGGTTATTTCTGTCATCCTAAAACTTCTCGCTCCAGAAGGTTAATTATAAAGAATATCACAGGGTTTGTTGAAAAAGATTTTCCGGTAAAGTACTTGGGATGCCCTCTGTTTGTTGGAAAATGTAAAAAATCTTATTTTTCAGATCTTGGAATGGCAACCATGAAGAAACTTTTTGCTTGGCAAAACCGATTCCTGTCTATGGGAGGTAGATTAATTCTTATAAAGCATGTTTTAACTTCTATTCCTTTGCATATTTTGGCTGCAGCTTGTACACCAAAGGGTATATTCATGCAACTGGAAAGGATGTTTGCCAAATTTTTATGGGGACAAGATGGTGAGAGATCTAATTTTTAGTGGATTGGATGGCGATAATTGTGTTTCTGTAAGGTAATAAGGGGAGTAACGCAGCGGAATATTTAAAAATTTATTACCTTAGCCATGGATCTCTTTGATGTAATCTATACGATTAAAGGGTGTTTAGCACAAATACCTCAAGCATAGAAGGTTTCTATGCTTCAAAGGGCAAGATCCTATTCGATGAAGGTGTTGATCTACCATGAAAAGCCCTCCAAGTGTAGAGCCTCCAACAGTATCCACACGAACATGATCTTTAGGAACCTTTGGGCTTGCTTGCCTTGCCTTTTGAGTGCTAGCTCCCTTGAATGATTCATGAAGAACACAAGAAGAAGAAAGAAGTTGAAACCCTAACAATTAGGGATGGAGGTGTGGCGTTTTTCTTGGAGAGAAAAACGCCACCAAGCTCTCAATTTTTCTCTCTCTAAATTTTGTGTTATGTTTCATCAATCTTCAAGAGTCAAGGCATGGACTTATTTATAGATGTAGTATCCTAGTCTTTAAGGAAACAAGAGCAATTGGAAACCAAGAAGGTTTAGGAAGCTTACCTTAAGCTAATCCTATTCCTTTAGGAAACCAATTCCAAAAGGAAACCAAATAGCTTCTTAATTCCTTTTAGGAAACTAATTTCCATCAAGACTTAGAATATTTATAATTAAGTCCTTTAAGTTAATTTATCAGCATAAATTAACCCCATAAGTATCTTATACTTATCTTAATAACAATTTAACCCAAAGACCATGTTCTTATTGTGTGTGACCCATTAGGTTCCATTCACGTTGGCAATAAGTACAAATTATAACTCATTAATTAATTAATTAAGAGCCAGATAAATTAACACTTTAATTTATCATTAATTCACTAATTAATTAATTTGCACTTATAGATCATGAGTGGCGTCTAGCAATGCATCATGACCACCCAAGTGAATAGGAAAGTCATATGGTAGACTACACCTATCAATGACAATGTTACCGTGTAATTAATATCCTTTCACCACACTATATCCCAATTAGTCTAAGAGTGTAGTGCGCACTCTTTAAATGACTAATTAATGATTTCTTGTTCCCGAAATACAACTTTCATAAAAGTATAACCTTGAAACTCTTTCAAGTCATACTTTCACTTTTGCGCAAAAGATTCTTTAAGTCATATTTCAACAAGTGGCCAATCCGGGATATACTCTCCTATAATAAGGAGTGGTGAATCCTATATCGATTACTCACTATCCTTCCATGCTTCATACTATACCCAATCTCTACCGTATGGGCTACTCTTTTACGAGCACCGAGCAATAGAGTCAAAGCATAGCAATCCACACTCAAGATACCATGGTAATCTCAAGTCTAAGGATCACTTACACCATTGCCATTAAGAGTATAATTCATTAGCACTATGAATAGTAACTCTTGGCGGATCAATCCAATGAACTTGTTCTCTAACAAGCATCCACATACCAGCTTAGGTGTCACACGCCATAGTTGACGAGATCAACTACTACTTACCATAAGTAGAGGCAAAGTATGTGCTAGTCTTCCCATATTAATGATGTCCAATCTCATTAATACTACGACTAGGGATATTTAAGAATATAACTTAATGTGTAATAAGAGTCTCATCATTGTAACTCTTACAATCTCTTATACACAGTTAATATTCTATGGACTTTATCAAATAAACAAGTAATATTAATAACAAGTATTAAATGACAAAGAAAATGCCACATATATAAGTATAACACGAAATAAGCGTAATAAAAATCCCAAAAACCAACTTGGTTTTAGGGCATACACTAACAAACTCCCACTTGCACTAAAACCAATCACCTATAGGTTTTAGGCCATGAGCATGACTATCATGCTTATTCTGGGACAAGTCCATGGTGAAAGGATTAGTGGCACTTACATTGTGGGAACTTCCTCTATCTTTTCATCATTTGTACCAAACTATTTCCATAAATAGATGGTGGCACCTAAATACACTTTAGGATCATGGATGAGACTTTAGTTCCTTAATTAAATGATGGCTCAATTGTTTCATAAAACAATGGAAGGAACTATTCTTTATCTAACAAAGAATCCCTTGATCCATAGTAACTTCTAAAGCTACCATGTACTCGCCTTTGTTGTAGAATATGTTGTAGTATCTATCATAAAACGCTTTTATCTACTACAGTTCAACGTGAACACCAATTCATCTCATGATTTTCTTATCATCCCTATTGGATTAAAAGTTTGTATCTTTAAATCCACACACTTCCTAAGTGTGATCTCCATAGTCAAGAATAGTCTTTTAGTGCTACTCGAGTACTTAAGAATATTCTTTGATAACCATCTAGTGACACTCACCAGAATTGCTCGTAACACTTAAAGCCAGAAGACATCGGGTCTCATACATAGGATAGCATATACAATAGAACCTATTGCAAAAGCATATGGGATCTATTAATGCTATCAACCTCAATAAGTGTCAAAGACACATGTCTCTCAGAAGAGTAATCTCCTATCACATAGGTAAAACCCCTTCTTCGATTACACTATGCTAAACCCTTTAGCATCTAGCCTATGTACTTGGATCTAGTGAGACCAAGCAACCTCTTGGATCTATCTATATAGATCTTAATTTCCAAATTAGAGATCGCCTCTCTTAGATTAAGAAATTCTTGGACAACCATATCTTTACCTTTAAAGTATGTTGTTTCCATCAACGATATGTCATCCACATATAGTATCAAGAAAATGACAATGCTCCCACTCAACTTTACATTTACACAAAGCTCGTCTTTGTTTTTGAGAAAATCAAACTCTTTGATTATCTTATCAAAACAAATGCTCCAACACCTTGACATTTGCAAGGAGTCCACAAATGGACCCTTGAAGCTTGCGTATCCAATGACTATCAATGGAGGTGAAGGCCCAAGGGATGTGTCATATACATACCTTTTAATTCCCGTTAAGGGATGAAGTCTTCATATCCATTTGTCATAGCCATAAAAGCAGCTATTGCAAGTAAAATCTTAAATGGATTTAAGCATGGCTATTGGTGAAATGGTTTCTTTCAAAGTCAAGCCTTTGAATTGAATCCTTTTTCCATTAACCTTGCTTTATAGGTAACTACGTTACCATCCATGTCAGTCTTTCTCATAAAGACCTACTTGCACCTTATGGGTTTTATCCCTTTAGGTGACTTGAGCAAGGACTATACCTTGTTCTTGTACATGGAATCCATTTTGGATTTTATGGCATCTTGCCATATCAAGGAGTCTACATTAGACAAAGCCTCTTCGTGACTAGTAAGTTTGTCATCATATATGACTAGTACATTATTGCTCTTGCTAATGAAAAATCTATATATCTCATATGTGAGAAATCTGTATTTCTCAAGAGTATAACGTACTCTACCAGTCTTTTGAAGATTTTGTGTACTTTGAGCTTCCGTTGCGCCTCATCAACATGTGGCATAAGCTCTAGTTCCAACTATTGATCTTTGTCAATTCATGGTTCTTGAACCTTTCAAGTTCTATCTTACTCCCACTGTCTCTTTTAAGAATAACTATTTTTCTAGAAAAAGACATTTCTTGAGACAAACGTTTTGCTCAGGGGATTATAGAAGTGGTGTCCATTGTTTTCACAAGGATACCCCACAAATAGACATTTGTCGAAACATGGTTGAGTGTATAGGAGTTGGCATCTAAGACAAGAACCCCTAAAATGAGGTTAGGAATTGTAGTATGGTTCATCATAGTTTGCACCATATCTCATAGGGTACAACTTCTCCTCTTTCACACATCATCAACAATGGTGTGTCAAGTGGAGACATTGACAAAGAATCACATTCTTCTTTAATTATTTTGAAACACTTGACATTGAGTATTATCCACATAGGTCAAATCTTACTCTTGTCAACTTGTTTTTCTTACTTCAACTTTAATGACTTTGAACATTTCAAAGGCCATGGATGCGTGTATCATATGATACACATAATCATATCCCATATGATCATCCATGAAAGTGATGAAGTATGATAAACATCCTCTAGCATGGATCGACATTGAGCTAAAAACATCTATATGTTAACGTTCTATGAGGATCACTAGCACATTCACCTTTTTCAAATAAAAGGTGTTTTGGTCATCTTTCAAAGTAAATGAGAATCACATGTCTCAAACGATTCATAATTGAATGAGTCCAAGTACACAACTATTATGTAATTTGGAAGTGCGTTTCTCATTCACATGACCAAGTCTATAATGCCAGAAGGATAGTTGTTTCAAAATATAGAGTTTTTGTCTATGTTTGAGAATGGACTTATCAAGGTCTAGGATTTGTAAAACGTTGTTTTTAGTGATCTAATACCACAAAGAACACCATTACGTAAAAGAACAGTATATATTCTCTTTTGTAATGGTAAATCTTTTCACATTTAATGTGAATTGATTTCATGTTCTATTGTAAGTATCACAACATAATAACAATGTTTTAAATTCTAGAACAAGCCCAGTTGGTAAAGAGTGTATAAGTCTCTACAACGAGTGTAGCAACTCTTGCTCCATTCATCACACGTAGTTTGACTTTCTCTTTCCTTATTGTCTACCATGCTTTAAGACCTTGCACATTTTTGCAAATATGGGATCTAAATCCAGTATCTTATACCCAATGGTCTTAATTAGTAGATAAATTTATCTCAAACATAAACGTACTTAGAAGTAGAAGCCTTACTTCGCCTCTTCAACTTCTTAGTATTGAAACGAGCCTTACAATTCCCTTTCCAATAGAATTGGAAACATGTGCCCTTAGACTTGTCCATTTTGATCACACCTTTAAGCTTTGTCATAGCTACTATGGTCTTCTTAAGACTACGCTTGGGTTTCCCCTTGACAAGCAATAAAGTGCCCCTTTCTTCCTTGATAGACTACTCTTTAGATATCTCAGATCTAATGGTCCTAGATTGTGTATCAACAACTCTTTGAGATGCACAATCACAGACAAAAAGATCTATCAATTTGTGCTACTTTTATAGCTTAGGAATTATAGATGACATTATGATATAAGTAGCAATATCATTATCATCTTTTATGCATCTTGTATGCACATTGTTTCCTAACTATAATTGTCACTATGGGACAAGTGGAAGTGGGTATCAATGACATATCCAATTGTGCTTAAGAACTATTCTCAAGTCTTACACTAGTCCAAGAAAATCGTATATATATATATATATGGAGATATAGGATGATAAGTGTATTCAAGTGTACATTCATTCTACAACAAATGAAAAGATAGTACAAGTATTTGTTTCGTGTTATAATTGCAAACCAAAAATGTGGGCTTCGAATTTATTTGGTTTGCTCCCACTATTTTACTTCAAATCAATAACCCTCAAAATATTGATTCGGAAATCCATTGGAGATTCCTAGTGGGCTAGGATCCCATCTAATCAACTTTGGGTTTGACGGAGGCCAATGCCCCAAAGGTAACTTCGATTAGGTAGATAACTTTTATCAATCACAACTCTTGTGACTCCTAGATTGTTGGGTATCAACTCTTGATATTCACATCTTATGTGTTTCCCAACATTGCCTCAAAAAATATCATAACATTGACGGAGGCCAAACTCGTTATGTATTTTTGTTAAGTCATACCCATTATTCAGAGATCACATCTCATAGCAAGAACATATTCCGAGTAAGGTGACCTTGACGGAGGCCAACGTGTCAACACTTAATAAGAACTCTTCGTTTTTGCTATAATAATGGAAGGCAACTTGTATATATTGACTTAATATCGCCTCAAAAACACCATAGCCTTGATGGAAACCAACAAATTAAGCATTTTTGTTAAGTCAGACCCATTATTTGGAGATCATATCTCATAGTAAAAAACATGCTCTAGGTAAGGTGACCTTGACGGAGGCCAACGTGTCAACACTTAGCAAGAACTATGATTTTTACTACAATAATGGAAGGCTAGTGACTTAATATTTTATTTGAGGGATTTTTATTTTAATTATACAATATATAGTCTCATCATAGCATGTAATTAAAATATATCGACATATAAAATAAAAACATGCACAATAAACCGTGGATGATTATGGACTTAACTAAAATATTTTCCTCGAGCCTTAAGGAAAATATATGGTCAAATTCCTAAGGGATGTGATCAACTCCTTGATGCATTCCTTGGGAGGTCTTCAACTCTTGATGAGCCTCCATGGTTGCTCCTTGGTTCCATCTCCATCTTCTTTGTACATTACACATGTAATTCTATTCTAAACAATTTAGAAAATTAAAACCTAACTCTAACCTACACAATGTACATTACATGTATTGACTAAGAAACCTCGAGTTACATTCGAGGGGAGTTAGGTGAGAAGAGAATTACATGAGAATAATAGAGAAGGCAGGACACGCAGGCCCTATTTTAAAAACCAATACAAGCCAACCATCAAAATTGATAAAAATTCAACCATTCAATCACATTGGTCATAGTCCATAATCATCCACCATGCCATCATAATATTTAACAATTAAATAAATTACTTTATTTAATTCTAGTCATAAATCACATGGTCTAAATTAATTAGATTAATATTCTTGAATTTATTTGTCTCAAAAATAAAGTTATAGAAGGTGTAGGTTTCCAATATTTAACTTTCCAAATATTAACAATTAAAATTGGAAAGTGTTTTGTAGAGAAAATTCTAAAAATTCGCGTTTTCCAAAAAAATTAGGAAAAATCCCGCTAGAACTCTGCCAGCAAACCGTGGGACAAACCGTGCGCGGGTTCATCCGCGGTTTACAAACCGTGGGACAAACCGTGCGCGGTTTCATCCGCGGTTTGTCGACAGAATGTACGGGATTTCAACCGCGGGTCAAAACGCGCGCGAGTTTTCGCGCGGTTTGTGTCCAGAAAATACGATCTTTGAAATTCTTTGGTCTTTTTCAAAACTCTTTTGAATCAAAACATGTTAAAACCCTTTTAGCACGTAAAAATAATTTAGAAACCTTGAATACTACCATAAGAACTCATCTTAATTATTTAAAACACTTTTAAACAATTAAGAACTTATCTTAAAAATCAAACTCTTGATTTTTCTAAAACAATTTTGAGACAAATTTCATCAAGAACAAACCATCCATATTTATGACAATTAAATAAACATAAATCATATAGATATAATCAAAGGAGGCTCTGATACCACTGTAAGGTAATAAGGGGAGTAACGCAGCGGAAATATTTAAAAATTTATTACCTTAGCCATGGATCTCTTTGATGTAATCTATACGATTAAAGGGTGTTTAGCACAAATACCTCAAGCATAGAAGGTTTCTATGCTTCAAAGGGCAAGATCCTATTCGATGAAGGTGTTGATCTACCATGAAAAGCCCTCCAAGTGTCGAGCCTCCAACGGTATCCACACGAACACTGATCTTTAGGAACCTTTGGGCTTGCTTGCCTTGCCTTTTGAGTGCTAGCTCCCTTGAATGATTCATGAAGAACACAAGAAGAAGAAAGAAGTTGAAACCCTAACAATTAGGGATGGAGGTGTGGCGTTTTTCTTGGAGAGAAAAACGCCACCAAGCTCTCAATTTTTCTCTCTCTAAATTTTGTGTTATGTTTCATCAATCTTTCAAGAGTCAAGGCATGGACTTATTTATAGATGTAGTATCCTAGTCTTTAAGGAAACAAGAGCAATTGGAAACCAAGAAGGTTTAGGAAGCTTACCTTAAGCTAATCCTATTCCTTTAGGAAACCAATTCCAAAAGGAAACCAAATAGCTTCTTAATTCCTTTTAGGAAACTAATTTCCATCAAGACTTAGAATATTTATAATTAAGTCCTTTAAGTTAATTTATCACATAAATTAACCCCATAAGTATCTTATACTTATCTTAATAACAATTTAACCCAAAGACCATGTTCTTATTGTGTGTGACCCATTAGGTTCCATTCACGTTGGCAATAAGTACAAATTATAACTCATTAATTAATTAATTAAGAGCCAGATAAATTAACACTTTAATTTATCATTAATTCACTAATTAATTAATTTGCACTTATAGATCATGAGTGGCGTCTAGCAATGCATCATGACCACCCAAGTGAATAGGAAAGTCATATGGTAGACTACACCTATCAATGACAATGTTACCGTGTAATTAATATCCTTTCACCACACTATATCCCAATTAGTCTAAGAGTGTAGTGCGCACTCTTTAAATGACTAATTAATGATTTCTTGTTCCCGAAATATAACTTTCATAAAAGTATAACCTTGAAACTCTTTCAAGTCATACTTTCACTTTTGCGCAAAAGATTCTTTAAGTCATATTTCAACAAGTGGCCAATCCGGGATATACTCTCCTATAATAAGGAGTGGTGAATCCTATATCGATTACTCACTATCCTTCCATGCTTCATACTATACCCAATCTCTACCGTATGGGCTACTCTTTTACGAGCACCGAGCAATAGAGTCAAAGCATAGCAATCCACACTCAAGATACCATGGTAATCTCAAGTCTAAGGATCACTTACACCATTGCCATTAAGAGTATAATTCATTAGCACTATGAATAGTAACTCTTGGCGGATCAATCCAATGAACTTGTTCTCTAACAAGCATCCACATACCAGCTTAGGTGTCACACGCCATAGTTGACGAGATCAACTACTACTTACCATAAGTAGAGGCAAAGTATGTGCTAGTCTTCCCATATTAATGATGTCCAATCTCATTAATACTACGACTAGGGATATTTAAGAATATAACTTAATGTGTAATAAGAGTCTCATCATTGTAACTCTTACAATCTCTTATACACAGTTAATATTCTATGGACTTTATCAAATAAACAAGTAATATTAATAACAAGTATTAAATGACAAAGAAAATGCCACATATATAAGTATAACACGAAATAAGCGTAATAAAAATCCCAAAAACCAACTTGGTTTTAGGGCATACACTAACAGTTTCCTCAATGAGGAAGGGGGCGTTGGTTGCCATTCCCTAGAAGATATTTACAAGGCCTTTTCTGTTAAATTGTGGTGGAAGTTTAGAGAACAAAAGTCATTATGGTCTTCATTTTTAGCTGCCAAGTATTGCAAGCTGAAGCACTCGATGCAAGTAAACATAAATAGGAGGGATTCAGTAGCATGGAAACGAATCATGAGCATGCGTGAGGTGGCTGAAAAAAACATGGTGTGGATGCTACAGGATGGCTCTATTGCTTCAAATCAAGCTCAAGAGGTGGAGGCAACAATGGTTTGGTCGTTATCTTCCTCAGGTTTGTTTTCTATGGAAATTGCCTTTGATTCTGTGAGGGAGTGCAAGGTGTCGGGGTTTTTCTTTAAAAGGATTTGGGATTCTTTTATTCCTTTAAAAATATCCTTTTGTATGCTTCGATTGCTATATAGAAGGATTCCTACTGCGGATGTGGTACAAAAAATGGGAATTCATGGTCCATCTATATGTTTTTGTTGTAGACAGCATTCGGTGGAATGGATAGATCATATATTTTGTTGGGGGGAAATTCCATCTAAGGTGTGGGATTTTTTTGGGCAACCATTAGGAATTAACTTGAGGCATGAGCATATCCACATGTGCCTAATGAAGTGGTGGTTGTTTCCTACCAAAAATGAGTTCTCAACGTTTTTGCTTAAAATTATCCCAATTCTCATATTTTGGCACTTGTGGAAGGCACGGAATAGTTTTGTTTTTGAAGGTACTATTCGTGATTGGGAGCAAATTGTATGGGATGTTTATAGAGATGCTTGCCTTGCCATGGAGAATAAAATCAAGGTACAATTTCACTGTTCAAATTGGTTAGAGTTATACATTATGATTTGTTCTTATAAAAAGCAAGTGAAGGTGATGAAAGTAAAATGGTTGCATCCTTCTTTTGGATTTAAATTAAATACTGATGGTTGTTCAAAAGGAAACCTGGGAGTTTGTGGTGGAGGAGGTCTGTTAAGGGATGGACATGGAAAATTAATTTTTGCCTTTTCTTCTTTCCTTGGATTCGGGACAAATCTGGAAGCTGAAATGAAGGCAATGTTATATGGTATTCAGTTGTGTGTGGCAAAAGGTGTTTTTATGATTCATTTGGAGTCTGATTCTTTGATGTTGGTTAATATCTTAAAAGGATTTACCTTATGTCCATGGCAGCTTCAGAGGTACTTGGTGGAAATTAAAAAATTACAGCAACATGTGCTCTCGATCTCCCACTGTTTCAAGAAAGCAAATATTTCAGCAGACGTTTTGTCCAATTTAGGTATCACACTGAAGGATAATCATGTATTTGATGAGTTTTCTTCTCTTCCTTAGAAGGCTCGGGGAGCAGTTAATTTAGATAGATTTGGATTTCCTTCCTTTCATTTTGTAACTAGTTAAGTTTTATCAGTTTTAAGTTGGCTCTAGTTGCTTTATTTTCTTTCTCGAATAATTCATGTACTTCGGAGGTTAGGTCTATATCCCCCTCCTGTAATTTTATTTTTAATAAATTTTAATAAAATTGGGAGTGGCGTCCCCCCCCCCCCCATGTATGGGGTTAGCCTTAAAAAAAACATATAAAATTAAGTGTAGAAGAGAAATTTAGGACCAATCATGCCAAATCAAGACATAATTACAACCATTTCACAAGATATACTTTCTTACAAACAAAACTCCTAATCACATAATAACTATTTCTTAATATATTTGTAGAAAATATTCAATCAAAGTTGCATAAATTATTTCAAAAAGTAAAAGACTTTCAATAAGTTTATGGCATAAAAGCATAATAATGAGGCAATTTTTGAAAAATTTAGGCCATATTTTACCAAAACAATATCTTGACACAAGTACTCAAAACCCGACCAAACATATTCCTTATACCTTCCCCCCACGCTTAGAAAGTCACATTGTACTCAATGTGTAAAGAAAAAGATAAGAATGAGAAATAGAAAAAGAAAACTCCCCTTGTTTGGTTTAGAAGTTCAAAAGTTGACATTGTTGTGTCTTTGAAGTCCATTGGCCTTAACAAGTCTCTCTTTGCAATGCTTCATCAACTTTCTCATTGGATCCCAACTTGCCCATTATCTTTACTTTCAAAGCTTCAAACACTTGAATTATATGTTAAATGATGAATAGATAACTAATGAACCACACAATGAACATAGCATGCTTGAAAGCTTTGATTTTACCCACACTTAGCTTGTTCAATTCGGCTCAAGGGGGAGAAAAATTGAAAGACAAGTTATATGAGCAAATGTATTATGTATGGATGAAGTAAAAGGTTAAAGAAACTTGTTCAAAGTTGCTTCATTCCAAAAATCAACCATTTCATGCCATGCATTTAAAATTACAAAGTTAAACTTAAACTATGAACATGCAAGATTGGAACATGTTAAAGTGTTAATTTGATTGTTCAAAACATGTATACAAACCATGAAACACATGTTGCAAGTGAACCAATTGAAAACCAATGGAAATGAACATGAAAAACCACTTTAAACAGTGATCCATGGGTGTGTACCCACAGTTCACTAAGCCTACCTGCGGATCTCTGTGTAACGGATCACACAGATCTCCCAGAAGTTGTTCCGCGGGTTACGATCCACAGGTCACTCCCTGCAGCAGACAGTGAACTGCTTTCTTTAGTGTTACTGTACCATTGGTAATTTCCATTTTCTGTGGCACTTTCAACTTTAAATTTAACATATTTTTGAACCATTTAACACTAGAACCAAGTTTGAATCATGAAAAGACACGTGCAAACACAAATTCTTCAAATTTTGCCTCAAAATTACAACTTTGTGCATAGATTGTGCATGAATTCCAAAGTTGTAAGTATCAAAAGTTGAATGCACATTCCAAACCAATAATGCACACATGTTTATTTGAGCATATTAAGCATAATAACAAGGCCCAACAACATATAATCTCTGTGAATCACCAGATGACCTTTTTGCTCAAAAAGTTTCTCAACCATGAATAGTAACTTTCATCAAATTCCAACTTCTAAAACACATCATATAACACATCAAACATATGTTAAACATTCTTATATGTATGAAATGTTAAAGAAGAAGAAGGGATTTTAGAATCAAACTCATGATTATAACATCTTGAATCAAACTTGATCTTCAAGCCCCAACTTGCATACCTACAAAACAAACAAATTAAGACATACTTTAAACTACATAATACTTAACAAAACAATCTAAAAATGCACATAAATATTAAAAATATTGGGTTGCCTCCCAACAAGCGCGTCATTTATAGTCTAGAGCTAGACTTTTTTCCAACTTTCTCACGTTATTGGAGTGCCTTACAAAGGATGTAATACACCTTTTATGCTTAATTGATTCAACAAGAATAAGCACATCCTTTGTGCCAAAAGAAGTGCTCCCAAGTCCATAATCCATTGTGCCATTGTACCTACTTTATGGAAACACTTACAAAGAACATCATAGCCATGATTGGCTATGCCTTCCTCTTGTGTTAGTATCCTTTCAATACCAATAAAATCAAAGTCACAAGTGAAAGGAGGGACATTATTTTCATCAGGCTCATGAATTTCTACCTTTGAATGGTCTATATCTTCATCAAAAACAAGTTGATTATCAACATTTGTATGTTCAAAAGTAGAAGAAACAACTAAATTGTCATCAATTCCACATTTTCAACTACTTTCTCACACACATATACATTTTCCTCTTTTACTTGCTCTTGTTCAAATACAAAGGTAGAATCATCAAGCACTTCTTCATTATTTCCATTTTCATTTTCATGAAATTCTTGCATGATTTCACAAGTGGGGGATTTAAAATATTGATCATCATGTTCCATTTCCTTACTTTCAACGATAGTTTTCACACATGCATGTTCATGACTTTCATTTTCATGCTCAAAATCATGTTTATTAATTAAGGAATTACTACATGCATCTTCAATTTCACCATGTTCCTTACTGGAGGCATGCATAGAGGTGTCATTATGTAAATGTAGTGGATTATCATAAGATCCTAATTATGGCTGAATTAACCCACATTTATATTCCTCATGATTACCACCACACATGGAACAAAAATATAAGTATATTCATAAGAATCATAAACACCATATAGTTCCATGTTATTCTCATTCTTGGCACATACACCTCTTTTAACTTCATTTTCATCAAAAGTAGGATTACAAAACAAAGTATCATTGATTTCTACATTCCTACTCTCAAGTACTTGATCTTGAACATGTATTTGTTCTTTTACACCACATGGTAAATCTAGGTTCATTTTATTGGCTTTTTGCATTGGTTCCTCATTCCTAGAGTTCAAGGCTTCTCTCATTTTAGCAAAATGGCCATCCAATCTCCTACTCATGTTGTCTATTTCATCCATATTGGTATTAGGCTTTAGTTCACAAGATGAATTTTGATTAACATAAGTAGGTTGATTTGGTTGATTCCATTGATTCATCCACCCAAATTTTCATTTTGAGCATAATATCCATTTTGAGGTGAATAAGTGCAATTGTTTCCAAATTGTACTTGATCAATGTAACCACATTCAAAGTATACATGATTTCCTTCACAAATATTATTACAAGAAGGAACATTTACACTAGAATCATAACCAAATTTTTCCATAAGCATGCCATTTAATGCATCCATTTGTGATTTTAACATTTGTACCTCATTATTAAAAGACATACCTTCATGAATACTAGACTTGTAGTCATTATGAGGCCAATAGTTGTTCCAATAAGAATTGCGCTCCATGTGTTTGACAAAATGCTTGAATAACCTTCAACTAGTTTTCACCTTCTTTCACAATTGATTCAAAAGGAACCTGCAAAACACCAGACACAAGATATCAAAACAAGTAAAATTAAAAATGTCTAGACTAATTAAGCTTGTTTTGGCCTTGATATCGCCAAGATTACAATGTTTCCCCAGCAACGGCGCCAAAACTTGGTTCTGAGTTTAGGTTACTATCAAAATAAAGCACAATTCACACAAACAAGTAATAAAATTTATAACCTAATACTCATTCCGCAAATCCACAGGTCTATTATAGTACTTGGAGTATTAGGGTCGATCCCACGAGGAAACAAGATTTAGCAACTACAAAAGCTGCTAACTTGCTTTATTATCTAAACAATCAAACTTAGAAGGTGGTGAAATGGTAGGAAAATCAAATTCAAATAAACAAAATATGAAGAAACAAGTTAAACAAAGTTGACTACGCTTAAGAATCCACCCAATATGAAAGTTTAGCTCATGGCCATGGTGATTTTATTCAAGTTTAGGATTCAATTCCATTTGTACTCCAAACTAGATCTCTCTATGAATGGAAGACTACTAATACCTGAGCTTTCCTATTCTCGTGGTAAAGACTTGCATCCATTAGTTCATTAAAATCATGAATTGTGGCTTTTAACCATAATCCACCTATGTGAATCACTACTTTTGTGAGATTCAACATAAGTTCCATTTACTCTTTCCATTGTTAAGTGCAGATCTCTTTGTCAAATAACAACTAAGATGACTTGAAGTTGGTAGCTAACCAACAACAAGTGTTAAAGACCAAGTAAATGAACAAACAAGAATAATTAGGCCATAAACCAATTCATATCATAGTTTCTGATGTGCGCACGGTTGCGTTGCCAAGAAAGTCTTGGATTTCAGGTATGCAACTCGTTGAACTCAAGACCTCGTTTGATTCGTGAACCAAGGAACCCTTGACGTGGAGTTGTTTTGCCTTGAATCTTCCTTCGAAGATGAGCACGCCTATAGGACAACTAGACTAGACCAAGTTGAGCTGAGTTCAATCGTCTAACCTAATTAGCTCTAAAGACTTGATCAAAAACTCAAGAAAACTCTAAGCGAAGTTGGTGGTCGCCACAAGCAAGCTTGATAAGACCAAGAGTAGTTCTTAATCAACAAAGAACCAAGAAAATTCTCAAAGAGAACACACAATATTTCTGAAAATTCTGATTTTAAAATTCGTAACTAGAAAATAGGCCTATAAATAGGCTTATAAAGAACATTCTAGGGTTGTGAAAATAGACTTAACTTCTAAAACAAAACCTATACTAATGAAACTACCAAAACAAAGCATGAATTAACTAAAATAACTAAGTCTATTACAACTCTAAAAACTTTAAAAATTCGTAGCTAATAAACCCTAATGGGCTGGCGGTCCATTAAGCCCACAAAACCATCAATTGGACTTCAATTCTTCAAGCTCCCCACTCATGTGGTCCATGAAGCCCTCATGCAAAGTTTGTTCAGCCCAAATCACATTAATGAGTTGTTTAGATTGATCCTTCGAGCCCAATTGCAAAGCCTTTTCGTACGAGTCCAATATGAGTCCATGCAATGCATCCTTCATTCTTCTAGTTCTTGCTCTAGTCATAGGACCATCCAAACCTTTAAGCACATCATTGAAGCTCCTCAAACTCGATCCATCATCCTTGGAATGTCCCCCTTGAAGGTCTCCAACTTGGGACTCATCATTCCCTCCTTCCTCGAAAGGATTCGTCCTCGAATCTGCGAGTTCATATAAATTAACATAAGTAACTAAAGGATTGATACATAAGCAACACAAATTTTAAGCAAGCTCATAACTAACTCAAGTAATAAACATAAAACAAGTAACCTAATGCAACTATGAACACAAATAGCATAAAAGACTAAATCACAAGTCATAGGTGAAATAACAAATTCTAACTTAAGAAGAATAAACATGCCTAGATGAGAAATATCTTTAAAAACATGCAAAAGAATGAACATACAAGAACTTCTAACATGATAAAAATGAATTTTAGAAGATAAAATCCTATGGACATCAATCTGAAAATCAATATCAATGTAGTAACCTAGAACCCATGCATGGAGACTCAAAGAATAATGTAAAATAAACTGAAAAACACAAGAGTTATCACTAACTAAGACATCAAGATGCTTTGAATGGAATGCATGGACAAACATATACATCCTCAAAGAAGTTTTATGACATGAAAAATTACATAAAACATACTGAAAATTACTTAAAACGTGATGATTTAACATATCACAACCCTAAAAATAGATTTGCACCATGCAATGATAAATATGCTGAATGCAAAACATGATTACTAACTAAAATACTAGAATGAATTGGATAGAATGCATACAAAAGCATATAAACTCTATCATGGAATAATAATTTGCAAAATAAACCAGAAAAATCACTAGAAATATAATCATAAAACACAAGAAATCCTTCAAAACAGATTGACCTAGATAAAGTTAAACAAACTAGATGCGAGGCATAATCACTTAAACTAATGGAATAAACATACAAAACTAAATTAATGTGCAAATTAAAATAATTAAAACTAAAAGAACATAAAAACTTATGCCACAGTCTAGTAGAATCCAGCAAATTCATCAATTTAGTTGTGGCATTTGGACTTTGTGAATCAATCCAATTGACACCATGCCACCAATCAAACATGTATTTGATCAACCAATTGGTGTTGATGGCATAAGACCAAATTTTTGTCTTAAAACATTTCTTCCTTGTCAAGTCATGCCCTCGAAACACTTGTATCGCCTTGCTTGATGATCCAAAAATTTGCAACTTTAAGTCATTGAAGGGACAATTCCCAGGTAGCATTCTTTTGTCTTGAAATTGGCTTCCAAATTGCTGCAAAGGAGAAACAAAAATACTAGGAAAAACGAGTGTTAGGAGAGTTAGCAAAATAATCTACTTCTTTGTACATAGGCACAAGAAGCTTAGGCCTTTCAATCAAAGCACTCTTTTTCTCACTTTTGCTAGCTTCCACTTCCACTCTCTTATTTTCTTCATCTTTCTCAGAATTTTTTCTCTTGATTTGTTCTCCGTCAAGATCTACACTATCCTCACTCTTCTCTTGCACACACTCTTCTTTTTGAACACTCTTTTTGTAAGGTAATAAGGGGAGTAACGCAGCGGAAAATTTAAAAATTTATTACCTTAGCCATGGATCTCTTTGATGTAATCTATACGATTAAAGGGTGTTTAGCACAAATACCTCAAGCATAGAAGGTTTCTATGCTTCAAAGGGCAAGATCCTATTCGATGAAGGTGTTGATCAACCATGAAAAGCCCTCCAAGTGTAGAGCCTCCAACGGTATCCACACGAACATGATCTTTAGGAACCTTTGGGCTTGCTTGCCTTGCCTTTCGAGTGCTAGCTCCCTTGAATGATTCATGAAGAACACAAGAAGAAGAAAGAAGAGGAAGACAAAACCCTAACCCCTTAGGGAGAAGAGGGTGTGGCGTTTTTCTTGGAGAAAACACAGCCTCTCTCAATTTTTCTCTCTCTAAATTTTATCTTGTGTTATGTTTCATCAATCTTCAAGAGTCAAGGCATGGACTTATTTATAGATGTAGTATCCTAGTCTTTAAGGAAACAAGAGCAATTGGAAACCAAGAAGGTTTAGGAAGCTTACCTTAAGCTAATCCTATTCCTTTAGGAAACCAATTCCATAAGGAAACCAAATAGCTTCTTAATTCCTTTTAGGAAACTAATTTCCATCAAGACTTAGAATATTTATAATTAAGTCCTTTAAGTTAATTTATCACATAAATTAACCCCATAAGTATCATATACTTATCTTAATAACAATTTAACCCAAAGACCTTGTTCTTATTGTGTGTGACCCATTAGGTTCCATTCACGTTGGCAATAAGTACAAATTATAACTCATTAATTAATTAATTAAGAGCCAGATAAATTAACACTTTAATTTATCATTAATTCACTAATTAATTAATTTGCACTTATAGATCATGAGTGGCGTCTAGCAATGCATCATGACCACCCAAGTGAATAGGAAAGTCATATGGTAGACTACACCTATCAATGACAATGTTACCGTATAATTAATATCCTTTCACCACACTATATCCCAATTAGTCTAAGAGTGTAGTGCGCACTCTTTAAATGACTAATTAATGATTTCTTGTTCCCGAAATATAACTTTCCATAAAAGTATAACCTTGAAACTCTTTCAAGTCATACTTTCACTTTTGCGCAAAAGATTCTTTAAGTCATATTTCAACAAGTGGCCAATCCGGGATATACTCTCCTATAATAAGGAGTGGTGAATCCTATATCGATTACTCACTATCCTTCCATGCTTCATACTATACCCAATCTCTACCGTATGGGCTACTCTTTTACGGGCACCGAGCAATAGAGTCAAAGCATAGCAATCCACACTCAAGATACCATGGTAATCTCAAGTCTAAGGATC
>CM045567.1:4353880-4382376 GCA_024721245.1 Mitragyna speciosa | reverse complement strand
TGCCAAGAGTAAATGCTTTCCATATAATTCTTTGTGAATTTAATTAAATGCTTTCCATATGATTCTTTGTGAATTTAAGACAAAAATGTAATACACACGTACTTTTCCAAACTTAAATATATATTGTCCAATCTTTTTATTATTGTTTTGTTTCTCAAGAATTTTAAAAGTAATTTCTAAAATTTAAACTTCCCTTCCAATTCACAATTTCGTTCCTTAAAAAAATTTAGGAAACATGCTTCAATAAAACCTACATTCCTAAAGTAAATGCTCAATAGTAGTATTACAGAAATAGCTGTAACGATGATAAGGAAAGGCATTTAATTTTGGTGACATAATATTGCCATTAATCTATTTTGTAAGGGGTACTATGGAAAAAAATGTAACAACTCACAAAACTCCCACTTTTAATATATATAAGATATTCAATCAAAGTTGCATAATTACTTCAAAAAGTAAAGGAATTCAATAAGTTTACGACATAAAAGCATATGATTGAAGCAAAAATTTAAAATTTTTTGGCCTTTTTTCTTAAAAAAACAATATTTTGACACAATTAACAAAAACCAAACCAAACATACTCCTTATACTTTCTGCCCACACTTAAAATATCACATTGTCCTCAATGTGCAAAGGAAAAAATAAGAAAGAAGAATGGAACAAGAAAACTCCCTTTGTTTGGTTGATAAATCCCTAAGTTGATATTGCAGTAGTCCTTTGATGTCCTTTAACCCTTGACAAGTTCTTTTTGTTTTACTTCACCATGTTTTCCTTCTTGTCCAAACTTACTCAAGAACTTGCTTTCGTACTTCAAAAATAGTTTAATGCTATGTTAGATCAAAGGACATTGCGTGTTGTGAAATACATTGTTTTTCCTCACACTTAGTTGTTGCAATGTAATTCAAAGGGATTGAAATTTGAAAGACAAGTGATATGAGCAAATGTCATGTATATTGATGTTGTTAAAGACAAAGGAAACTTGTTCACATTTGCTTCATTTCAAAAATTCCTTTTTTATGCCATGTAGACAAAAATACAACATGAAAATGGAACATTTGAAAATGCAAGATTAAAACATATTAAAGTGTTAATTATTGTGTTCAAAACATGTACACAAATTATGCACTAGAAGGTGCACAAGAACTAATTGGAAAGCATTGAAAATAAGCGTGAAAAACTGGTTCTGCATGTGATTCGCAAGTGGGTGCCCGCAGTTCACCAATCCAGCCATAATCAATGTGTAATGGATCATGAGCACCTCCTAGAAGTTGATCCACAGGTGCGATTTGCCAGCAGTGACCCACCGATCACTTCCTGAAACAGGCAGTGAACTTTATTTTTCTGCAATTTACTATTCTATTAGTTAAATTCATTTTCTATAGCAACTTCAAACTTAATTCAAACATGTCTTTAAACAAATTAACACTTGAAACAAGTTCAAATCATCAAAATACACGTGTACAAAAATTTAACAAGTTTTACAATCAAAATCATACATTCACCCAAGAAATTTGGCATGAATTCTTATGTTGCATAAATTGCAAAACTTGAATTCACATTTAAAACCAACAATGCACACATGTTTCTTTGAGCATATTAAATATATAAACAAAGTCAAACACCATATAAAATCAATGAATCATCAAATGACATTTTTTATCAAAAAAATCTTCAACTGTTTCCTCAAAAAAAAAAAAATCTCCAACCGTGAATAGTAACTCCTATTGATTTCAATTTTAAAAGCACATAACATACTATGCATAAAACCTATTCAACCTACTTCTAAGTATGAAATGCATTCAAGAAGGGTTCTAAAGGAGTAACTCATTGTCTTGAAACTTTTTGATTCAATCTTGCGCCTTATGTTCTTTATTGAAAAACCTACAAAACAAACACAATAAACAAATTTTAAACTACATAATATATATATAAGCAAACTAAAATTTCAAAAAAATATTAACAACCCAAAGAGCTCTTTATTTGTAGTGTAGAGCTAGACTCATAAGTGTATACTTCACTCAATAGGACCACAACCCAAAAAGTCCTCCACTCCTTTGGGTGTCGATATATCAATGAAGTTCAATCTGTCATTTCTTCTTGAATTTCTTCTCCTTGTGCTTCCAAAACCTACATATGTAAAACTTAGCACATCATCATATTTATCAATCTTGTACAAATCAAAAGTAGAAGATGGATGTTTTATCATGTCACTTAATTCAAAATTTACTTCTTCATCTCTTATTTTCAATTTTAGTGTGCTATTTTTCACATTTATAATTACACCAACGATAGCAAGGAAAGGTCTTCCAAGTATAATAGGCATGTTAATATCATCTTCCATATCTAAAACAGCAAAATATAGTGAGATGATAAATTTGTCCATTTTCATTAGAATATTTTCAAAAACACCAAGTGGATGCTCAATGGATCTATCGGCTAGTTGTAAAGTTATGTTTGTACTTTGAACTTCTTTGAATCCTAGCCTTCTCGCAATTGACATAGGAAGTAAAGAGACACTAGCACCTAAATCACACAAAGTAT
This sequence comes from Mitragyna speciosa, assembly GCA_024721245.1. NCBI lineage: Eukaryota > Viridiplantae > Streptophyta > Magnoliopsida > Gentianales > Rubiaceae > Mitragyna > Mitragyna speciosa. The sequence goes on along the minus strand of CM045567.1, from coordinate 4,379,835 downwards.
TGAAAAAATTAACATCACTAATAGTGCATGGGCTAGAAAAACTCTTTGAATCCTTGAGTTCTGGTGGTAATTTGTTTTGGATCCTAGCATTACATTCTTCCATAAGTGCTATGGTCTCAAAGTCATCAAAATGTTTTCTTATTGTCAACAAGTCCTTCAAAAATTTATTGTACTTGGGAACCTGTAAAAATACATCTACAAAAGGAATATTTACATGTAACTACTTGAGCATTTGTGTAATTCTTCCCATTTTCTTTTCTTGCTTTTTATTCTTAAACCTTTGCCAAAATGAAATTTGTGGGGGAATAGGGATAGCTTGTGATTGAGAATGTATGTTTTCCTTATTAACCTCTTTATAACTTACTATCTTTTTTCCTTTTTCTTCTTTTTCATTTTCATCACTTCCACAATTTTCAATAATTGGTTCATTTAGCATCTTGTCACTTCTTAATGCAATAGCTTGAGCATGTTCTTTAGGATTCATTTCGGTTTTGCTTGGTAACTCTCCCTTTTTCTTAAGATTCATTTGTTCGGCTATTTGAGCAATTTGATTCTCTACAGATCTAGCCATTCGTAACTTTCTATTTTGTTCTATTTTGAAGACTTTATAGTCTCACATCATCTTAGTTTTAATGATTAACGAACTAATGATAATGTTTACTAATATTTTATCAAGTTATTCTTGCAGTAAAAGTGTTTGGGCAACAAAAGGAATTAAAAAGAGGAAAAAATCACAAGAAAGTTGTGATGTGGACTTGGGATGCGGAAGTCCAGATAAACAGTAACTGGAAGCTCGGATGAACAGTAATAATGTCTGGATGAATTGTGCTGTGAACGGTACTCACGTCCGGATGAACAGTATCTGAACATTTGGATGAATGGCACTTTGGGCAAAATGCATGTGGACATCTGGATGAACAATAGCGAACATCTAGATCTTAAATTTACTGTCTAATGGCTAGTTTTTGCAGAAAGTTGAATTTGACCTTTAGAAGTCATCTTTAGCTATTTTCTTATCCCTATAAATACCATCATGTATAAAATTAATATGTGACTTTCGTCTTCTAAGTTTACAAGTGATTTAGAGTGATTTAGAGTAAAAATACTCTTCTTGTAGTGTACTTGTAGTTCTTGGTGAGATTGAAAAGTTAGGGTTTGTGTGCTTTTCAATTGGGTGATTGGAAGCATTCAATTGTAGCATAGTGTGGGGTTGAGAGTGTTGTAAAACTCTTAGCTTGTCTTGGTAGAGCTTAGTGTGACCAAAGTGGGGACTTTGGGTCAACTAGAGCTGGGAAAGATAGCAAGATTGATCCTCCTTTATGTGCGAGATGGTTTGCTTGGCCAACAATTGATGAAGCATTTAGTGGATTCAAACTCCAAGTGAAAGAGCTTAGGAGTGGATGTAGGTATTGAGTTTGATGCCGAACCACTATAAAAATTCCGGTGTGCTCTTTCTTTACTTTACATTATTCTTATGTTATTTTAGCTTAATAATTGTTATCTTTATCATTATTATTGCAAGTTTGATTATTATCATATTGGTTGCATTATTTTTGGGGCCAACAAATTCTTTCCACCATTTTCTCATTAGCCATCTCCCAAATCAATTTATTTTTTGAAAATCCAGATTGTGTTATCATCCCTGATTTTATGTGTTGGAAGAAGTATTATCAGAAGAAGATGAATGCTTATAATTGTTGACATATTGCACTTGTGCATAAGAAGATGGATAATGAGAATCTCAACAAATATGATAATATGCAATACTAGATGATGAAACTTGACTACTTGAGACATGCTTATTAAAAGCATTCATCGTGTTTTGCATTTGAGCACATAACATATTTAAAGTATCAATTTCATACATACCTTAAGGTCTTCTATTAATACCTCTTTTACCAGCCCATTGGTAATGGTTGGCTGCCATTTCTTCAATCAACTCTTTGGCCTTCTCCACCGACTTTGCCTTGAGTTCTCCCCCTATAGCTGCATTTATATTGATTTTTATTGGATAATTAAGTCCATTACAGAATGTCTGCACCATTAGCCAATTAGTGAGTCTATGGTGTAGACATTTTCTTATTAGATCCTTGAATCTTTTCAAGCCTCATAATGAGACTCTCCTCCGCATTAGTTAAAGCTAGTAATGTCCATTTGAAGTTTTGCAGTCTTTTCCAAGGGAAAATATTTGTTCAAGAATGCTTTGGAAAGGTCCATCCAATTAGTAAATGTATTTGGTGGAAATGATTGAAGCCATTGCTTGGCATTGTCTCTCAATAAGAATGGAAATAGTCTAAGCCTTATGGCATCTTCAGAAACACCATTTAATTTAATTATATCACATATTTCTATAAAACTTGCCAAGTGTGTATGTGGATCTTCATTTACATTACCGCCAAATTGATTTTGTTAAACCATTTGAATTAATCTCGACTTAAGTTCAAAATTATATGCATTTACCGGTGGTCTTATTATACTTGCATGAGAATCGGTTAGATTAAGAATGAGTGTTAGGGGTACGATTTTTGGTTACCTCCTCCATGGCTACCTCTTGTTGTTGTTGTAGTTGAGGTGCACTTGAATACTTACTAATCTCCTCCACCTTTGCTTGTTCTTCTTGCCTTTGTTTCTTTGCCTTCCTTGCAGTTCTTTCTATTTCTGGATCAAATAGACGCACCACCCTTAAACTCCTATACATACGTCTGCAAAACAAAAGAAAATAGTTATTTATAAATAAAGAAAAACAAAGTCTATAATAATAATGTTAGCTTTGGCCCTAATATTGCCTTTGATTCCTCAGCAACGATGCCAAAAACTTGATTGTGAGTTTAGGTTATATCAAAATATAGAAATAAATCCACTTAAAAACGCACAAGCAAGTAATATAATTTATAACCTAATACTTATTCTGCAAGTGCACGAGTCTATTGTAATTGTGTTAAGTACTAGGGTCGATCCCACAAGGAAATTATAACTAACAACTACCAAAGCTACTAACTTGCTTTATTATCAAAATAATCAAACTCAAGAGATGGTAAAATGGTAGAAAAATCAAATTGAAGTAAAGATACTATGAAGAAACTAGTTAAACAAAGTTGGCTAGAATTAAAAATCCACTTTATATGAAAGTTAAGCTTATGGCCATGATGATTTTATTCAAGTTTAGAATTCAATTCTATTTGTACTCCAAACTAGATCTCTCTATGAATGGAAGACTACTAATACATGAGCATTCCTACTCTCGTGGTAAAGCATAGCATGCATTAGTTCATTAAACTTATGAATTGTAGCTTCAAACTTTAATCTGCCTATGTGAATCACTACTCTTGTGAAACTCAACATATTTCCATTTACTCTTTCCATTGTTAAGTCCAAATCTCCTTGTCAACTAACAACAAGGATGACTTGAAGTTGGCAACTAAGCAACAACAAGTGTTAAAGACCAAGTAAATGAATAAACAAGAATAAAGTTAGCCATAAAGTAATTCAAAACATATTAAAGCTTCATCTTAAACCTAATAGAATCAACTTAGTTCAACATATTTAGGATAAACTTAAGCATATATATATATATATATAAGAGTAAACAAGCATGCATGAATGAAACTAGAAGAATAGGGTAAGAAATGCTCAATTTGGCTCCCACTCTTGCTCCTTCATTCCATCAAACATGTTGAGTACAAGTTCCTCCAAAGTTTTATTACGAGAAAGTGATAATTCCTACAAAACTAGGAAGAAAACTAATCTAAAGATGTACAAGTAGTGCTCCTCCTACCAAGCTATGGTCTAACTCTTTCAAGCACCAAACCAAGCATATCTTTCATGAATAATAAAGGCGTGTATTTATAGGAAAGACCCATTCTCAAGTCCTTGTCCAAGTTGTAGATTAAATGATGAAATTTGATTCCTTTTTCCTCAAAAGTCTTCCTTGAGCTTTGTAACATCTTCTAGGGCAAACCAAAATGCAACTGGACATTTAAATTATCTAAAAAAGATGTGTGAACAGGCTACAAATTGAAAGGAACTGAAATCTGCAAATTGCTATTGAACCGCGAGTGTGATCAATGGGCTATGACTTACAGATCACTCCTTTTTCACCATTTTGCCCTTTTTAAATTTTGGTTATTCCCTATATGCCCCTGAGACATTTTTCTACAATTGAACCACAGCTGACTTGGTAGAATTTAATGAAAAAAATATTTTTCAAAAATTTTCAAGCTTAAGTGATAACATGTTACAACTTGAATCTACTTTGATTTTGATATTGCTTGAGCTTCAATCGATCCAAGTTGTATTTAATCATCATTTTCTTGAAAAATCAAATAAAATTGGGCACAAAATAATAATTCTACCTCAAAACCCTAATTTTCAAACTATAAATCTTAATTTTGGAGCAATCCTTGATTTGAAGAATATTTATGAAATTGAGCCATTTTAATATCAAAAATGCTAAAAACATACTAAAAAGCACTAAAAACATATATAAAATACTATGCTAAAATAAGTAAATTTATCACTTATCAAACTCGATAATACTACTACTACCCAAGCCCAAGCCCGAGCCCGAGCCCGAGCTTGTACTCGATCGAGCTTGTAATTTAGAGCTCAAGCTCAAGCTTGTAATTTTTGTCATTTTTATTTTTTATTTTTTATTTTTTAAATTAACTTAGGACTAGCATTGTCCATTCACAATTTAAGGGGTCAAAGTGTATGCTATAAAAACTTCATAAGGGAACAAAAATAAATATTAGAAAGGAACACACTAATCATATAATAGCTATTTCCGTTCAACTATCAAGAGAAATCCTTGAAACATTGAAACTATCTCAATAAGATTAAGAAAGAGTTGACTCTTAATAACTATAGAATAACAATTAGATCATCAAGAAATTGCCTCAACTAGAAAATAACCATGAAAGTTGGAGAAAAATTATGACAAATTTTACCACATATTTCAACAACTCCAACAACCATTCTTCAATTGCTAAAAATCCCAAAGTCCCCTCCTCCAACACTTGAAATACCAATTGTCTAATAAACATTCATATACCAGCTTAGGTATCATACACTATAGTTGATGAGATCAACTACTAGTTACTGTAAGTAGCAGCAAAGCATGTGCTAGTCTATTCCTAATTATGACGAATAATCTCATTAATGCTATGATTGGTGATATTTAAAAATACAATTTATGTATATTAAGAGTCTTATCATTATAACTCTTACAATCTCTTATGCAAAATTAATATTATATGAACCTATCAAATCAACAAGTACAATATATAACAAGTATTAAATGACAAAGAGAATACCACATTTATGAATATAACATGAAACAAGTGTAATAACACAAACCCCTAAACCGACTTGGTTTTAGGAAATACACTAGCAATGACCTAACAAAGTGGTTTAACAGCATGTTGGAAAAATATTCAGACTTTGTATCGACTAACCAGAAGAATTGTGAAAAAGTGTTAGTGTTGTTCGATTATGTTCAAATGCTAAAAGATTTATGCTGTTTTTGAAGTCTTGACTCTCCAGATAGCCTTTACTATCTCATATGGTAGATATTATTGAAAAATCTAGGTCCCCAAAAGGTGAAAATTATTCTTAAGAATGGAAGTAGAACGTAAAAGTCACTCACAATTATCTTGAGAAAGTTTTAAACAGCATAAAATAGCTAGTGGATCAATATCGACACTTATTGGATTTAAAATGGGAGATAAAAGTGATGATGAAAGTGCTTGGCCAACACCAAAAGTTGACATATAAGAGATAAGGATGCTTGACTATTGTAGGAGCACATTAGTCAAGTGACTGTGTTAAAGCATATATATTGGTTAGGTAGCCAACTAAGTTCGTGTCCCACGATGGAATATGCATTTGATTTTTCATGTTAGTCTCTTAAAAGCTTATCATAAGGACATAGGAGAACAAACAAGGCGACAAACTAATCCCAGGATCTGAATATCCACACCTAGAAAATATGAGCTGTTGAAGCTAATCTTGATAATCGGATAATCAAACATAGATAAAAAGATCACTAGAAATATCTTGTGAACAGAAAACGATGTAGAGATGAAGAAAACATATGGGAATGGACAACGGCCTTCAAGGCTTCCCATACTTGATTGATACTTACCATAATTAAAAGACTTCGAAAATATTGCCAAATCAGATGGGGAAAATTGTCAGGGGTTGCCTTTGAACATAGCCCTATTACCTGGAAAATGGTTTAACATAGCCCAATAGATGATTTGGAGGCATTGACTACGCTTCATTCTAAAAGTCTCACAAAATATACAAATGGTCCGCTAAGTTCATTGGCCCGGTTTGCACAATGTTGTTGATGTGCTCAATGTTTTAAAAACCGGACCGGTCAATGAACCGGAGGGGGGTTCGGTTCAAGGTCGGACCGGTCCGATTGGGGTTCAATGTTTTTCTCTTTTTTTTATAAATTATTAATTATTGAACTTATCTCCTAGTTTGTTTAGTTATTTCTTCTACATTACAAAATAAAATAAGAAAGTTGAAAAAAAATAAAACAAATTCTATGAGCAAATATGACAAACCAATCTATTGTTGTTAACTTATGATAGATTAAAGAATAAAAAGACTAACTAGATGCAATCTAAGAGCCAAATATTACATATACCTCACCCTATTGAACCAATTAACCCGTTACTTGGTTGAATATTTTTAAATATACAAGTTAATGAATCTACTGTATTTGGTAAAAAATTTATAAAATATTCTACGGTTCTAACAATTGAATTAACAAAGAAAATGATATTACAAGTATAAAAAAATATAATACCTATAAAAAGCAAGTGTATCGGATGAGACAAGTACTTTAAAATTTACCACTAAAGTACATTATTATATTTTTAAATACTTTAAATTACAATCTTGAACATTCTAAATTGTTAAATCATACTTGTTACTTGTTTGACATTTTCTACCCCTTTAATAGCATCAAGACTTTATTTTTTGAAGTAAAATTTAAATTTATTTTTAATACCAAATAATATAATCAATTGACTTTGTACATAGGCTGGTTCAAATAAGTGTTTTTTTAATTAAAAATTGTCCTTTTAAGGTTGGTTCGCATATTCAAATCATTTTTCAAAATTTAGTTTAATTATCTTATTATCAGTTTAGATCTATTTTATTTTTTTATTTTTTATTTTTTTACATTTATTTTTGCATGACCTAATTAGAGGTAATGTCTAGCAATTTTTTTTATCAAGGAATTGGTTTTTAGGCTTTAACTTTAGACGTATTTCTTCCAAAGAAATTTTATTTTTGACATATTGGACCATTGAGCGAGTTAATTTGAACTCTATACAGTAGTTTCAAAAATAAAACTAACAAGTAAATCTATTTACTCATTAGTTCTTAATTTAATCCATTACGTTCACTTTATATATTTTTTTCAGTATATCATATATCTTCAAGAAAAGGTGGATATGTGGTACTATGATAATTGAAATCAATATATCTCGCATAGAAAAAGAAAATTTAATAATTTGACTTGATTTTTTATTTTTTTCTAATAAAGAAAATAACTTTGTGCCCACTTACTTTGAAGATGTCATATTTTCTTACTATTGAATAATGATTTATTTACTGTACTTCTTAATTCATATATTTAACCATAATTAAAAAATCTAAATAATAATTTACAAAAAAAATAAACTTTTAATTATGGGAATAGTTTAGGTATAAATGAATAGTTAAACAATTTAGATAAAAAGATTAATCTTAGCAGGAGAGATTTTAGTAAAAGTTCATCAAATATTTCTTTAATATAATGAATTTGAGTGCCAAACTAAATGGGTAAGAATTAATTAATTTAATTAAACATGATTGATGAAGAAAATTAAGAAAATAAAAAAGTAATAATCAATTAAATTCATTAAACATGATTAATGGAAACAAGGAACCTAAAAAAGTAAGAATAAGTTAATTTCATTAAACATAATTAATAAAGGAAATGAAGAAGCTAAAAATGTAAGAAACACTAATTTTATTAAATATGATTGGTTAAGAGGGGGAAGAAGAGAACTTACCAAAAAAAGAGGGCAAAGAACAAACAGATTATATTTATATAGACATTACTTTAGAAATCACAACAGCAAGCTTGGTCTAGTGGTGCTGCACTTGCAAGTGCAAATGGAATCATTAAAAAATATTTTTAAAAGTTACAAATTCAAGAACCGTCGGTTCACGGTTTGAACGGTTCAACCGATTCTTAACCATTTGACCGGTTCTTGACGGTTTCTAAATATTTCCGGCTTTTATGAAAAATCGAACCGAAGCAATGGTCGGTTCGTAATCCTAACCGACTCGATCCGGTCCGATTTTCAAAACACTAGATGTGCCCAGGTGCCCGTTGCAACCTGTTGTGCCCACCAGCACAATCTTGTCCGTATTTGTGCCTGATGATGTGAACATGTCTGCACGCACGTTTCCATTCGTATTGCAGCCAATGTTGCCTCATGAAGACGAACCTAGACTTGCCTGCTCGTGCAGACTAATCAATGCCACACCTGACGCTTGTCAATGTTGCTGACATTTGCGCAATGCACTCCAAAACCAGACATTCATTACCAACCGAAAAAAGTATAAAATACATTATGTATATTGTCACGTGGTGTACTAGAACCAATAATTTATTGTTATGTAGTAATGGTGGGTCATACTTTGTATTATTTGACGATGTGTGATTAATTTTAATGCATTATGTGACACGTCACGTGACATGCGTGATACACGCAATACTCACTCTTACCAACAGACCCCTGAAGGACAACTAACGTGCCATGCAGTCAGCCATGACTGCCTGACAGGCCGGCTAACATGCTGTCAGCCTTCCGTAACCAAGCAAGCAGCTAACCCCCACGACCCGCTCGGCATTGATTTTTTTTCCAAGATACATATCTCAGTGCTACAAGTCAAATATTATAATTCTTAGCTATTAATTCATTTTGTAAGTGGAAAAGACTCTTTTCCATTTTCCTCATAGAAGAATAGTGCCAACTGCTGTCATTTAGAATTTTCTTTTTTAAATGTATATGTTGAGCTCCATAAACTCATGCAACATTGTCCTACAACACTTCACTACTTTAAAGCTTCATACCTGAAGTACGCATTTTAAGTAACTATTGTAATAATTCTCTTTAAACAAATGAAATTCATGTTTATCCATTTTACCGTGCTTCTAATATTTTTTACAACATTTACTTTGTCTATTTACTTTAATTGTGATTATGGCACAATGAGCGTAGGTGTTATACATAGGTGTTATACGTGTTATACGTAGGTCAGCGAAATCAACATGTACGTGTTATCCATTACTTGCTGTTGGTTTCGTGCGTGAAAACCGCATGAACCGTAAAGATAAAAGCAACAACTAAAAGTGGCTCAGACAGTGGCGTTAGCAACCACCGCCATGCGCCAAAATTACCATTGCTGCTGTTTTAGCAACTACAGTTGCAGTGACATACTGAGTAAGAAAGAATAAAAGAAGAGAAACGGGAAAAAAGAAGAAAGGGAAGGGAAAAGAAGATGAAAAATGAAACAGCTTGTACTAAATAAAAAAAGAGAGTAGTATTTCTTGATTTTATTGGCCCAGATTCTTTCTGAGACTCGCATCCCAATTTCCATCCCATGCCATCCTACCTTTAAGCTCATGAATCTAACTTGCCCTATGGTTTTTTGTCCCACTAAGTTCTCTCTCTCTCTCTCCCTTTTTTTTTTTTTTTTTTTTCTGGGAACAAATTATTCTGTGTTAAAAAGAAAAAAACATTACATAAGAAGGGTACCCACCCCTCGTGTGGGAACATTTTGGATGTGGAACGAAAGTTTTTCAATTTAAATAATAAAAAAAGGCATAAAAACACTGATAGACAGGATTTATCAAAACTATTACATGACTCGGTTAACTATTCGGCTCGAACTCAATTTTAAACTCTAATTGACTTAGTTCGAACCAAGTTCAAGTAGCTTGATTAACCAAACGAGTCAAATTCGAATACTAATTTTTCAAGCTTAAATGCTCGTCGAGCCTTATTAGGCACGTAATTATTTAATAATTATATATTTATTTATTTACTATTTTAGATTTGAAAATTATAAAATTTACTAAAATTATTCTCAAGTACCTGAGAGCGAGTGATTCCACCTCGAGTAGCTAGCAAGTGCGCAAAAAAAAAAGAAAGAAAAATTACCGAGTCGAGCTCCAATAATTCCACCTCGAGTAGCTAGCAAGTGCGCAAAAAAAAAAGAAAGAAAAATTACCGAGTCGAGCTCCAATAGTTCTCCACTACTTCAAGTTCAAACTCAACTACAAAAATCTCTACTCAATCGAACTCGAAGTGAGTTCGAGTAACATCCATGGTTGTCTGAGTTCAAACTCGACTTGGCTCGATTGTATCCTTAATCTATATTAGATATTTTCCTTTTTCTTCTTTAATAAGACAAAGTAGCTAATGAAGCAAGACAAAAATCCAAGATCGGTGACTGAAGAACCAAGTACCTTCCAGGAATTTCAACATCAAGTACCCTAAAAGTTCAATATGGAGCTATTTTAAGCCCATTCCATTGCAGCCGAAAAACAAAATAGCAGCAAACTGGGATTATATCAAGTAATGCAGATGTCATGTCGCAATGTTATTTAAACATCAGCCATAACTTAAAATGTACATTAATCTACATCTTCCTAAACAAGAAATGCCTTTCAATATGTTCCTATTCTTGATACAAATGCACAGTGCTAAGTCCACCTATCCGGGTAGCAAGCCCTTGAAGGGATGTATTGTAAGCCATGCGTAGATGCTTTACCAACTATTTTTCGTCCCCAGTAGAATTTAGTCGTCTTAATCTTTGATCAAGCTCTGCCATAACTGCTGGTTCCTGCTTTTTCCTTTCTTTTGATATGGTGGTGGTTGTCATAAAGCCAACCTTGTCAAAAGCAACCTGAAATATTTGTTAAAATAACGATGTAAAGATATTATGAAGCTTTTCATCCTAAGGTACTCACTCGACAAATCCAAAAGGAAATACTCACCTGCCCCTGCCCCCGGCGCCAACCAAAAAAGGAGGAAAAAAAATGTGTTTCTTGTTTTCACTTTTTTTTTTAAATTTTTTGGGCATGAGAGAGGGAGTGCATTTGGGAAAGAAAAAACTGCCATGCACGAGCGCATATGCAGTATTTTCCAGGACAACAATGGGTTTGTTTGGATTGAAATTATTTTGAAATAATATTTTTGAATATTCTCTAAACACGTTTTCAACTATCTTTTAATATTCCCAACCACTTTTATCTCATACTTTGCATTCTAAACTGTGCTACAGTATTAATCTCCAAATAAAAATCCAAAAAAATGCAAATCCAAATAGGGCTAATAAATTCCTCCGAAGCCAGCAGATAATTCAGCATCTTATTTACATTAATTTTTAACACAAAGGAACGGGTCAAAAAATTAAGATGATAGATCGGACGAGATGAGTTACCATCAGTAGTTCATCTGGATCAAAGAGGTGATGAGTTGTTCTCTGTATAATATTAATTGCATCCCCAACGTGATGTGTCATAAGCAACTCTTCTTCTTTCATCTGCAGCCATTGACCAGGAAAATACAAACTTCATTACACTGAGACTGATGACAGAACAAGCAGTAACTAACAGATGCGATGTTGTCACCTTAAAAATAGCCAATGCTGCATGGAACAAAACCTTTGCCCCTTCATAGAAAAGGACATCCCACACACGCATGGTTGTCTGAGTAATATCACGGGGGACATATTGTTACGCAGTCATCAGGTAATAACAAAGACAAAGCAAGATTGTAGACAAACTCTTCCCTTTTTTTTGTTGTTTATAGATTGTAGACAAATTCTCCCCTTTTTTTGTTGTTTTTGGCCTCTCCGGGGCAGGGGGACACCCGGGGGAGAGGGAATAGACAACTTGACCAGAGCATCAGAGAGAGAAAGAGAGAGAGTATTTAGTAGAAGAGAGAGCAGGAGAGGGAAGGTGATGAGAGCAGCTGACAAATGCCTAACCTCTGAAGGCAAGCTTTTGGAGAAGAGGCACAGAAACCACTCCGTGCAAACAAGAGAGACGTCAAACTCCAAAGCTTCTAGATGAGCAGCTATCCTGCACAATTCCTTTCCAACTTTAAGCATAACCAAAGAATGATATGGATCTATATATAAGCACACATATATTTGATACTATATTTATTACACCCATACACACAATATGTATTTGGTACCCTACATTACTATGCTCTACTATAGAAATGTATGCCAGGGGCTGTGCTACTAGACATCAAAAAAGGGATCACCTAGGACATTTTTTCGCCAGCAAATCCTTAAATACTCTTTGCTCAACATGACATCCAGATAAGTTATTTGTATAACAATCATTGACCAACACATTTTCCAAAAGAACAGCAAGCATCCAGAAAGCATCTTCTTCTGTCTTCATCACAAGTAACAACAATGCTGCAACGTAATTTAATCCCTGCAACACAGCAACATCAGCAAATGTATCCATGACCAATTAACAGGCAAAAAAGGACAATTTAAATTTAAGAACCTTCACTTCCCCTGCGACTCTTATTTACGGTTATTCAGTAGAAATACCTTTAAGACCGTATTCTGTATCTCACATGCATCAATATGAAGAGCAATTAAAGACTTGAATGCTTGAAAGCTTGCAATATGATAAGAAGCGCCAGCAATTGTACCAAATTTTGTAGGTTTTGATAATGTTTTACAAGTACATACTATGGTAAACAACACTGGTTTATATGGAAGAGATATTTGAGATTCAAATTAAAGTTCATGGATACATTTTGGCAAGATATTCTTGAAGATGCTTCAGATAAATAAAATTATATTGCTCTAGCTTGAGATGGGCTTTTCGAACAAATTTAGATAATATAGAACCCGATGAGGTCAATACCATTAAGTGAGAAAGCATTTTCACTACTTTTTTGGCATAGAAAAGAGAGTAACAATAAATAAGAGAGGGGGAATCTAGAATTGCTACCATAGGAAAATAGTTTTAGTTCATACATTTTTAAGGATAATTAAATAACCGTGACCTAACCTGTGTGAGCATTGAACATCAAAAATACTTAAAATTCACTTCTAAGAGGATGCAGAATTCTATGCTCACAAATCTGAACGCCTCAACCCAAAAAAGGAAGTCAGAATCTCTAACAAACAGATAATGTTGAGCAATTCTATTTCTCTCAGCTTAGTACAATTTTCACCCATCTTTAAGGATTCTTAGGTTTCATTCTGCAATTTTCAACCATGTTTTTCATGGATAGAATTAATAGGATTAATGGACCGTCAGTATTACAATGTTTTTGCTGAACTTGCGTACCCAATCTGTGGATACCCAGAATACATCTTATGTAACAAAAATTAGAAGAAAGCGTAAGGAGATATCAATTGATTAATCAAGGCAGTTGTGGAAACTCTCTGTGACAGCAACAATTAATATCTTTTGTCAACATAGGGTATAACGATACCACCTGACAGTAACCAACATCAGAATCGCGGAAAGAATATCCAACAAGAACACGCCGAAGAGCAGCATGACCCTCAGGAGTATCCAGCCATGGGTGACCAGGGAAAGTTCGAGGTAGGTCCTGTTAATAGAACCAAACAAAGACAAACAGCAATAAATACCAAAATCAACACAAAGAATCACAACACGTCTTCAAAAAATGGTCCTGAATCGATAGTGCAGCAATTAGAGAGCAAGTTTGACAGCAAAAGGTCCCAGCATTTACTTCCTAGTCTGATAGACAATAAATATCAGTTTAATTTAATCATGACTACAATGTTCAAGCACTCAATTCCTACGTGCTCATATGTAGCTTCATAAATGTTCTTTACCTAGTTCTCACTTTCCTTGTGCATCAATCTATGAAGCTGAGGTTTACAAGGAAAATATCCTTTGTCAGAGAGGATGGTGCAATCTCCAGGCAGAAATAAGAGACAAACAAAAGTGAATTCTATACACAATACACAGGCATGATAGCACTATAGTCACTTCACAAAGCCTAATTAACTTCCCAGTCATAGTAACTAGATGAAATTTTACAGGCTAGTTACAGCCCAAAAGGAAGCTGGGCACCATAAGCTATTCCAGATAAATTTGTCTTTCACATCAATTGTGCAATCAGACGTGAACAATTGTAGCTTGAATTCCAAGCTGATATTGAGTAACAATACTTTGTATTTGACAATCTTTGAATCTCTTTGCTCTCACAGATCACCTTAACAATAAGAACATAAGCATCAAGCCTTGACAACAAGTACATACACATACACAAAAGCAAACACACAGGTAAATAATGATTATCGATGAGAAAGATCATAAAGTTTAGCCTCAGAAACAAATCAGAAATCCAACCATCTAATAGGAGTCATTTTGACGTTTAAAACCCAAAAACTCACATGATCAATTTGCTTTGTTGCCGGTGTGACCTTATCCGTGACAGCAGCTGTGAGATCATTGTAATAGCTCTCAGGGACAGTTGACTTTTTCTTGGCAGCCCCTGACATTGCAAACCACACTTTAGGCCGCAGATTTGGCGGAATCCCCTTCCTAATGAGCTTCTTGAGAGTAATTTGATTCGCCAAGGCGGTCAACTTAAGGGATGATTTAAGAGTTGAAGAAACATGAGTCTCTAAATACCAATTTGCACCTTTGCTGGCTTCCAATGCCCACCACACCCTCCCTTGTTCCCTCACCTTCTCCCTCACCTCATTCAACACATTTACATCATCAACATTGCCTTCCACTGTGAACCCATAAATATCTTGAAATTTAACTGTGATGTTAGCCCTTCTGGCATGAATACTTGGCCTCAGAACGGGAATTTGAGCTTGGTATTCAAAGGCCATGTCCCTTTTGCTCTGAGTTCCATACATCTTAAATTTGAATTAATTATTTCTACAATTTCTATAACAGAAGATGGATATCCTTATCAAAGATTCAATAATGCAAAAAAATAAATATAAAAATAAAAAAGGCTGGTCAAAATCAGATTTTCAACAGAAAATTGGAAACTGAAAATGGTCAACTTTCAGAAAGCCGAAGAAATCCTGGAGCTGGATGATGAATAGGAAATGGTGTATGTGCCTTTCTGGGATTTAAACAAAGTACATTACTCTGGCATTAAACGTCTAAAGAGATTATTAAATTTTCTTAAAAGAAAAGACAAAAAAATAAAAAAGTTTGAATCTTTCTACAAGATGACAACACAAACTCAAGTATGGACGAACGACAAAAAGTTAATAAATAAACGAACTAATATGTACAAATATTCAAGGACAATGATTACAAAGAGACACAAGGATTGATGGAAAAATACCCAGCTGGAAAATCCCAGATCTGTTCTACATCATCTTCACTATCTTCTATAAAAGAAAATGATAAAAACTTATTTTCTCTGTAAGAGCAGGGATAAAGCTAGAAGATGAAAATGGGAAGAAAGGGGGTTAAAAAGAAAAGAAAAAATCCCTCAAGGTATTTTGTGTGAGAATAGAAAGCTTTTGAGGAAGAACTGATGGTCTCAAATAGAGTGGACAATGAGGAAGATTCTAATGGAGAAGATGTGTAAGAAAATGTTTGTTTGCAATTTTACAAAAGGATAGCGATAAAGTACTTTACTGTGACTTTATAATACGGTACATTATACGGTACGTTATACGGTACATTGCTCACAAACCAAAAACTAAGAGGTCAAATGTAAAATTGTCCACCATTACATTTACCTTCTTTAAGGTTTGTTCATATTATAAAATGAATCCTGTAATTTGTGCAAAAATTACTTTTACCCCTTATCAGTAACTGCCCTAAGACTCCATTGATTGATGCTGCAAAATCACAAAAATGCCCTAGCTCAAAATATTTCAAACATACAATTAAAATTTTTAATAAAATAGCAATTTTTTAACCCAAAGAAAATGGTCAAGGGGACAGAAAATGTACCAGAAAAAAAAAATGCAGTAAACATGAATAAGAAAGGGAAAAAAATATTGAAAGGCATAAAACAAACACTAAAGAAAGAAAGAGAAAGGAAAACAAACGAAGCAGATACGGGAACGAAAAAAGAAAATTTTCAAAGGAAAATGATGAAAAATTAAAAACCAAAAGAAATGGAAGAAAGCTTCCTGTTGCCCCAGACCATCATTCTACATTGCTGGCTTTCAAAATTTTTTCTCCTCCTTAACAATTATCACCACCACCAATGAAAAACCAAAAGCAATGGAAGAAAGCTTCCTGTTGCTCCAAACCACCATTCTACATTGCTGGCTTTCAAAATTTTGTTCTCCTTAACAATCATCACCACCACCTCCACCTTCAATCAATACCAACCTTCAAACAGTGTCTTATTTTCGAGTCACCCTACCCATTTATAGTGCTATTAATTGAAAAAAAAAAACCAACAAATAAAGGAAAAGAGCAGGAAAAGGGAGCAATTACATTTATCACCCTTGAGCTTTGGCCAAGTTATGAATCAACGATCTTGAGGTTTGGCAAAATTACATTTACCTCCTTGTTGGTAACACCATCCAAGCTCAACAGATGGACGCAAAACTACCATTTATTAAAACAAATAAATAAAAGCCAAAAAAAAGGCAAAAAGAATTGCATTACCCAATGCTAGGAATTGATAAGTGAAAAAACATTCTGCTAATGCAAAAGAAAAGATTAAGAAAGAAAAGTGCCAAAAAAATTTTTAAAAAATAAAACTTCGAACTCCTTCCCCACGGAAAATGATTTAACAAATAAAAAAAGGAAGAATGATCTTAATATGCCAATAAAAAATTTAGCAAATAAAATAAAAGAAGAAATGTGAATGAAACAAAAAGGAGGGAAAACCACAAAAAGGTAAAAAAATAAGAAAAAGGAAGGAATGAAATAAAAATATTAGGAAAAATTTCCTTGCTCTTTCATCTCTCCCTTTTTTTTTTGCTCTTTTTTAGACCATCACCACTTCCCCTGTTTTGCCTTTTCTTCTCTTCCTTCAAACTCAAATTTGCTTCCTACTCAACTCAATCTTTTCCCAAACTGCAAATTGATATCTTTAATACCTTTTTCTTCCTCGCAATAAATACACTGATTTGAGTCAACTAGAGGTTCAAGACCTTATAGTTAGGAAATCATTTAGTACCGATAATTTTATTTTGGTCATTGCAATAGATGGTTTGTTTCTTCCTGTTGCTATTTGTGGTTAATTTTTTATTTTATTGGGTTGAACATAAGATTTGAAGTTTGATTGATATTCAATGAATTGATTTGAATAGACTTATCATGATGCAGAAAATGATCTAGAGAAGATTAGAATGGAGTCGTGGTCTTGATTTAAGTACCCTTTATTTGTCTTATTACAATTTAAAGAAATTATTTGACATAAAAATAGAGTAAAACCTTTTAAATTGGATTGGGAAAAAAAATCTAATAGTGGTTGACTGGCATATCCACCTAAATTGCTGGTTTTTTGCAATGTTGTTGAAGTTTATGTTTTAATTTTCTTTTTTGGTGATGCTGGATTTCAATGGGGAGAAAGAAGGTTAGAAGGGCTAGGATTGGACAGGTAAGGACCAGGATTGGACAGGTATGGGCCAAGATTAGACAGAATTTTTGCAACTTTCATGGTTTATTTTATTAACATAACTAATACTTAAGTGATCAATATTGTTGACCAAAAGTAGGGGTTTTCATGTTATAACTTTGAGAGTTTTAAAAATCATTTTGTAATATGGCCAAATCTTAAGATCTGATTTGTAATTTGATCAAACCTCATATGTGAATACCCCTCACTCCAAAAAAAAAAAAAAAGGAAGGCTTTGACATTGTCACCCTCTTTCTATCATGCAAGTGCCATCTTTCCCACTACCATTTCGTTCCACCATCTACAACCACCAAATCTACCACCATCTTCTTCGTTCCTCTTTCCTCCCTGCTCCTCTCTTTCCTTCACAAATCCATAACACTAAAAGTGCACAAACAGCCACATCAAACCAGATTTGTAAGAAATTTTAGGTCCTATGGCTTAAGGAATCAGTTTCTACTCACGATTTACTTTTCAATGTATGACTGTTAGACCTAACTTGGTTTGCGTGTTACGAGTGTAAATTAGGTCAATACAATATGCAATTAGTACTTCACGTTTAAAAAGTAATAAAACCTAATCTCTCGTTATGCTACAAGTAGACAGGTTATTTGTTGTATAGAAAATTAGATGTTGAATCCTACAATGAATCAATTCTTGTAATTACTAGAGTTTTTTTTTTAACTTGCTTTATTATATAAATAATCACTTAAAAAGAAGAAGAGATGATAAGTAAGCACAACAAGCAATAGAATAGTAACTTGTAATGCAAAATAACTTGTAGAGAAGTATTGAATTCAAGAGTTTTAGGGAATAGAATCCATTAATAGCTAACTATTCAAATGTCGAGATTAACCTCTCGCCAAGATTATCTTGTCCAGTTAAGGATGAAATTCCATATGATCAAAACTTGTTTTCACAAACAATTGATTTAACCTACCTATTTTCATAAAGGAATTGAGTTATGAACATAAATTGTTGCAAAATTCCACTTAACAGAATCACTAGCTCTATTTGGATAGCATTATTTGGAGTGTCTATTGAGAATTATTTGAAAAAATTACTTGAAGTGTTTTTGTTGTCTTTTTTAAAAAGTTAAAAAAGTGTTTGTTTTGTAAAATTTTTTGATGTGACATGAAGATGGTTTGAGAAGTGAATGACCCTTGTTTTCTATTGGACATGCTTCCCTCGCCAATAATGGATGACAAGAACAAGAGGAGTTGGCGGATATTAACATGGCGGAGATATGTTAAAACTGTCCTTCATAGCCCTTCATTTCTGGGTCAACTTGATTCAAAGTCGGAGCGACCAAGTTGTGTTTCATAAAATCAAGAGTCAGCGCCTGTGGCTGAAAAGTCAACCCTAGAGATGGATTTTAACCCAACCGAGGCTACTTCTTGCAGTGCTTGTGGTCCTTAACTTTTGATATCCCTATGAAATCCAAGGTCATTTTTAATAATTTGAAGACCCAAGACAAAAGAGAAAGATATGTGTGTGTGTGCGCGTGAGACTTAATCCAAAAGCACATCAAAAAATGAAAGAATCAGAAGTAATGGCTACATCTGTTGGAAGAGGGAGATGGAGGAGAAGGAGAATATATGGGAGATTGTGGTTCCAGATGACCGAGTGATACTCAAAGTAACAGTAGTTTGAAATTTTCTAGGTCATAGGGAGAAATAAACATGATATTGGCCAGGCAGTTCCTCCATGGCCAAAAAACCACCATTTTTGCCATCAAAGGCCGGACAACTGCATTGCCTCTGACATGGACGTCTACTATGTCCATTTTGTTGTCTTTATGTCTAAACGTCTACTTATGTCCAGTCCCATCAGCCCTTTACTTCAAAAAATTGCTACAATCAATTTTTTTTTTGTCTTTTGCTTGAAAATTTTTCTACCTAACCAAACAAATTTTGGCAAAATTTTCCCAAAAAACTCTCAAAAAACTTATCCAAACATAGCCACTATTTTCATGTATTACTAATTAAGCTCCATTTATTCATTTTCTATTGTTAAGCGCATTTCTCAATACCAAATGTGACGCCTCCCAACTAGGGCCTCCTCTACACCTTGATTCGAGTGCCTACCTGGCTCTCATTAGGACACTTCAATAAATAGGCTTGATCTTTAGAACTTACATAGATCCTCAAAATACGTACATCATTTGAGTCGCCTAGGTCTCAAAATACATCTACTTATTAACTAGCACTTGATAAAAGAATACTCTTCCATTCACTCTTTATCCCTCTTCTTGTAGTTAAGTCCCTGTAAGGAAAACATTTGGAAATATAGAATGACATTTATGCCCAGTGAGGTCTATTTTTAAACCAGAATTTGAAAATTTATTTAGCATTTAGTGCATTTGAATAAAACAATGAAATTAGCTAAACACGTAAACAAGGAAGATACAGAGGGGACTCCATGAAAAGTTCTTATGAAGCACTTGTGGTGTATTGCAACCATTGTCTTGTAGTCGCAGTTTAGTAGTACTTCCCAAGGCCTATGAACATCTTCCAAGTTATGTTTTTAATCTTTCAAGCACAAAAACCAAGCATAAACCAAGTATATCTTCAATGAACTACAAATGCAGTATATTTATAGGAAAAACCCTAACTCAAGTCATTGAATAACTTGACAGGATTTAATTGATGAAATTGATCTTTTAGCCTCAAAAGTTATCCTTGAGCTTTGTATATCTTTTGGGCAAAACCATAATATAGGTTGGATCGATGAAATTATCTGTAAAAAGAGGTGTGACAAGCTGCAATTTGCCAAGAGCCGGGAATCTGTAGGTTGGCAGAAATCAATAGGTGTGATCTGCAGATGAGCAACCCGTGGGATCATGACCCACGGATCACTTTATCTTCGCATTTTGCCCTTTTCAAAATTTGGTTATTTCCTTCCATATACCCTTGAGACATTTTCCACTATTTTAATCATAGTTGACTTGGTAGAATTTGATGAAGAAAATATTTTCGAAAATTTTCAAGCTCAAGTGATAAAATGGATAACTTGAATGAACTTTGATTTTGATATAACTTGTGCTCCAATTGATCCAAAATGTATTTAATAATATCTTCCTGCAAAATCACATAAACTTGTGCATTATTTTGCTCTAAATAATAAATTTTGTCTCAAACTCTAATTTTCAAACAAAAATCTTAATTTGAGAGCAATCCTTGATTTGATGGAATGTTATGAAATTGAGCCTTTTTTACAGAGAAAATATAAAAACGCACCAATAACATACTAGAAACCTATATAGGATACTATACTAAAATAGGTAAAATTTTCTCTGTAAGACACCAAATTTTGACACACCATTATCTTCACACATTGGAAGGGCATGTTTGCACTTTTTAGGACAAATTTTAATTTTTCAATAATCTGGGGGGCGAAATAGTAATTTTATCTGTAAATATTTTTTCTATAAGCTTTTGGGGGTTTTAAATTCATATTTTCCACTTTTATGTGAATTTGTTAATTTCTTATGATTTTTTTGAATTTAATTGGTATTCTTTATATTTTTACCAACATAAGGGCAAAAAACAAGCTTTCTTAAGAGCATGTTTCCAACTTCTCCATTTCTTTCCTAATGATTGCTTTATTCGTTCTTCAGTGCCACGAGGATTATTAAATTTTTCTTGTAATATCGAATCCTTAATTAAAATAGCACAAGCATTTGATTAATATTGTAGGCTAAAGAAAATTATACATTTACTACATCTATCATATTGTCCTTAAGAGAAACCCTAGTTTTCTTCCTCCTAAAAACGTGGGTTTTAAATTTCAAATCTTGTTTCTTCTGTTTTGCTGCTGGCCGGAGGCCTCCTTTTTTATCAGGTGAGCTTCGGCTCTTCTGGTTTGGTTTGGGTCCTGGCCTTATGGCAGGATCTCAACAACTGGGAGGACCCAAGATCCTCCCTTCTCTTTCTACTCGGTCTTTTCGCAGACCTTTTCTCCAATGCAGAACCTGAAGTTGCACCATTGCTGAAGAATCCTGAGATGCATAGGGGTTATCCTGCTATTTCTTTTTCAGACGATGAGGTGAAGAGGATGGCCACTCCTTTTAAGCATGCGTTGGTGGGGAAATTCTCTAAAGGAAGACCTTCAATGGAGAGCCTGAGAAAAGAATTTCTGGCCGTAGGGTTTTAAAGGTCCTTGTTCACTGGGACTTCTTGACTTTAGGCATGTGCTGATTCGATTTGATCTTGAGGAAGATTTCCATCGTTGCTGGCTGCGTGGTTTCTGGACGTTTCAAGGCTTTGCGATGAGAGTCTTCAAATGGTCTCCATCGTTCTCAGTAGCCATGAATCATCGTTGGTACCTGTGTGGATTCGGCTGCCACAACTTCCAGTTCATATCTTTTCCAAGGGCCTCTCTTTTCCATTGCGAAGTTGGTTAGATCTCCTTTACGCATGGATGCTTCGACTAGCTTCGTTGGCTAGACCCAGCGTCGCCCGTATTTGCGTGGAGGTGGATTTGCTGCAGACTTTACCGGATAAATTATAGGATTAACAATGGCAATTCTGGTTTTTGGCAGACCGTTGAAATATGAAGAATATCCCTCAATATTGTAGCAGTTGTTGTAAGCTTGGGCATTGTAATTCCTCCTGTAGAGTGGGCAAATCAGTAGGATGCTAGTAAGGAGAAAGGCGCTAGCCAAACAATGGGTTGTAAAAGACAATGCAAACTATGGATGAAATGCAGGCTGTTGCCCATGCAGCGACTCAGCAACTGAAGGGGGATCAGGTTCAGGAACTGGTAGGTCCAACATGCTCCTCTTACCTCTGTAAAGCCTTCCACGACATCAAATGAAAACCCACGACCTTCTTTGCAGACGAACATTGATGGAATGCAGGCTGATTGTTCCTGCTGCAGCTACTCAGCAACAGAATGGTGTTCAGATTCAGGAACTGGAGATCCAACATGAACTTCGTACCTCTGAAAAACCTTCCACTGACATCAAATGAAAACCCACTATCTTCCTTGCTGGTGAACATTCGTCATCCTGGTGTTCAAATGCAGGTTTCACAGCAACAACTGGAACCTTGTAACTACCCATGTTTCTGACGAGGATGAACTTGGTGGTTTGCAAGAGGATGCATTACCTGTGAGTGCAGGTAATCTATCACCAAGGGGAGCTGCTTTTGGACCTGTTCAGATAGCGAATGTCTCACACTCAGCTGAAGCAGGGCAATCTGGAATCCATGGTAGATCATGAATCTATGTGGCAGGTACAAAAGCCAAAATCTTTTCGAGGCATCAGGGCCAGGTATCCATCTGATCGTGAGCTTCGGTCTTCGGTAAAAATTCTCAAACTTCTTCTCTTAATGGGAATCAATGATTTCGTCGTTATTTTGGAACATTCAGGGGTATTCTTAAAGCCCCGAATTTTAAGAGATTGCAGATATTGTTGCGATTACATAAAATTCAATTCTTGATGATTTGTGAACCCAAACAAGATGTTGAGAAATTGGATTGGTTTAAGGTCCGTTTGAAGTTTGACAATGCCTTAGCTAATTCTTGCGGTTCGTTATGGGTTTTCTATAATAAACCGTTTGTGTGTTCAATGGTTGCTCAGAGTAGTCAACATATTTCTCTATCAGTTATCCATCCTCAACTGCCTAGTTCTTTTATTTTGTCTTCGGTTCATGCTAAATGTTTGCCACATGAAAGGGCGCCACTTTGGGATTCTTTGCTTGCGGATAAACCTATTGATTCTCCTTGGATCCTGGTTGGAGATTTCAATCTAATCATTGATTCTTCAGAAAAACGTGGGGGAAGGGCCTTTTCTCCAGGTGAAGCAGCGGAATTTTTATCATTTTTATCTGCTTCTGGTCTGTTTGATGTGGGATTTTCAGGTTCTAAGTTTACTTGGTGTAATAATCGACAAGGCAGAGGGAGAATCTGGAAGAGGTTAGACAGACTTTGTGTAAATTTGGAGTGCTCAAACAAGCTAAGTGTATCGGTCTCTCACTTAGCAAGATCTCCTTCTGATCACTCTCCTTTACTCATTACAACTGCTACCCGTTTGGACAACAAACCTAAACCTTTTAGGTTTTTACAGGCCTGGGTTCGGTATAAGGATTTTTTGGATGTGGTAAAATCTTCTTGGCAGTCTCCTATTCATGGTGATCCTCTGACTATTTTATCTGCAAAACTTCGAAGGCTCAAGATAGATTTGAGCCGTTGGAGCAAACATACAATTGGAGATTTCTTCAATAATTTTAAGGAAGCGGAACGTGAGATGGAGGAGGCTGAAAAAGCTATAGAGACGGATGATTCTTCACAAGTCATGGAGAGACTTGGGCAAGCTAGGGCTTCGTTACAATTTCATTCTTCTGTGGTGGAGCTTTTCTAGGAAGCAAAAATCCAGGGTTAAATGGCTACAAGAAGGTGACCGTAACACCAAATTTTTTCACTCGGTTGTGAAGCAAAGGAGAGTTCAGTCTATTGTCCATCGTATCAAGAGAGACAATGGGACTTGGATTGAAACAGATGAGGATATGGGTAATGAAGCGGTTCTTTTCTTTCAATCTTTATTCTCTTCTGAGGATTTGTCGGGATCAGATGACATGATTAAAGTTATTCCCAATATAGTGTCTCAAGAGGATAATCTTTTCTTGAGTGATGTTCCAACCTTTGAAGAAGTTAAAGATACTGTCTTCTCCATGGATGGAAATAGCTCAGTGGGTCCAGATGGCTTCTCTGGGGTTTTCTTTACGTCAGCATGGGACATAATATGCCAAGATGTATATAATGCAATTGTTGGCTTCTTTTGTGGTTTGGATCTTCCAAGGAGTGTCACGGCTACCTCAATTGTTCTCCTGCCAAAAGTTCCTCATCCGCAAAACTTTTCGAAATTCAGACCTATTAGTGTGTGTAATTTCTCTAATAAGGTTATTTCGAAAATTTTTGCTAATAGGCTAGCAAGGCTTTTACCTCGGTTGATTTCTCCTAATCAATGTGGTTTTGTCAAAGGTAAGTTGATATCTGAGAATTTTCTTCTAGCTCAAGAGGTTATCATGGGCATGGGAAGGAAAGCGAGAGGGGGCAATGTGGCTTTAAAACTCGACATGGCTAAGGCCTATGATCGGGTCTCTTGGCTTTACTTGATCAAGGTTCTCAGAGCCTTTGGGTTTGGTGAGCAGTTTATTGACATGATTTGGAGGTTGATATCCAATTCATGGTTTTCCATTGTTCTAAATGGAGCGTCCCATGGATTCTTTAAATCTTCTCGTGGTCTTCGTCAGGGTGATCCTATTTCTCCTGCCCTCTTTATTTTGGGAGCAGAAGTTTTATCGAGGAGCTTGAACAAGGAGTTTAGGGATAACCCTTGGATGTGTTTTTCTGTTCCTAGGGGATGTCCTATGGTGTCTCATTTGGCATTTGTAGGATGATGTGTTGATCTTTTGTAATGGAGGAAGTCGATCCTTAAGAAGGGTACGAGGGATTCTGGATGATTATCAAGCGGTGTCTGGTCAAAAAATTAATTCTGGTAAGAGTTGTTTTCTGGTGCATGATAAGGGCTTCCAGGATGAGAAGGCAGGCTATTGGTCAAATCACGGGTTTTCATACAGATCTTTCCAGTAAAATACTTGGGTTGTCCTTTGTATTCAGGGAAGAAGGAAGGTTGCCTTTTTTTGGAGACCTTGCACAAAAGATTATTGTCAAAATAAATGGATGGGAGAATCGTCTGCTATCAATGGGTGGTAAGATTACGCTTATCAAAAATGTATTGTCCTTCAATTCCAATACATGTTTTGGCAGCTGCTAATCCTACTGGAGGTGTGTTCGGCTCTTGAAAAAGTGTTGTCAAATTTCTTTTGGGGAGAATTAGATCATAAAAAATAAATTCCATTGGTTAAAGTGGCAAACACTTTGTTTACCAGCTGGATGAGGGTGGCGTTGGTTTCGGTCTTATTTGATGTATATGAAGCCTTTTCTATTAATTATGTGTGGGTTGTTTAGAGTGAATGATTCTCTTTGGGCAAATTTCATGCATGCTAAATATTGTCAAGCTACTTCATCCGGTCCTTGGCTGTAAGATCGCCGTTAGCTTCCTTACTTGGAACGATGCTAAAGGGTGCGTGAAAAGGCAGAAGAACATATCTTGTGGAAACTTAATAGTGGTGATGCTAGTATGTTTTTTCGACAATTGGACTGGTAATGGTTGTTTGGCAGCTCATGTTCATCAAGCTAATAATGCTTTGGTAAAAGATTTTGTGGACAATGATCAATGGAATATAGACACTTTGGCTCGCCTGCTTGGACATTCACTTTGTAATGAAATAAGCCACA